>WBMY01002798.1:1823270-1834669 GCA_013397315.1 Donacobius atricapilla | reverse complement strand
CAAAAAAAAAAAAAAAAAAAAAAAAAACAAACACACCAAAACAAAACACCAACACAAAAATCAGACAACCGTGATAGATAAGGTGCATCTGATCAGACTTCTTAGTAAGTTAAAATTATTCCAGATTCTGACAGGACTATGAGATTTTTGATTCTTACTGTGTTCATTAACCCAATTTTATCAAAACCCATGTGCATCTGTCACAAAATGAGCAAGGCACATGTTAATCCTTGCAAAATACGAAGTGTCAGTGCAGAGCAAGATGTCAGAGTGGTCTTGAGGGCACGGGATGAGTCCTGTCCACCCTGGTTAAACTGGTGGGAAGACTGGGAGAAAGGCAGGTACCGGTGGGACATTCGGTTACTTGTCCAGTTTATGTCAGAAGAAGCAGCTTTGTGAAAGGAAGAGCACAGAGTGGATAAAGAAGCACGCCCAGCATTGATTTTTCTCTTTCTGCTTTAGCTAAGGCATGAAGAAAGCATGTGAAAACACCATTTTACACTGACAGAGACTTCAAAAAGAGAAAAGGCAAATGTCAGCAAAAAGGTACAATATAATGCATGTGGAATGATTTTGAGAAGACAGAAAGAACAGGAAGGTTGAAGAACAATAATTACATTTAGAACAGAAAAAAGCTTTGAGAGCACTGGGTTTGATAAGTGTTTCAGTGGATACATCTTCAAGAACAACAGCTGCTTTTATGCTGCTGACCCCTTAATGAAAAGCTACCAACTTTTAGTGAGAGAAATCTTTTCTAAGTCACTCAGCAAAAGCCACTCCTCATGTATTTGTAACTGGCGCTTTTTTTTTTAATGCTTTTGTAGAGACACACCTGATCTGAGTTCTTGGCAGAAAATAAAACCTTTATCTGAACAAGCAATGTAATCAAATTGACAAAAGCCATAAACTGGGAGAAAAACAATAATAAAAATACCCAAAAAAGCCAGAGTGAAGTAGCAAGTAGAAGACACAGCAACAAAATATCTCAGTGATGGCCTGAAAAACTATTCTACTTATTCAGAGCTGTTTAAAAGAAGTTAAAAATGACAACTTCCCAGTTTGAAACAACATCTGCAACTGCTGGACAAATAATTCACATCCACGTGGAACACACAGACTAGAGCTGAACATCTGCAGAACCACAACACATTTACCTTTAAATTAAATGTTGCTCCTAAAGGTATGTAATATAAGGTGCAATTAACATTAATTCTTATGGAACAAAGCCTTTCTAATCTTAACCTCACAGATGAACTAAGGACAACATGGTTTAATATATTTACAATACTCACTGTTGCCACCTGCTTCAAACAAGATGTTTACTGTACTGCAGCACCCTCCAGAAATGCAAATAATTATACAAATCATCCAGAAATATTAACGACAAAAATGTGAAAGTTTCATTTCAAAAAAACCTTCCAACAAGATGCAGATAGAGATTTCAACATGAGTTTTATTCCAGACCCCGAATTCCAGGAGGAGTTGTCAATACCGGTTGGTCCTTCTCATTTTTCTGAATTATATATTTAGCTTCATTTAACATAACCAATGAGGCTTTAATTTTGGAAACATCAGATGAGGGTTCCCAAGGGTGTATTGATAGAGAGTAAGTAAATTATTAAATTCAAGTAATCAAATATACAGGAAAAGCAAAAAAATGCCTTCTAGATCATGCATAATTAACTGCATGCGAAGTGCACACACAATACATCTTTGGGTAATTTGTTTATCAGGCTCATAATTGAATTTTTCTTCTGTTTAGGGCTATTAATATTCTCTAACCTTTCTGTAAAACACCTGATGGTCTTTATACCAGACTTTCAAGTGGGATGCTGAGAGGCTAATCCAGCTCACATCTATGTAATTACGTGGAGATTGTGTGGCTGTATTAGTTAATATTTGTTCTTTATTTATTCATAGCAACATAAATCACGAGTAAGTTCACAGAAATCAAGGATATTATCGGGCTATAAAAGAGATGCAGGTAAAGATGACCTACACCATTAAAACTGAGGCTCATTATGGCTGCTTTTCAAGTAGGAAAAATTGATGGATGACGGGGGGATTATTCCCCAGGAGAAAAGTATCCCAGAAATACAGAACATTTTACTGGGCTATAATGATCATATTTAGCCATTACTCAAAATCAGATTAATCATTGATGCAATGCATTTGCCAGCACACACCTCTTGCTGGCCATTTGACTATTTATGCATCCCAGGGCGCTGCTCAATTAGTTCCTGAATGCCAGTGACATTCCTGCCCTGATCTGATCTCTCCTCAGTCAAACCAGCTATGAATATCAGCTAACAGAGTGGTTCTTATCATTCCCTTGGCACAATTTTGTGAATAAAAGCACGATATTCTTATTGTGGCAAAGTGAAAATAAAAGGCAAAAGGAGAAAATAGCTAAAAAAAAAAAATCATGGATTTTCTTGCAACTTGGACCAGCAAAAACCTTTGGCAATATTTGCTTTGCTCTAATTGCTGATATATTGTGACATTTTTACTTAAACTAAAGATCAAATTAGGGTTGTTTGCAGTAATTAAAGCTGCAGCCTCCAAGCACCGACTGGGTGAGGAAAAAAAACAAGAACAAAAACACAGTACTGCTGGAGGAGTTCCTTCAAACTTCCCTGGGCTCTTTGCTGCTCATTCTGTAGCTCCACCTGTGGAATAAGCAGCCCAACATCCACCCCGTGTTTGAGACTGGAGAAAGATTCTGTACACAATTACTCAGATGACCAGGAAGGGATGTAAAAATACAAACATATAAAAAAAAAAAACCCCACCTCTATCTTCCTTGCACCTTCATTGCCATTCCCACCTCAGAAATTTTGTAAAACCTCTTCTATATGATAATCACAAAATGTCAGTAAATTAAGGAACTATGCAAATTTGTACCATTGCAACATAATCTCTATTTAAATGGATGAAGAAGGGAAGGATCCAAAATTGCCAGAACAGAAAGAACTAGTTTTGAAAAACTGCTAATGTTTATATGGTGAACTTCCAGGCGATTGGAAGATCTCTTTTATTTACTTAAGAAGTGCACCATAAACCTTTTTTATTTTCATTTACTAAAAATTTAACCTCATCTGTTTAATGAGACAGTAAGTAGCAAGGTGATATTTTCTAATGATATTTTAAAGTGCATGTTGATTTTCAGTCTATACTCACTCACACAATTTTTTTAACCACTTTTAAATACAGTTCATGTCACTAAAATCTAAGAAACTTCTCTGCAGAGTATCCACAAAGTAATAGATAACTCAAATTTATATCCATATACACAGTGACACAAGATTCATCAAAGTCTTACTTCTCGCTTATTTTTCTTAATTGAAGTTAGAGACACTAAGACAGGAAGCTTTTTCTGACATTGGTAGCTGTCAAAAAGCTTTTCTAAAAAAAGGACCTGGGAGACAGTGCTGCATTTTAATTTCCATCTGATTTCAAAACAAGGTATTTTTCTGTCCTACAGGCAAATTACTTCAGAACACAATGGTGTGAGTGTGCCATTGTTTCAGCCTGATAAATGCTCTGCTTCCAGCTACTTTTTCCACTGCTGTGCTTTGGCTTTAGTATCTAGTCCCTGTTGCTTTTACTATCCTCCTTCACCTTCAGTATTTCTCAGATACTCCTGGTCTGGTCCTCTGCTCTTGGATTTGATGTGGTTTTAGTTTGATTTATTTTTCCCCTCCACTTGCTATCTACTTTCTTCTTTAATAAATGACCAATATGACCTTTTCTCTCAATAGTCCTGCTTGCTTCTGAGTTTTTTCCCTTCACTTTCCACAACAGAATTTTTAATCCAAGTCCTGGCAGTAGCTTGACCACTCAGTTTGTATTGAGGAACATATTTCAAGATAATTACTGCACATTTACAAAGCCCATTTTAAATTTAGCTGAAATGTACTAAGAGCTAAATGGAAAATTCTTCACAGGTAGGCCCTTGACTTACATAGGTAATCATTCACTCTATGATTCTGTGTGAATAAACTCAAAAAGGATTCAAAAATTTCTTCTTGTCTTGAAGAAACTCTAAAAATTTCATCTGTCAGTATTCATCTCTCATTTTACAGCTTTTTTTTCTCTCAAACATCAATCTGAATAGCATTTGGTCTTCACAAGTGTTTGCAGAAAGATTAAAAAAACCCAACTTTTGCATCTTTTCAGTCTTTTCTAAAAAAATTATTTGTTCAACAACTTTAAGATGCTCTTTATCTTCCCTCCATTCCTAAAAGTGTGGGATTTCACAGGAATTAAATCTCTATTCACAGTTCATTACTCTGCCGACTAACAGCGTTAATTGGTCAAATAATTATTTCCTAAGAACGTTTCAGCCAATTATCTTGAAGTATGCTGCTGGGGGAGAGGGAGGGTTATTTATCAAGAGGATGCAGCTGCCAAACACATTCCACATAATCATAAAATAATCTGGGTCGGGATAGGCTGAGGAACACTTCCTTTGTAGTACTTTTTTTGTTAAAAGGAATCGAAAGGAACCCCTGTGCCAGCTCTTCCTTTTATCCAAACCTCCCAATAACTTTTAATCTTAGAAAAAAAATAATCAAAACGCAAAAACTCCAAAAAACTTCTATGGGAGGCAGCCCTACTACGGTAGAAAAGTTAAGAGAAAAGATCTGTTTAACCTTGGTGTCCTGCTGCTGTGACTGCACCACGGCTCCACTGTCCACAGAAGAACAGAGAAATTCTCAGCAGCTGGTTACAACCAGAATTAAATTTCTTTAGAATAAGACCCATCTGTAGTGGCAACACAACCTTATCTCTGCAGCTTTGTTTACTTCTCCCATTGATTTAGATCCAGGAGATAGGACTTTGTTCAGTGATAAACTTCTGAGCAACGTTGGCGCAGTATTTATCCTCTTTTGTGCCATCTTTTCAAAAACTCATAAATCTTTTTATTACCAGCACGCCTTCAAAATGCTACTGATTTCCTGAGATGTGCCCCTCAGTCACATTTCACAAGGCAAGTAAAATATGAAAGTTCAGATTTAAAGAAAAAAAAAAATGCTCCACTTCTCAACTTTGAAAATATTAAGATTTTGTCAAGGAATAATGGGAGAAAACCAATCAGAAGAGTATATATTAATTTCAAAAGACGATTTGCTGATCATTTGCTCTACTCTGAGCTTCTGTGGGGGAGTTCTCCTAAATAACAATAATTTGACTGGCAAATTGTAGAGCTGCAAAAGCTCATCTTTGGCATCTCCATTAAAAGGCTTTCAGCTACTCCTTAGCTCACTGAATGTAGTTTTATTTTGTTTACTTGTTTGGCTGTGATTGCATGCAATTTGTAATTGTGTCTTCCCTATAATTACACATGCCACTTTTCCTAGTGAAAAAATGATGCAGCAACGTGGCAGTCTAAAGATATATGTGGTGAAAATTGACAGATTTTCACTACTACATGTTTTGGATGTGTATAGGTGTCATGGAAAAGAATGAAGACCTAGCAGTGCATACAGATCAAAGCTGCTCAGTTTTGCAATGGGAATCTAAACATGCATTAAAATTCTTTTCATCTTAATGATCATAGTGTAATAAATACTTTGCTAAATGAAAACCCTTTCATTGTTTCAAACCTTTTTTTTCAGATAACTGTGTAGACTCAGCAACACTATAATTAGCTGAAACAGAGCTATTTTGCAAACTTCTATAAGGTGCCCAGTGATCCGTGAGGGTTAAATATATAGTGCAGGATTCCACATGCTGTACTTCATTAATTTCTAAAAATCAGGCTAAAATACCCAAGTTTTCAGTCACCAAATGGATGCCTTTGATAATCCTTTCAGAAATAAATGGAAGAACACTTTGTTTATACAGAAATGGGGACGAGTTATATAGCAGAATTGTACAATAGTAGAAATACATGTTTAATGCAGTTCACTGAAATGAAAACATAATCCAGAGTTTAATTCCAAACCTAAACAATCCAGAATTCGACCCTGAAGTAAGATTACTGGCAACTGTGGATGAGAAATGATGAGAAACTAGAGGGAATCCTCATTGTCCTTCCCTCTGGAGATGAAGAGAAGACAACACCCTAAAAGCCAGCTCATTAAAAGCATTTGGATTCCTTTGGGATCAACATTAACAAAAACGAAGTGAAGGAATAATACATCTCAAGCAAGTGTCCACACTGAGGACATTTCAGTCATTTAGATAAATAGCTGCAGTTTTATCAGCAGCATTCTCGACACTGCATAAAAAGGCATGAAACCCACTGACTACCCACAGCGCGCCTGTTGGTGTGGGCACTGCAGCCTAAGTGCTCTCCTCCTCCACAAACGCAGGGATATTTGGAAAACATGGATTAAATGGCTGGTTCTGCTCACGAGTCACTGGCCACGTTTATGTGATGACAGCTAAATTACAGTTTATCTATCACGTCACAGTCACTCACTGTGTGTGTGGATATCTGGGTGCATGCAAAACACACTTCATTTCACAGGGATAATGCACACGGGTTAAGCTTTCACATTTTACTTTCAAAAGGATGGAACATCCATCCAGTTTTTGCTGCTCCTTTGACAAGCAGTAACTTCCTGAACTATTGGAATTTGTGTACGTGACCACATTCTGACCAACTCACCCAATGGACTTCCCACTGTCCTCATTTCACAGGTAAAACTACTGAAACATGACATTAAAATGGTGACAGATAAATTTCTGATTCTTCATCTCAAATCTGCCCCTGCTGTCTCCAATTCACAGCCAGGCTTCAGTAGTCTGCCATACTTTGCCTTTTTTAAACAATTTTTTATGATCTTTTTACTACTACAATAATTGTAATATATATATGTGTAGATCACGGTGGGAAGTATAACTATTAAGAAATTTTACTAAAATAAAGCATGCTGGGTATTAGAGAAGCTTCACTGATGTGACTTTTATTGTTTTCCAATTTTATTCATCTATTTCATCCCTCCCAACCCCAACTGTTATTCGGAGCAGACTTTTGTAATGCTGTGCACAACCTTTTACTGTCTCCATCAGTAGCTGGAAACATCCAGAATGGGCAAATATAAAAATGCAGATGAATTTCTAGGCAGTGCAAGTCCATCAGTCTCTAACATTTCCATTGGCCAGTTATTTCTGGTGACGTGGAGGGGAAGAATGAAAATGCCAAGCTTTATTCAAATGCCTGAGAATATTCCCTTCAAGAACAATCTCAATTTATTTCTCCATTGGTGAATGAGAACAGCAGCTGTGATGGACAATGAGCACTTCTAGGGCAGGCAGGAGAGGGCACCAGGAGTTCCCTGTGATGATGTGCTGGGCTCCAGCCCCACTTCCCACCCCGTCCTTTGCAATGCCTGGCTGTGAGCTGGGCACAGTTCCAACTCCAAAACTCCTGCTCTATTCACGTAGTGCTTTACTGATGAGCTGAAATGAAATTCCCCCTGGTCTGACACTCTTTTCACCTGGCAGAGGGCACCACTCCTGGTGCTGTTATCCCACTGAGGGGTGGGACAGTGATCCGGGACTACCCTTGTGCACATGTAGTACTTATGGCTGCTACCTCTGCAAACTTGTGTTTTGCACTCATGAAAAGTATTTCCTCCGTGTACCTACTCACCTACATTCTAAAAAATGACATTACAAGAAAAAGAGAAAATAAATAAATAATTAAGAAAAACAAACCCAAAAACCCCCATGCACGAAGCTATTGTTTAAATATATCCGAGTTTTTTATCCCATACTAGAATATAGTCTAGTGAATCTATAAACAAAAATAAGCTTTTCTACCTCACATCATGGGTATTTGGCATTCTACCCTCAGCCACCTGTGGTGCCTTTCTCAGAGCATTTTTTTGTAATTGTGGATTTGCAGCTTTCAGAGTCTGGAACCAGCATCACAGAACTGTTTGGGTGAGACGGGACCCGAAAGCTCATCCCCATTCCAGCCCCTGCCATGGGCAGGGACACCTCCCACCATCCCAGGTTGTCTCAGCCCTGTCCAACCTGGCCTTGGGCACTTCCAAGGTCAACCCCAACCTCACTGAGCCACCTGAGCCAGGGCCCTGTCACCCTCAAAGTAAAGAATTTCTTTGTGATATACGATCTGGAATACTTGAAATCTGGATAATTGAGACAAAATTTCTGTGTTGCTTCTCTTCCACACCAACAAACCCACTGTGGGGTGAACTAGCCCTTGTCCAACATGTTCTACTGCTGCAGATGGCCACAATCTACTGAAGATCCCCTTTAAAAAAATCAATTTGCAAAAACAGTATCACAATTCTTTACTCCCTGAGTTTCCTCCAGGTACACACATATGCAGCTATGACTGTGGGGGTACCAATGGAAAACAGTTCCTAGTACTGTATATATTTTTCATTTAAACTCACTAATTCTTTAGAAGGATTTTTATGTCAAAATAAAAGTGTTAGCATCATTTATATCCTTCTGAGAAATATATTACCTTATATATCAAGAAAACTAATTAGAGCCAAGAACATTGTTTTCTGGTCCTTTCTAAATTGTACACAACCTTTTTATTGGCACAGTGAATTGTCCCTGGTTGAAAGTGATGATTCCTTCAGAGCCAAACACTTAAATCTTTATTTAATAGTGGAGCAAGCCCTGAAGAAACAATATTCCCATGTGTCAAAGTAGTGTAGTTTTGAAAATACAACCTTCTGCAGAAACAGATTTCAGTTACACTTCTTTCATGCTTAAAATGCAATTACCTCATTGACTAATTTTCCATCTAGCGTATAACTATGGAATGTATAACCATTTCAATATAAATGTAGCTGGCCATAACAAGGAAGAAAAAAAAATTACTTGAGAAATAAAATACTGCAAATCATTGCTTAATTGACTCACAAATGTCACTAGCTCCAACCATGTCACAGCAATGACAAGTTACTATGGAAACTAATGTATAAATTATGTTTTAGAATAATTAAAGTGTGCATTACTTCACATTGCAGCATTTAATAGAGCTATGTAGAAACAAACCATCTTGCACAGAGGCATCCACCATCCCAGAACTGACTCCTGAGCCCCCTGGAAATGAGAAAGGAGGCATTTTCCTGTCAATGAAATACTTGAGACTTGAGCTAGCTGCGCTTGTACTCCGCGAGGAGCCATCATCTGTGTTTTGTATCTCCACCAGGCACAGAACTAAACGTAGAATTCACAAGCTGTGTACTCTGTTTCTGCTTTTTCCCAGGGAGGCAAGGGCAAAGCACACTGTAAGGAAGCAGACAATCCCGTTGGATGCTCCGAACATTAGTGATGGAGAACAATTCTGAAGGAAATGAAGATGTAAATGCATCCTCCTGATCTGTGTCTTCACAGACAGCAGCAAAGTAACTCATTGTTTTCCTTCACATGTTAACACTGTGATAAGCAAATGAGGGAAAAGATGAAAAGAAAAGAAAAAGAAAAAGAAAGAAAAACATTCCAGCAAATTGTTTTCCCCAAAGATCAAATCCTTTGTTCTGCAGGGCATGTCAGTGTATCTGCACAGGGATCCGTGAGAGGGGAGGGAGTTAATTGCCTTGTGAGTCCAATGCACTGTTAATAGAAATTTCTTCTGAATAAATAATGTGAAAATAAGAATATTAAATAGTTCATGATTTTCTAATTTACCTTAATTTGCACTCATTTGGAATTGCCAGAGCTCAATGCCTTCTGCTTCTCAGCTGAGTTAGGAGGGCAGAAACCCTTCCCTTGCCCTGGAGGTGAGGCTGGGCCAGGGGAGCTCCCCGATTCCCGAGGGAATTTCGTGTGTTGGAGGTTGCATGAAGGGGATGGGGCCACTTGGAGACTTTCCCTCGAGTTTTTATTGCAGCATCGGTCTCATAACAGGGTTTGAGACAACTGAAAGGTGGCAACAGCTCACCTCTGCCAGCAGCAGCCAAGGATCTCTTTGTCACAGGGCATTTTAAAAACTTTCCAGCCAACAGCATATTGCTGAAGCTTACAGACAATTGTTCCAGCCAATCACTAAAAGCACACGTACACCTGCCTCAGACAATGCTTGCTTGTTTGCTTTCTATCAACAATAAACAATATTCCATTATTAAGCTTAAAACCTGCTACTATCTTGCTAAGCATATTTTTCTGCAGCCTTATGATCCATCCTAGCCAAACCTAAGACCATTGCTTCATATCCTTGTTTGCTGTACTATCATAACTTTTCCTTCGTTCAAGCTTTGCAGTTACAGCTAATTCTAAATTCTGTTCTTTCTGTTTCCAAGGCCTGCTTTTACAGCTTCTGAAAATCTTCTTACCTTTAGTATTTCCCATGTTCTGCAGCCCTCAGGGTTTCCTGGCTGGGATGAGGCACAGCTCAGAGGTGAGAACCCCTCGGAGCCTGATGGATCCCCCAGTCCCTGTCCCAGGACTAGGGGGGCACTGACTGACTTCTCACCTCACACCTTGTTCTCAGGCAAAACAGTCAAAACCAGCTTTTTGTGACACTGACTCAAAAAGAATAATAAGAAAAACTTCATTAGAACTTGATATTTCATCATTTTGGGCAGTATCATGTCTCTTCTTCCAAGTGAGAAATGTCCCTTCTTCCTGCCTCTTCTCTCCACAGCTAGTAAAGGAAGTGAAGTAATTAAAAATGTTTCATAATTCAGATAATTTTTGCTTTTGGGAAGGAACATCCAGGCTCCTGTGGCCTGAGCATTTATATATTTTTTTTTCTATTTTGACTAATTAAAATCCTATTGACTGATAAAGAAATAAATATTTCTTTTTCTAATGTGGTGTGGCTTGGTTTTAATACAATATTTGTGTCCAGTGATTCAGACAGGGCCTGAAACACAAGATGCTTGGTTCTACTCACAGTCCTAACTCAGGGAAAAAATACTGGTTTTGTCAACTTTTGCTTTTCCGTAATATTACTTCCATGGTTTTAGTAGCTATCTTCTACATCACAATTAATTATGTGTAAATAACATTTGAACTACCCCACTGAAAGGTGTTATATAAGCGTTATTTAACCTTGAGTTCATTGTTAGGTTTTATCATCAGAATAACTGGATAATCTCATTCATACTAAGTCCTCAAAAAATATTAATCATTCAGAAGGTCAGAAACATTATTAATACCAAATCTCTTTTCTTTTTCAGCTTCACGGCAGAACCTACAATGGGGAAAAAAATGAGGCGGATGAAAAGAGAAAAAAACTGAGATTTGAAGAGAGGTGTAGGTTGTTTATTCCCACCTGCCCAGGAACAGCTCCACAAAGCAACTGGCTCCCCATAACACCAGTGCAGACAGCTTTGTGCTGGGAGAGCTGCTGGGTTAGAGCACATCTCAGTGACGGAGAATCGTGATTTGACACTCATTTGCAATTTCCCATTGAGGGAATTTATTTGAGAAAGACAACATATCAAAAAGTCTTT
>WBMY01002798.1:1731724-1818759 GCA_013397315.1 Donacobius atricapilla | reverse complement strand
AAAAAAAAGCAGGAGTTTTCCTCATCTTTTCAGAGGACTATTCACTTCTCTCTACAAAGATATTTTTCCAGAGAGATTTAAAATGCTTTCAGTCCCATGGATAAATAAAGACCTGCCAGCAGTACAAGGAGATTTCTAATGGATTACCATTAGCAACATGTCCAGCTACAGAAAAGTAATTGAATTGGTCAGTGAGCAGCTCTGCTTCCTGCGTGGTGCCATTAGGAAGGCACAGGAGAACCGGGAGAATGTGCTGCTGTTAAAGAACCATGTCAGGTTCTGTACTCTCAGCATTATTAGCAGATCAGATCTTGTAAAATCCCAGCTGTTAGGCAGTTAAATGTGATGTAACTGGTACTCTCCAAGCATGGCACCTCCGGAAGGATTTTTGTGGGATGGGAGGCAGACTCAAGAGTTTGGTTTAAGCTCTAGAGCCCCATCCTGAAATGGGAGAAATGACTCTTCCATCACCACAAGCCATGGGATACCAGAGTAAACAACAACCTCTTAAATCCATTTTTCATTAGTTATTTTTAGACAAAAAACACCAACACAAGCAGGCAATTAAACCCTTGCAAGGCTGTGCCAATATTTTACCGTAGCATTTTAGTATTTCAAAACCTATGGTTGGTCTAAATTGAGAAAAATTAAGTGTTTTAAATGATTATCCAGAACTGGCAGGTTAAAATATTCTTTTCAAAGTTATACTCACACTCCTTCAACATTGGTATTAAGGATGGTATTTGAGAGGACTATAAAGCCCATCACAGCCCTTGCCCAAGATTCTGCTCTCCATGTCCAGAACATTCCAACACAGTCATTTTAGATGATTTCAGCACAGTTCTTACACAGTATTTTGGGAAGTCCTTCTACCCCTTTCCCCTCTTCACCCAAAACATCAGACTGACAGATCCCTGCACAATATTTTGGCTGCACAAAGCCAACGAGCCCTACATGTAACATTTGCTGTTCACCAGCACCTTGTCACGTCAGAGAAACAGATGTTCCCCTGCTTCCCTCCTGACAAGTTTGTACAACGTGCAGCAAAGCTCCATCTCCCCTCCTTGGCGCCAGCCACGCTGTCAGTCATGAGCACCGAGTATTTAATCAGCTCCAAACAAACCTCCCAGACACCAGCAAGGCTGAGAAATAACAGGAGTGCCTCAAAAGGGGATGCAATTCTTTCAAAAATAATCATCTCTCAGCCCATCATTTTTCAATAGCTTAGATTTGGGATTTCTCTGCCAGTTCATGAGGCTTCCAGATTTCCTTTCACATCTGCTCAGAGCTGGAAATCCGACATGTAATGAATTTTATTCAGCTTCTCCAGAGGGAATTTATGTAATCATTTAATTGAGGCTTCCTTTTGTTCAGCTGGCCAGCCTGGGTCAACGGTGCAGGGATCCCAGGCCCAGGCAGGATGAGTGCGTGTTCCTGGTAAATCACGCTGGTGGTGAATTACACCAGACTTTTTTATACCACTTTAAGGAAAAATGTCAAAAAAATTGAAAAATAGTTTTCCTTTCAATGGGATATTTGTTAAATACCAGCCAGAGGTGCAGTTAATTGAGCCTGTGGCTGATTTCATTCAGAAGGTCATTCATGTTTCTGATGTTCAAAAGAATCCCCTATTAAGAGAGAAGATTTGGAAACTCAGGCATCTGCTTCCATTGGAAGATTTAAAGATTCCTCATACTTCTAGCATAGCACAAATGACAGCTTGCCTGAGATTATATTCAACAATTTTCCCCTCACCCCAAAAAGAGGTCATGAACCAAAGGCAGAGTTCTGAAAAAAACAAAACACACTATCACTATGAAAAACATATGGGTATTTAGGAATATTGAACCAATATTAGCTTCAGCTTTACCAGAAATTTTAGTCTGGGGTTTACTCATGTTCTCATTTTATTATCCTGACTGCCCTGAAGTCAGGGTAATGCACACTAAACAATAAGGCAGTTAAAAATGTCTATATTACAATAGCAAGCCTGCCTTGAGGATGAGCTGTGCACACAGGGACACACACCTGGGCATGGATTTACACCTCTGATTATTTAACCATATCAACAGTGAGGGAACCCTCTTCCTTTTTACGAGCTCGCAAAGGCAGCAGCAGAGAAGAAAAGCAATTTTAGGTGTGCTGAAAATCTAGACTTAAGACTATTCTCTAGGATCCTTTCAGCGACATATTTTAGTAAATTTAGCCCTTAAAACAAAAAATGAATTTGGCACTAAGTCAAACTCTATATTAAAATTAACACTAACTTTCCTAATTCCAGGTTCTCCACTTCTCCCTACATGATCATCTGCTTTTTCACTTTACCAAAAAGAACCTCTTTTAATTATACACCAAAACTTCACTCAAGGTAATAGTTAAAATTAAAAGCAAAACTGAGAATAAAAGTCCATTTCATCTCTTCTAGTACTCTCAGTGTAGTTTTACCAGATACTTACAAAAAAAAAAAATAGAATTTTTTCTTGTAACTAAAGCATTTAATCTCCTTTTTGATTTAACAAATGAATATGTGAAGACCACTTCCTCAAGAAAGATCAACTGTAATAGCTTTTTTTCATTTGCATTATGAAATGCTGACAAAATTTCAGCCTTCTCTGTCCTATTTCATTATCCTTCCTCAGATTTTAACAACATATGCTTTGTCAGCACTCTTCATTTATAGCATATTGCTCTGTTCTCTACAACTGCTTTATCTTACTAAAAATAAAATTGGGAATCTGTCTTGCTTAACTTGGCTATGGGGCTTGTTCTGTGTATCTTCCTTTCTTTCTCCCCCTCCAAAAATCCACTTANTGAATAGAACAAACCATTCTAACATATCAAATAAACATAAAAATCCACACTGCTACATACTGTCATCCCTGTCTCGAGGCTTCTCAAACAACAGCTATACCACTAAGGTATATATTGCTCTTTCTTGACAACTGATGATTCCTTAGTTTGATAAAAATTTTCCCAACCTTACACGCAGCACTAGAACAGCTAAAATTGACTCACCTTTCTGTTTCTGCATGGAATTTTATAACATGTCTTTAGCTAGAACTGCCCACTTCATTGCTGTGAAATGTGACAGGAGTTGCACATTTCCCCACACAACTGTGAATGGAAATTTCTGCTGCAAGAAGTTTTGATGCCCTCACTCTGAGAAAAGCTCCAGGGTCTATAATTCCTGAAAGTTTTGGTGAGCAGGGGCTCAACTGACCTCACAAATAGACCACCACCACCAGGCTGGTGATGGTCCTTCAGAGTAAAATGGAGAGGTTCACTGCAGTGAGATTGATCAGTCAGCTCCGTAATTAAGACTAAGAAAGGCTTGAATTTGCTACTCTGAGGTGTTAAAACTGTTTAATCCAGAATTGAAAATACTCCATTTGGTTGTTGTTAACCTACAGGACTGTGTTGTTTTACTGCTGTTCCCAAGGTAGCTTGTGATACAGATATTTTTTTCTAAGGCATATGATTAATGTGAACATCTTTGCTTTATCAATCAACTTCTAATCTCATCAAAACCAATACTAAGGTAGCTTGGTAGGACCTATTTTCCCTCAGCCAACACTAATAGGCATTAATTACATTACATTCCTTACATTTTTATTAAGCAAGCCTTGCATTAACCACTGCATTATTTTGCTCTGGATCAATACCAGGCTAACAGGCCAGCAATCACCAGGACCAGCAGCGACTCTTTTTAAATCTCAGCACAACGTTACCCTTCTGTCTGGTATCTGTACCTTCCCAAGATGAATTATTTTAGTTATTACAAAGAACAATTCTACACAGACAACAAAAATGCCATTGCTGAAGTAACTTTTATTTGCTATTTGTTGGCAAAAAACTATAGAATACATTTTCAAGAAGCCTCAGGCAACTAAATACAAAAACTTTAAGATCTTACATTCAACATCCTAGAGCTTATGGGGGGAAAAAAAAAAATAATAAGGTCCAAAACTGCAAGTTTATGGTCAAGACACATCAGGGCAAGATGACATTCAGCCCTTTCACCTGTGAGGCACATCATGTAAATGAGCTCTGATTATTTCAGGAAAAAGACAAGAAAAAAGGGGGCCCTTTGCCTATTGCTGACAGAACATTCCCCGTGGGAGATCCTGCTCCACATCCTCCTCCAGCTGAGGAGACTTTAATCCCAATTTCACACCTCCCTGGAGGGTTCCCCACTGTTCTGCTGTCAGGCATTGGGCAGCTCCATCTGTTTCTGCCTGCACATTTTCTGTGGATGTCGTAGGTAGAAATTATTGATTAAAAACAGTTGTGTTGAAGGTATTGATTAAGAACATTCAGAGGGAAATTTGCTCCTTAAATTTCTTAAACTAGCTTTGCAAAGTTGCATTCATATATATATTCATTCATACACAATCACACAGATATTTATATATTTAAAATTAAAAACAACACTGAAATAAAAAAATGGAATCCCTATAGGACATGAAGAGTATGGGAAGTTCTGAAACAAATGACATGTCATTTCATTTTCCTTCTACTTTTGGATATTGAACCATAGAATAAGCACCCATTTGCTGTCTAAAAAAAAAAATACAGCATAGTTTGACCATAGTTTGTTCATCTCCATAAAAAAATCAAAATTGTGAAGCAAAAATGGAATATTATGGATGTCCAGATGAAAAGTTTTGACACTAGCAAAGACAAAATGAGGAGCTTATATAAACTGACTGAAGTGAAGACAGCAGTGATACAGCTGGGAGCTAATAAAAGATTTAGGTCTTGTAAAAGTTCATACTCTGGTCAAAATCAATGGATAGAAAATTGGTGTAATTATATTCATATCCTTTTTTTTTTTTTCTCCTTAGAAATAAACAGTCTCCCACAAACTATGCTGTATTTTGAATCAGTGCAAATTATTTAATTGGTTTTCCCTAAAATGTTCCAATCAGTGACATAATTACAATAGTTCTTTTATTATTTTTTTCCAAATATGGACTCTTTTGCTTGTGACATTCAACTCTCAAGTGCCCAGCAGATTTTCTTTTTCCCTTTACAAAGCTTTTGAAGCAGCAATACCAGAAAACTAAAGTACAAAGTACCCAGAGGAGCAGTTTCTGCTCACCGCCTTTCTGCTTCCCCACTGAAAGTAACCATGTTCTTAGGCTAATCTGTGCCTAAATATTTTATTATTTCTTTCATTCATTGACAAGAGCAGCAAAATTGTATAATAGTAACTCTAAACCACAACAAATAAAAGTTCTGCCCTGGCACAAACAACACAAAAACATCTTTGAAACTTTTGTCCCAGCTCTGCCTCAGAACATCTGAAATAAAGATGAGGAGGTGTGGAGGTCTCCCTGACCTGTCTCCCAAAGTAAGAGCTCATTTGTGGTGTATCAAAAAGGAAAATCTTTTCATCCACACAACATAACAGTGACAAAAGCCGTTTGCATTAAAGTGAGTAAGTGGCACAGGAGTAATTCCAGCACGTGTGAATTCCGTCCTCCACGACTGCGCTCAAAGCTGAACGCTTTTCCCTTTCATTCATCACCTCAGCAAATACACATAAACAATGCACCACAAAAGACCACAACAAAAGATTCTCCATGGAAACACTCTGTTTAATAGTTTGGGGTTCTTTTCCTATTAATTCTTAGCGCATAATGGCATAGCTGGCTGCTCACACCACGCTTTGCTCATCTAAAGAGAGCGGAAGTCATGACCCGTATCGAATCATGGAATGGTTTGGGTTGGAGAGGACTCTAAAACCATCTTATACCAATCCCCTGCAATTGCCCAGGACACTTTCCACTAAACCAATGGTGTCAATCAGCCGCCTCATTTTGACACATATGTTCCCACCATACTCTGCATAATTCAAAATTTGACATTATGAAACCATCCAATATTAAGAACACTGTAATTTTGAATATCCTGACCAGCCTAACTGGAGCAGGCTGGGAGGAGGCAGAGATTTAAAGAACATTTCTGGAGGCTCAGCTGCTGGAGACCTGCAGAGGCAAACCTTCATGCCTGATACAAACACATCAACAGTGACAATATTCCATCTGGGCTTTCCATTTTCTCAGTCTTTCCATTAAAGCCTCTATTTCTTCAAAAATATTGCCATTTGCCTACTGTCAAATAAACTGCTGCTGAGCTACAGGAATTCCAGATATTTGTAGCAACACAAACTGATTCATTAGTTCTCAGAACGAATCATGGAATGGCTCTAAAAATCACATTTTCATGAGATGAAGGTTGCCTGAGCTTCAGGGGGTAGTTATATATCTGAAATAAAATGTATTCTAAGGAATGGTTCCAGAAACTACAATAGAGATTAGTGGAAAATTGCTGAAAAGTACAAATTAAACAGCTCTTTTGGTAACAGGATTCTAGAAATTAGACTGCATTATAGGAAACATGTCACAGCTTGACTTTGGGTGGTTTTGATACCTCAAGAAAAGAGTTTTTAGAAGATTACATTTATCAAGCATTGCTTCTCAAATCAGAAACACAATTTTTATTTATAGATATATATTTAAAACCCACATGAGCTTTGATACAGGTTCTATATTTTGCATAATTCAGAGCTGGAGGAGAGAGGGCAAAGAAGAGCTAGAGAGTACCAAAAAACCCCAAATCATGTTAAACAATGATGCTTCAGTGGCAGGAAAACATGGAAAATCAAAATGGCTTTTATGTGAATAAGCTCTGTAAAGAGGAAAAAGCTGTAATTTAAATACCTTGTCTCGTAATTATGGATGATTATCACCAGAAACAAGACTCAGATCAAGTTTCGGTTGTTGTTTTGTGTTTTTTTTTTCCCTTGTGTCACCCACCCTTTCTTTCCAAGACGCAAAATTTGGAGAGTCCCACTTTCAGGCTTGGTGGCAGCTCCACGTGCTGCCGTGTCACCTACAACAGAGCACTAAACAATCCAGAGGAAAAGTACATGCAATTTTTTGCCAGCAATTAGCGGGGTTTATGAGCTCACTCAGAATGTTATTCTGTGAACTGATGGAAAAAAACCTGTTATTTCTTTCACGAGCAGTTGACATTTGTGAACAACAAGGCACCAGACCATCAGGTGGCTAATTTAAGCATTAACAGTCCTTGGCAGGAAAGACAGCCAGACTGCATGCAGGCATTTATGACAGCATTTCTAAATGTAGGTTTTGGTCTGTAATCCTATAAATGAACATTCTTTTGTGCAATATTTTGACAAATCAAGGGAAAAAATGCCAGGAAAAATCCAGCAGATAGCATGAGTCACACCTTTCCTAAGCCATTTCAGGCATCTGTTGCTATGGGACCATATGGGTAAAACAGAAGATGCAGGTACCTTTTCCAGTCACAAGTATTCTAAAGATAAACATATGGGTAGAAAAATGCTAAAAAAAAAAAAAAAAAAACAACAAACAAAACCAGATTTAATTGTTTGTTAATACGATGTACTATGCTTGCAACAGCTTTTCTTTTATCACTGTTACAGTTAATTGTGATTCACTGTTGCTCTTGACACTCTGACACCCAAGTGCCAAAACCAAAAGTAAAGCAATTTTAACTTTTAAAGTTGTGGTTTTACAGTTTTCAGGGTTTCGTTGTTGTGTGTGTGTGTGGGGGGGTGTTTCTGTTTGTTTGTTTTTAATTGGGAGTGGGTGTGTTCCTGTGTCAACACTCACCTCATTCTTCACCCATATTCTAAATTTTGATCGTTCTTCTACAAGATTATTGTACTGTTAGAAAATGGACCAGCTGAACAGAGGAGGCTGTGATTGTATTTATTTCCCCACAGCAGAATGCTGATGAATGATGAATAGCTTTGACACCAGGGGTTAATGGATCATTGCCTGCATTTGCATAAAAAGGACTTAATCATGGCTTGCTCTTTTGTTTTATGGTAGAAGATGATTCTAAGAGCTACCACCACCAAAAAAAACCCACCCAAAAAAGTAATAAATCCCCCCCCTCCTGGCATTAAATGCTATACATAACATTTGCTGACCTCATGTGTTTCCATAAAAGGGTTCCAAAGTGCTGGCAGACCTATGAAGAACCAAAGCCCTGGAGGCAGAACAGCCCCTGCTGGAGCCGCACGAGAGAGGTGCCACAACCAAAATCCCAGCTTCTAACACGGAGATGTGAATCAAGGCACAGATCTTGTCAGGGTTATTTATCTTTCTCAGACTGATCATAATTAAGAAGTGATAGTGCATGAATTGATAAATACGATTTTTGCACTTTGTTCATAACAGGATTATGAGATTAAGATTTGTAAAAGTACCAATTACTTTTACTGTATTTTCCCAATTTGGGTACCAGAAAAATTTCAGGAGCAGACTGGTAGGTAATTTTCAAGCTGTTCTCAAGGTGTGAGTGAACTTGAGCAGTTTCCAAAACCATGAGAATTCACAAATTTGAGGAAAGTGCAGTTTTCGGGCACCTAAAGAGTTACAAACACTAGAGAGTAAAGTCTCAAATAATATGACTTTTCAAATAAAAGATCACATATATATGTGTGTATACACAAACACACACACACACACACCCAAAAAAATGGTTTAGGTTGGAAAGAGTGTTAAAAATCATCTAATCCCAACCTCACTGCCATAGACAGGGACACATTCCACAAGACCAAGTTGCTCAGAGCACCATAGATATACATATATAGATAAAATTCTGTATATCAGAATTTCAGTTCATTGCAGCTAGGCTAAACTTACTGCAGAAGGTGAACTGAACAGCAACATTTAAAGATTTTATCACAGTATTTTGAGGAATAGCCAAGTCTTAGAATAATTTGCCACTGTGTTGTGGGGCTTATATGCATTGTTTGTTCCATAAGCGTTGCCTTGTTCTGGATTTCAGCTCTTTAGTTTGTATTCATACTTTTGGTCCTGCTGCTGGGCTGGTTTGAATCCAGCAGAAATGTTAACACTGTCAAAGCTTGCACCTTCCTTCCCTCTTCTCTTCCTTCCATCCTGAAGATTTTTTTAACTACAGTGTTTCCTCTCCAACTTCCTTATCAGCAAACCACATGCAGAGCTAATCATGGAAGCTGTGTTATCACCTCCGCTCTTCCAATGACAGTCCAATAACAGAAATCAGCTTTAAATCAGTTACAGCATCAATCAACCTCCCTGCACTCCAAATTCAACAGGACCTTGTGTTTGAAAATACCCACTCCAAAGGAGGGTCTGACAATATGCACAGCTGTCTCTCTTCTTTCTCTCAGTGGCAATGTCTTTTTATCATAATGATAAGCAATGACACTTGAAATAAAAGTGCTGGAAATCTGAATATCACAGCCTGAACAATGTTAGTGTCTCAGGACATTTAAAATGAAAAAAGCTCAAATCAAAGCCTAATGCTGCCCGTTTTATCTTCTGTGCTTCTTCCTGTCAGGTGAAATAAAAGCACAAATCCACGGAATACACAAGGATTACGAAATGCTCCTACTTTCCCTGAACACCCCTTGCTGGCCTGCACTGAAGGTAATTGCTGTTGAGTCAGAAATTGCTGAAAAATAAGAGAAGAAGCCTCAAAAGGCAAGTGCAATTGTAGGCATAACACAGAGGTGACAGTCTGCCTCAGAATGCGCTCTATTGCAAGCCAGCATCCTCCCATTTGTCCTTTCAAATCTGGCTAGAAGAAATTATTTATTTTCTGGTACAAGTTGGTTTTTTGGTTGTTTTTTTTTCCAGATCCAATACACAAATAACACTTCTCTACATAGAAATGTGCATTTATTATCTGTCTCTCAGGTTTGTATTTCACTGAAATTCTATTTCTGTATTTTTTGCATTAGTAAAATGCATATATCAACAAATAATTTTGACTTGCACACCCCTCAGTGTTCCACCATACCAGTGCTAGCACTGGTCTGGCTTCAATTACATCCCAATACTGCTGAGAGTATTATTTGGGCTGATTAGACATCACATGACCACAGAAATCTTTCAGGAAACCTTCACAAACAGCTGTAATCATAGTCTACTTCGAAATTTCCATGTGTGTAGCCCAACACTAAATTTTAAGCAGATCTGAAAACAAATACAGTATTGAAACATATCCTAACATACGTACGGAGGACTATTTCAGGTTGCTTTGCTTAGAAGTGGATCCAGATGTACATGAATATAACTGCAAATGGGGTGGCCTTTTAAAATCAAAATAAATCAAGAAAGATGATGTTTCTTCCTCTTTTTGTTTACTCCAGAGGAAGTAACCAAGATGCATTTTGAAAACTAAAGGATATTATTGCAAAATTATTTTACTAGGTACAATTAGAAAATAATCATATTACCAACTGTCAGTGAGAAATATGTGCTCTTACTAAACCATTAATTACAGATAATTTAATTATTACTTAGAATTAGTTTTCGGGGTTTCTGTTAAACTTTCGTTTCTATTTAAGGCAGTTCACAAACCTCACTCTCACAGTGGTTAGAAAATGTTTTTCTAGAGATAAGCAAATAATAGTATAAACACATTATTCAGTCAGAGCCTTTGACCAAATCCAATTCCCAACCTGAACTGAAGGCTTTGTGCATATTCTCCAACATTTCATCAGAACTATTTGCATATCTTTGATCTTGTTTCTCCCTGGGCTGTTTTAGGTGTCAAAATAGAAAGAATTGAGCCAAGTCCAAAGTTGGAACGGTCTACAGTGACCATCAAGTTCAACTGCCCAACCACTCAAGGGATGACCAAAAGTTAAACTCTATTATTAAGGAAATAGTCCAAGTCCCTCTGAAACAAGGACAGGGATCCAGCAAACTCTCAGGCAATATTTCAGTGGTGCTCCCAGAGAGTGAGGACCTTCCTTCTAAAAGGAATATCCAATTACATTAATTTTCTTCTGGGAATACAACAAAGGAGTGATCAGTTTTCTTGTTAAACCTTGAAAACACTAGGTGTGAAACAGGACAACACACTTTGGGATAAGAAATCAAATGCTGTATCATGGAATAACTTTTTTTTTCTTTTATATATTCCTCTACACAGACCACAAACTCCAGCAGTCATTTTTTGTTCATTTAACAATCTATCATATTGTCATTTAACAATCTACAAGACTTCCTCCCTTATTTTACCTCTGTGTACGAACACTGCCTCTACAGGCACAGGCTCTGCTCAAGTCAGAGGCAGAGGTGAGCTCCCTGTAACAAGCAAAAAGCCACGGGTTTAAACAGAGATGCACTGGAAGACGTTACAGAGGGCATTATCCCCTTGGGAAAGGCGCCATTTACTGTTCATTATCTCAGCAATCTTTCCCTAGTATTATATTTAGCCATGTATTTAGGGCAAATCAGCAAAGCCCAGAACTGTGTGCCTACACTTAAGGATGTGCCCAAGCCTTTCTGTGCTCAGCACAGGCCACTGACCCCCATCCAGCAAAGCACTCAGAAATCTCTGCATAAACCTGAAAGCACACACACACTGAGAAACTGCGATGTTCATTACCACCAGTTTTGCTTAAAAGCAAGTAAATTGCCCACAAAATACTTAAATCATTGCCATGCATGTAAAATACTCTTATTCCTGTTCAGTGTGATAAACTCCTCTCCCAGGAGTTAATAGTTTTGCTATATTCAGAGCTCTGCAGATAGGCAAGTGCACAGAAGAAAGTGAAGTGGGAGTTACTCTGTGCTGATAGCGAATGTTGCAATTTTCCTCAATTTCTACAGTCCAGTCCACAATGCAATCCTCACTGGAATATGGTCAAACATTCAGCAGCTCAATGTGTTTGTCACTCAGTCTCTTGGCTCTGCAGAACCTGAAGAGAAATGGATAGGCCACTTGTGTATACACCTGTGTGTGTGTGTTAGAGAGATAATTAGCAAGAGAAGATAATTACACGAGAGAAGATGTGCTGCCCTGCACCAAAGACACTGATGTGATGGTATCCTGTTAGTCCTAATCCTCCCAATAAACACCAAGCTTTGAGAGAAAATACACAGTGGAGAGGAAAACAGGCACAACACGGCCAGGTTGGATGAGGTTCTGACCAACCTGGTCTGGTGGGAGGTGTCCCTGCCCACGGAAGGGGTGGAACTGCACGATCTGTCACGTCTCTTCCAACCCAAAAAATTCCATGATCCTAAGATCCGGCTCACCCTTTTGAATGACACCACACAAACATCAGAATGACAGTTTTGACCTTTTAGAATCTGCTGAAAGACAAAGATCTTTGGGAAGTCTGTAGATTGAGGGTTTTTCACAGAATTTCCCAGGAAATTAAATCAGAAATAGCCTCTATACACATATAATAGATTATGCTTTGCTCAAAGCTCCTAAGTTTGCAAGTGTTACTATAATTCAAAGTACATTTGCAAGACATTTTCTTCAATCCCCACACAGTTTTTAATACTATGGATCATTTTATTGGATTTTTTTTTTTCTCCCCGAACTTGTTTCTTGGTAAATCAATAGATCATAAAAATACAAATGGTCTAAGGAATTTACTTTGAAAAATTACATCAGTAAGTTACAAAACACCAAAAAAACCCCTGACTTCAAGGACAGAATTTCCCAAAGACTCTACTGGGAAGACAAAACTGCACTTAGTATGTGAGGTTATTGTATAGAAAGCCCCGGAGAATTCTGTATTTGCAGATCAGACAACATTTGAATGCTGCTTTAGGAAGGCTGGTTTCTGAGAGGCAGTTGTCGCCCACAGGCTCTCTGATATGAACAGCAAATCACTCCTGATGGTGTGTTTTGAACCAGATTATGGCATTTTGATCTTCAGTTAAACATTCATGTAATAGCCACGAGGGTGAACAGTAACTGTTCTCCAATGAAATCACTCTTTGGATATAGGTGTCAATATGGAAGAGCCAAAGATGAATCTTTCCTTTTGGTGGCTATGGGAAAGCACAGACAGGATAGAGGAGTTCTTAAAACTCCCAACCCAGAGTCCCAGGTTAAGCCTGATGGTTTGGGCTGCCCTGCCATGAACCAGAGCTAAGGTCTCATTGTTTCTGAGTGTTCAAATGCTGCTTTTGTATCTCACTTCTGTCCGTTTCAGCAGCTACAGTGATCGAACAGCATTGACTTTTTAAACCTTCTTGGGTTTTCTTTTTTTTAATATTGAATTAACATGGTGTTAGGTAGGAGGCAGAGATTTAAGAAGCTATGCCAAGTAATTCATCATAACAGAGCTGGGTTTTTTTCCTCCTCTTCGTCTTGTTTTGTGTGATATTTAAACCAAATAAACCCAGCCTTTGCTAATCAACCAGTAGAACACAATGGCCTTCACCCTGTTTGTCTGATATGGCTTCTTGACAAGATAAAGGCTGCTACTAAGGAAATTATTATACTGCATTTATTCCAATTTTGGATATTGATATCTTAGATATGAAATGATTAGAAAACATAATGACATGAATTGTAATTAAACCCAATATTGAAGGTGTTGTGCAATAATGAATGACTAATGATGACCCTGCGACCACTGGGGAGAAAGCAGATTGCAGCCTAAAGCTCTTTATCTCCCTGTAATGGGAACACTTCCTTTCCCTTGATGCCCTGCTAGAGGTTTAGCCTTTCTGACATTGTGGTTTGAGTCAAAACCCCACACAAAGGCTAAAGAGAAGAGCTGATCTGAAGAGCTTGTTCTGATATTCTCCTTCTACTCTTTATTCTCCCTGATAAGCATTTCGACCTCGACTGATGTCACTGCAAAACACCAACGCACCCGGAGCTGAGGAGAGAGAAAAGGTGAAGGACACCGGGCTGGAGTGTGGATTAATCTGAATGTTATCCTGAGGCTTCTGGCAGGCCCTGTCACCAGAGAGCAGTGAGAGACCAGGGGCCACTGGGCAAAGCACAGAGCAGGGCTGGAGATGCTCGGGGTGTGCAGCACGACAGGGACATCACCAGGGCTGATCTTCCAGCTGTCACCTACCGACTTCTGATGAGAACAACAACCACAGCCCTCAGAATACCTGAGCGAGACCAAAAGGAATCTTTAAATATCTTCTAAGGTGATTTTAAAGAGAATTAAATAGGAGGCTCTGCTCTTGGAACAGTTCATACCCCAAAGCTAAGCTACTTCTATTTCCTGCCAAATAAAAGCTTTATGAATCACATAATAAAATGTTATGGCTGCTGGCACAATTAATTAGAGATGGAGGACGGCACAACTTTCACCTCAAACAGAAGTGTCATATTAAAAGAAAAAAAGCTGTTAGCATACTGTGACCATGACCATTTCAAACTAATTCAGAAATTAAGAGATGCTAAGAAAATATTAATTTAAAGGAGGTAAGGACAGACTGTATCACTGTAATGTTTGTAAAACACCTGGAGATCATATTGAGAGGAGAGTGGACCAATACTTCAGATGACAAACCTCTGATTTCTCTACTGCTACTTATAGCTACAAAAAAAAGTATATCAGCATCTGTACATGGGTCAATAAAGTCCTTTTACACATTTGGGAAAAAAAACTTTCACAATTAATGCACTGATGTTCAACTTCCTACACGATTCTGAATCTTCCTTCTAGACTTAGACAATTATACTGCTTCTAACATTTCAGAAACAAATAAAAAAAAGAATTCAAGAAATATTCAGGATTGCTCAAAACTGATTACCCTACTGAAGGGTGACACGAGTGCCCCTGGAATGGAAACCCCACTGTGTATTTTATTTGTGGCTGGGTTCATGGAGCACCATCTTTATGCAATTTAGCACACGAAATCCATAAACTACATGCTGTGCTGGCCTGCACTGCACAAAAAACCAGGAAACACCTTAAAAATACAGCAAAGCAACAGTTTTGAATCAGTGAGAATAAAAGTGACATTTCTCAGAGGATATTTATATTTCATGCACAGGTAACACCCTAAGTGTCTACTGAGTACCCCTTTAGTTCTGTTCACATTGACAGCTTGAGGTGTGTCAGCTTAACCTGAACAGAAAACTTGCAGTCACCACTCTGAGCCCTACATCTCTGAGTGGTATGGATGGTTCGTTTAGAAGAAATATAAATATAACATTGTTCAGGTACAAAAAAAAACAACAAAAAAAAAGCTAACAGTGGTCAAAACCTTCCTTCTGTTCACCAAACCTTCTCAGTCACTGCTCTCAGCAGAGATGTGGATTTGGAACCTGAGTTTTGGCACTCTAGGATTACCCTCCCCACATCATCCCACTCCTTTTACACCAAATGAGCAGTCACCCTTTGCAGCAAACCATTGTGTGACTGCACAGGGACAGCAGAGATGTCACTTGTGACCTCTGATGCCTGATTATGTCACTTAACAGAAACACTGTTCTAGAAGTGCTTATGCACACAGTGCAGTGCAGCAGAAATTGGGGATCCACTTTTGACGGGAGCAGGCAACGATGACACGAGGGCTCATTTATAATCTGCCAGCACGTGTCAGTTCTAATTTCTAAAAATGTCTGTTTGGAAGATCTAGAGATTACATGTAAGTATTTTGATTACAGGTGATTACTAAACATGTCCTCAAGGTTTGTTTCAGGCTTTTTAAGAGAGGTGCTCTTTCCTATAGATTCCAGGAAACTTTCTGTAGAACAAGTTGTTAGAAAGTAAGACTTTTCTTAGTCTTTGGGGGTTTTTTTTGGTTTTCAGCTTTTTTTGTTTTGTTTTGGTTTGGTTTGATTTTTGGGTTTTTTTGTGTGTGTGTTTTTGTTGTTTTTTTTTTTTTTTTTTTTTGTTATGATGGTTTGTATGGTTTGTTAGGCAGGAGTTCTGCTCGGCTGGCTGGATGCAAATTGCAACACTACTCAGATCCAGAGCGCCACGCTTCTGTCTCCACCAAACCTGATTAACAGCAAGCATCCACGAGGAGCTCTGCCTCTCACAAATGAAACTTAACTAGGTTGCCTTCTGTGATTTTTACCCACAGGGAATGAGGAAAAATTTGTATTCCTAGTTAGATTTTTTTTTCCTCCTTGCATGTAAGAGGAAGCAAGTTTCCCCTAGGTATACATACTTCTATGTTTATGAACAGATGTAGGAAGGAAGCAGAGTTTATAGTATACTACTTTTCAATTGACTCATTTGTGATTTCATTAAAATGCAGAATAAATTTGATATCCCCAGGCAATATTTCCACAGAATTCTTTAGGTTAACATTTTCTATTTCTCTAAAAAGCAGAGGTGATTTTCTAAAGGCTTGCTGATTTTATATATCATTTTAAGTTCTGTTCAAAGAGGAAAGGAGAAAAGAACAAATTTTATTCCTCAATATTCTTCATTACTTCTTAAAACAGCATATGTTTCATGAAACTCAGAAACTCAATCAGAAAGTTAGAGAGCCTCCACTTGTGGAGGACCCATGAAAAATCCACACAGAGTAAATGTCTTTGCATATGTTACACTTTTGAATTCTCTGTTTTTTTCTTTCTGCTGATGCATATATTCTGGATTAGATTAACTTGATTTTTAGGCACTAAAAAAATGAAAGACAGCTGTTGGTATAAAGTTACAAAAAGCAAGAAACTACAATAGTTTTGCCTTCATCTCAAGAGTCTGTAAAATATACATGAATATTTCCTAAATTCTATGATCAATTTAAAAAAAAAAAGGTTCTATAGTTTAGCATTCTACATGCTAAACTATAATAATAAGTTTAGCATTCTACATGCTAAACTATAACTAAAATTTATCCTTACAAACTACTTTGATGATGAACAGTCAACTTTGGTGAACAATAAAAAGTATTAATGTACTTCTGGTTAAATATTCATTAGGCCCAAAAAATTTTTATCTTTAATGACATATCTAAAAATGCTATTAGTGACCCTATATGCCATCCTCAGACAAATTTTGAGCTGAGGCTTTAAACTTTGGCACACACCGTGTTGCATCTGAAACGCAAGGATGAAAAATCATTTCAAAATCTTGTCATGGGAGATTTAGTCACAACCAATTATAGTGAGGTTCTCCACAGGCAGTAAAAGATAACCCCAGATTTTCGCTGCGGGTGATCAAGGGACATTATTCTTTGAAAACTATCCACTTCTGTGGTGGCAACCACAGTAATTAACGGAGGAAGCGGCAGGCAGAAACTTTTAACAGAGCAAGCGAGTCTGGCAGCGGAGGGTTTGGAGTCCTTCAGCTGCCAGCTCGTGTCGGCCTCCTGGTATCGCCTTTTCTGGCTGAACTCCTCCTGACTGGAGAGCTCCTTACACTGCAAAGCACTCAGCTGTGGGATACATGGATTTCAGTGGAAATTGTGCAGCCTTTTAAATTTGACTGTCTTATTAACAGCTGGACTTTTAATTCAGTACCAGGAATCACTTAATAAATGTACAAATTGCTGTTGGGCAGGAGATGTTGCATAGAGGTTATCTGAAATACTTCTCTGGTCAGTAAAGCCACAGGGCAAACAACACAAAACAGTGTTTATTCTACTCTGCTTATGGTGAAGATATAATAGAAATGTAGGGAGAAAAAATTAAGAGAAAAGCACATTTATTTTTCCATAAGGTTCTCACCTTACAGATCCATCATTACAGCTATTATTCTGTGAACAAAGAATGAAATCTAGTTTTGAAAGCTTAATTGAAGTTTTTTGGCTTTGTGACAGAACCAATTCAGATCTGTTTGCTTCAAATAATCTCACTGCTCCTTCAGAAGTTCCTGGACTTGAGCAACAGCAGAAATGTCAGTGATGTAACAAATTCTACCACCAAAACCCTCTCAGAAATTAGGAGATTTTAACATGAATGCCACATTTCTTGGCATTTCTTCTCACATGCTACTATAACAAAAAAAGTACAATTATCTTTATGAAGCATTTTTTGTTAGCATGCACTGCTTATTTATAAACCAACTATTTGAAAGTCCTGACCCTTGGGCTGCTGCAAACAATTCAGGGAGAGCATAACAAAGACTAAGGGATGAGGAAGAGCATGAAACTGGGTCAGAGTTCAGTCCCGAATTAACGTGATCTGCTGGGACTCTTGAACTTCTCTAAAAATTGGAATTCAGGGGGAAACATTCAGCATGACCTACGCACCTGTGACTGGCCTGAATTAGACTGCAAAAGCTATGGGGACAGCCAGACAATACTTTTCTCTCCTGCATAATCCAGGCAAGAAGCGAGGTAAAAGAAGGCAGCATTTCCCAAGTGGCCACAGAAGGTAAGTGTTGCAATCGAGGCTTTTATTATTTCTGTCTGAGCTGCTTATCTTCTGCAAAGCCCTTTCGCTCAGAAAGAGATGAACAATTCATTGCAAAGTTAGCTGGAAAGGCAAATGTGGGACCCACTGGGAACCCGAGGTTGGAAATGGAAGGCACTGTCACTAAGTAATAAGTCCTATTTACCACATTAGGGGATTTTCTTTCATTTTGGTTTTGTGCTAAACAACTGTAAGCAAGGGAAAAGGCCAGGCTCCAAAACCTTAATTTACGAACAGCCATGTACTCTAGACAGGGTAGGGGGAAATAGATGTATTCCACTTGATTAGGTTAGAACTGCTCTGAGAACAATATAAATTGAGTAGAAAACAACTATGGAGTACAGAGTGATGCAGGGAATATCATTCCTCTCATGTCAGCTTCCAGTTTCAGCTCAAAACCATATATTTCTTCCCATTAATAAGTGTGTGTCTTTACAACTTATCTACTTAACTGAAAAAAAAATTAACTCTTCTGTAAATGGATGTTACAGCAGGTATTTCAAGAGTTTAGAATACTAAATTTGGCCAAACACATACTCTGGAGCACATCCACAGATTCCAGTTTCTCTCTAATCTTGCAAACACTGAAATTCTTGTGAAAAAAACCACCTTTTTATGTCTCATGCATTGCTCACTTCCAGATCACAAGGAGCTAATTAAAGATTTGTTATTTCTGCAAAGTTTCAGCTCTGACTAGTAACATTGACAGTATGTGAAGATTAAATATCCATAGGCCAAATCTGCCTATCTAATAAACAGATTAATGCACATCAATTCTGGTGAAGGATCCCATTCTAGCAGGGGACCTTCCCTGGGATGACACCTGAGACTGTGCCTTATATAAAGCAAACCTTTAGAGGAGAGCAGATATGGAAGAACCTGTCCTGTGCTGGTGACAGAATGGGAAACAAAAATCAAAGAGAGGGAGAAATAACATCGCACCATTTTCACGGGTGTATGGAATGCATCCTGTGGAGAAGAGCAAAGGACCAGCAAAGAAAGTAGATGCTAAAATGTAGGAAAATACAGTAAATCTGGATGAATTTTGAGATGGTTATACCTTGGCAAAATATGGATATAAAGAATACAGATACAGGCATACATCATGGGCAGGAGTAAGAATAGAATATGTGTACTTTTAACATCTTTTAATGTTTGAATGAAGAAACTCATACATCACTTAAGGAATGAAGGGATAAAGGAATTTGGGAAATGCTTCCCCACTTCATGGAACCTTTACAACACGTCCCATGAAAGGCTGTACCAATTGTATGTAATAATCAGGCAAAGAATGTATTTTCCCATAATCTCTCTCTGAAACACAGAACATATTCCACAGGCTGAAATACCCTGGTATTTAGCTTAGCTCATATAACTGACACTAAAATTCCTGCAATATCTGCAAAGCTGAGCAGAAGAGAAACAACAGAGAGCAGGATTTGGTCCGGGAAGGCAGCAAACAATCTCCACAGTAACCCCTGCTGCGAGTCCTGCCAGGAACAGACACAAAGCAGAGCTTTTCCCACAACTCCCCAAAGAAATTACGTTGGATTCTTGTCAACTACCAAATTATGAAGCTGTCTGTAACTGAACTGAGCTGCCACTTGCCACATCTCACGTGGTAGAGAAGACATTGCTTTCAAGAGCGCTGGCAGGAGCTGTGACTCCCAACTTCTCTAATGCTTCCTTAGAAGAGAAACAGGAAAATTGGTCTGTCTGAACAGTATTCAATTCAAAAAGCAATTTACATAGCAAAACAACACACAACGAAAAAAAATCCCACTTTTGAAACAGAAAAGGCACTTGCAAACAAAGTATTCCATAGAATTTCTATTTTATTTATAAGTATACAAACAAAACACACATTGTAGGCACAGTAGATGGCAATTCTCAGTTGTTCTCATCCTTGACCCAATTTCAAAACATTAGGTAAGATGTCAGGAAACCATTTTGAGGGATGGTGAACATTTGCACCTCAGGACTTATAAAATACTCTTTTCTTCAATATTTCATCTGCCTGTCTTATGCCTTCTTAGTTGGAATGTTCTTTATTAGCCTTCACATAACACCACTGAGTGCCAAAAATACAAGCACTCTAAATACTCAGGATATTTCTCTCTTGAAGATGGTAAGGATAATTGAATACTACTTGCCTGGGGAGATCAGAGTTGCAATATGCCTTATATATCCTAGTTGATTGGGTAATATACTTAATGGGACATACCTGGGAAGATGAACTGCTTATCTGGCCATAGCATGTCTCCAGGAAAGATAAGACAAATTACTTTTTTTTTTTCTTCTTCTTCTTTTCCCTCCTGATCCGATAGTTCTTGATAATTCACCTGTTTGTTCATTTGCATATACCAAATGTTTTATGAAGCCTTTTACACCCGCTCATCAAGAGGAAAATGTGGAGAGCAGTAGCAAGGAAGCGGCAGCTCTCTGACATCCCTGGGCTCCCCCTGAGCAGGTCTCTGTGGACAGAGCAGCAAATCAGACACCTGCACGGGCCATGGTCTGTAAAAGGGCTGTGGCAGGAAAAGCTGCAGCCCAGCGAGATCAGTCAGCCTTGCAAGGGGTCTGGCCTGAAATTTTAGCCCTTAACACAATGAAACATCCTGGTGTGAAGTTAACCAGATCCCTTCTTCACCCCACAGCCTCTACTGCTTGTCAGCGACTGCCAGAAAGACAACTATGGCCAACAGGAAAAGTGCAGGTGACAACAACTGAGATGCCCAGCACTTTCTGTGCCTGCAAGCTTTCCTTTGCCTGTCTCATCTCAGGAAGAACATTGGCAAAGAGCACCAGGCGTGAGCATTTTGTTTTATGATCCCTCTTTTCAGAAACCCCTTTTATTTACTGAACAGAGATGAGATCTATTTTTACGTGACAGGGTGCAATCAGCTGCCCCTGACTTTGAGTCATCCCAGAGCTTTCCTGGAAAGGTGGGAACAAACAGCAGGTAAGTGGAAATGGTCCTTGGTAGGCCAGACTTTGTTTTGAGAAGGGATTTTAGTCACAAATAATCAGAGTGGGGGCCAGCTTCGAATTCATACTTCAATCTGGTGGATTTCTGTATAGCACAGCTCTCTCTCAGGCAAGAAAGGCAGCCCTTGTGGTGAACTGAGGCAGCAAACCAACACAATAAACACCATTTCTAAACCCATTTGGCTGACTCATGGACAAACTGAAGAAAACAGTCACATAAAAAAATAAAAAGGTCTACAAAACTTTAAAAAATTCTGAGGATTCTTTGGTGTGCTTTGCTGTGCAACATGCAAATTCCAAATTACCTATACCTCTAAGGGTAAAAATTCCAACCTCTCACTTTCAGTACTCCACAGAAAGATCTACTTTGGGAAGACAAAAAGGCTTCAGAGAAAGATGTTGACAAAGGACAGAGAAAGAAAATGGCTTTTGGCAAATTCCTTTTTACTTTCATTACTAAAGCAAGGGAATGGACACCTTTCACTGCCAACAGCCCTGCTAGCCAGTATCTCACAACAAAATGACTTAATAGATTTAATAAGTGAATCACTTCCTATATTAAGTTACCAAGAAGTGTAAATAGAGTTATGACAGCTGAAGTTCCATAGTCAGGGAGAAGCAGGTCACCCTAGGGCCACATTTTCCCATGGTAGCTGGTTCTTAATTTAAAGGTCGGTTTTAAGAGTTTAAAAACTCACTGGGTCACCACTGCAGGAACAAGTCCTTGGTTCGTGGACATTACATCACTTAAAATTGCTGATACTTCTCACAACTGAAAAGTAAATACATAAACAAACAAATCTAGACAAAACAAATAAACGGTATAAGCTTGCCTGCAGCCCTTTATTTAGTCAGAGACGGTGTTACTGAAGGCGGAACACCTGCTGTAGTAAAATCTTGGTGTAAATCACCATAATCCCACATTAAATTCAACTGTGTTCCCTTTGAGTTTAGTGCGAACAGTGAATTGGATTGAATTTATACATTAAAAGATTAACAGACTAAGAACGTTCATAGAAGCACATAAGGGCTTGGGTTGGAAGGGGCTTTAAAGATAATCTCATTTCAAAGCTCTGCCATGGGCACCTTCCACTACACCCAGATCCTCAAAGTTCCACATGTGATCAGGGAATGTCTTCCTGATTCTTAATTCTCTCACTTTTAAAGTTTTAAACTTTTGAAAGTATTTCAAAATATTTTTTTTTCTATTTGATGGAAGGTATCAAATGTTGTGAACAGAAGAGTTGTGAAAAGGCGAGTACAAGATCTAAAATGTCTTTCTACTTTTAATACAGGTCAGTCTTTTAGAACAGGGTAGAGTTTATGACAAAAAAAACCCTCTTTTCCTCTGCTCCTTTTCTTACTCTCTGTTGTTGTTTTCCTTTTCTTGCTGACGGTTTTCCACATCAATTTCTATCAAAAGAATTGTTAAGTTTTACTGTCTACATCTCAAAATGCCTTTCAATAAAATGAAGCTGCAGGTGCAGTGCTTTGAACAGAGTAACTTTTCCAGCTGGGACAAAATGATGCCATTTTATTGACAATAAAGAACAAAACCAAAAAGAATGGTGAAGAGAAATAAAAACACACCTAGGGCCATACCTTAAATCAGATAATTGCGGCACTAAAGATGGGACAGTAAAAGAGAGCAAAAGCAGTATTTAAGGGAAGGAGAAAACCACCTACTTTGATATCCCTCGTTTGAGCTGGTATTGGAGGAATTATTCCAGATATTTTGAAAATGGAGAATTTGACTGGACTTTTCTCTTGCGAGACTGCTCTTAAAAACATGTGTAGTATTTCTATTTATGTTTTTTAGTGTCTAGTAACAGTATGAAAAATGCAAGAACTGATTCACTAATTCACATAAACATATTACTCAGAGTTTGACAGAAGGCAATAAGTAGTTCAACATTAATTGCATTTGGGAAAATGAAAATGATTCAAAACCAGATACACAGCCCTGACACTCCTAAACACTTAATGCAAGCAATAAAATGATGACCACCACTCCAAACCATTTTCAAACTGACAATTCATATTTTAAATTTCTCCGCCACCCACATATAAAGCCTAACTGAAACATAAATTTTGAACGAAACACCCATGTGGCACAATAAATTAAAATAATTATAAAGGGGTTAAGAGTAGTTTTGATCCGTGTGTTTGCTTGGAATGGTCAGCTGTAGAGGAAACACAAGCCAACGCCTGCCACTAAAACATTTTGAATATAAAGTGCAATGAATGCCTTTAGTCTTGATGCATATATTTCCCCAACACTAAACTGCATAACAGCTTTATACTTTCATTCCTTTGTTTTCCACAATAAATCTTTAGAAATGTCTAAAGAACAGAAGTTCAAGGCCCAGCTGCTCTCACAATCAACTTTATCTTTCAGAACAGCTGAAACAAATTAGATTAAATTCATTATCTTGAATTTTCTTGTGATTGGGGAGCTTGCTGTTTCCAAGCATTTGGACTAATTGCATCCCTTTGAGGCCTCCAAGGCCCCGCTGTGGTACAAGGAACCCATAAGCTCTAACTAAGTTTATTTTTATAAGGTGAAATACACCAAGCTGGAGGGGAAAAAAAAATACAACTGGAAGGGTGAAAGCAAAAGAAAAATATAAATAATCAAAAAGTTTCTGTTCCTTTGACTGTGAAGCATGTTAGCTCTCTGGCCTCATACCATTCAGCAACCACAGAGAGAAACTTAGGTTTCTGTTCTGCTCTTTAAGAGAAGGATTAGCCAGAATTGGACTTGCACATTTTAGTTAAGCCTCAATTCTCTGCCCCTGGTTAAAACCAGCAAGATCACATGGATTCATATGTCTTGACAGAGCTTTCAAATAAATGAAACTAATTAGGATGAGCTTACTTGATTAATAAAATCCTCAAGCTTCAGAATGTTTCATTTTGATGGACAGGAAAGAAAACACACAAAGCTGTGAGGGAAGAAATGTGAGCATGTTATTGAGCTGGCAAGAAGCTTTGCATCACCACCAGGCTTTTGAAAACCATGCTCAGGATGTCACCTTGTGTTTGCCCGTATGTGGTATATCTTGCCCCTCCTGAATTCAATGGCATGCAATAGAAATAAAACACTTTCCAAAGAGTTCCCATCAGTTAATTTTTCAAGGGTCTACCTTCAGTTACACAGTCAAATCTAAGGATTTCTATAAAACTGAACTCAACAGGAAAAATTTATTAAAAACTCCAGATGAAAGAGCAGAAGGCCAGATTTTGAAATCCCATATTAGGATATGGTACTTGACAGCTCCCATATACTGATCGTGAATAAAAACATAACTTATCTTAATGACAATATTTTTAAATCGGTTTTGAAGTACTACTGTGACTCCCTAATGTGAAACTCAAAACCTGAAAACTGAGTGAAGTTATATGCTAACATGTTGCATATTTCAAATCTTCCATCAGTTTAGCATGCACATTCATACATCACTGACATTCATTTATAATTCATGAAACATTTCTCCATATTATCCGATTCACAAATATGTTTCTGCTTTTGTTTTGCAAATGATGCAGTGAGAAACGTAGAAGGATTTGAGAAACTGCAAAGGGGAAATCACCAAACCGAATTTGCTACAATAAATAACCAAATCCTACCTGTAAAATCTGTCTGAGCAGATTAATTGTTCTTTCGCTGCTCCCTTGGCAAGATAAACCACAGAGACATAAACCAGAACTCCAGAAACTCTTATCACTCCTCAGTTTCATGGAAGGATCAAAGCTTCACAGCCACACACAGATTTGAGAGAAATGAGAAGGGGCTATCTGAAGTTACAGCAGCTTCTACAGCAATGCCCACAGGAGCACCAGAATGATTTAAGTGCCCACACCTTCCCACTTTAGTGACGGAAATGGTTCAGTCTGCAGCGCTGAGGGGCTCTGGGAACACCTTTCCCTTCAGGGTGTGCACTCACAGTCTTGCAGCAGTGCTAGAATCACCATGGGGTTTAAATTTGCAGTCCTTTCTCACTTACAACCTGGCTCAAAACCTGTTTTGGCACATGACAAACTTGAAGCGCATCTTCCTTCACTAAGTCACTTCCAAGGGATTCCCTCATACGGTGAGTACCGACCATCAGTTGCAGTAACAGAGACAGGAAGGGGCAGGGGAAGACAAGGTATCTTCACATCATCCTTGGGAAAGTTCAAAACCAGAAAATCTGATGTTTTGCCTTTTCAAGGAAACCTAGGGATTTTAGCTGTAGGAGTTACTAAGGTTACTCTTTTTCTTGTTTGTTAGTAAAGCACAAGAATCAGAACAGAGGGGGAATATTTACAGAAGTGTGCTCATTAGAATGAAGTCATCATTTCTTGCGAATTTTCATCCTTCTGTGTAATAATAACAGCTCAAACCCCAAGGCCAACCTGAGTAAACACATTACAACAAACAACACTTTAAGGATGAGCACCAAATCTCTCCCAGTGAGCACCTCCAAGCAGAGTATGGACCAAAATGAGACAATCCACAGTTACAGAAAGGAGGTAAAATAAAAGCAAACTGTGCACTAAAAGTATAGAGAAAGATTTTTTTCTTGTGAAGTATCTGTGTGGCCTCTTATTAGTCTAAGAGACACCTGCAGAGAAACCTTGTCAATGGAGTCACACACTGCTGTTATTTCTGTTTTGAGTTTTACACAGCAAATTACTCATGTAAGAGGCAAACTGTTTTCTCAGTAATGTGATTTTAACCTGTCTTTTGAGGCTTCTTTTCCTTGATTAATGGTAAATTACTGTGACTATTCAATGTCTTTCAGTACCCTACTTCTACATATTAACAACAAGATAATGACAGGTAATTCATTTTAACAAAATTAAAAGCTTTCACATGTGCTACTTTCAGCCCAAAGATGATTTGCATTTATTTCAATAAGACTCCAGCACATGGACAGGTGCCAGTAGTTTTCTTATTGCCACTTTACTCCTGGAGTTTTGCATGGATTCTACTTTTTAATTCTGAAGCCCTTTTATTCAACATCCACACCAGAACAACTTCTCAAGCTTTTGAAATGAGGCCCAACATCATCAAAATCAAGGTAAGCAATTTCTGTTCCAGCGAGGCAGGCTGCACCTGGCATTCAGCAAATACCCTGGGAATGCCTAGGAGGGAGTGCAGCGGCTTTTTAATTGCTCCAGCCTGTCCTGCTGCCTCACACCTGAGCTGGCAGCAGCAGCAGTGACTATCCAGCCTGCTGTAAGACCTTCTGTAGCAGGATGTACTCTGCAGGAAAGCCACGCTCCGTCTTTCTGCCTCTCTTAAGCCTTTTTTTTTTTTTTTTTTTTTTCCCAGTCACCGTTCCGTGTGAGGACCAAACCTGGCCATTAATTTTTGCACAGCACTTCCCCATTGATCCCAGGAGGATCAATAAAGCAAGGGCTGCCTGCTGAGCCAGCACTGTGCCAGCACAGGGCACGGGGAAGCATCCGCCAGCGATTTCAGGGGGGCACAGAGCCACCCCTGCTTCCCACAGCGCTTTAATCGACGGGCCAAGAGCCTCCACCACCCTCCGCTCCTCTCTGCAGAAGAAATACGCCGCAGAAACCAGACATGTAAACCATGTGCTGAATAAAAGTTGCTTTGAGGACAGGCTTGGCAGAAAATAATCCGTTAAGGCCCCCAGTTATTTTTTGTTTTTACTGCGTCATTAAGACTGACATGTTCCTGTCCTGGATGACCTAAACAGAAATGTACACACACCTGCATATCCCATAATCGGTGTCTCCTACTTGTTTGGGTTACTGTGGAGCACAAGTGCTGATCTGTTGACCCACTGTGGTTCAAGAGCAGACCTGGATTTTTCCAGTCTCACCAAAGCACTGGCTATGGCACAGCTACAGGATGTCTGTCCTGAAATTTTCCAGTTCGGCCAGAAATTATATTCATTAGGAAAGCTAACACATGTGGAAGCAGACACACAGCAGTTCTATTCCTGCCCAGTTCTGCCAAATTAGAATGCAGAAAAAATAAAAATCATTAAAATTTCGAACATACCTCTGTGGCGTGATGTCAAACTGCGCTACAAAATTTTCACGAAGAAAACCAGATAATAAAAACCAAAATCAAGAATCAGAAAGAGCTGAAGAGTATGAAATAAAATAAATTCAAACCCAAGCAATGGAAAAACTTTATGTATATGAAATAATTCTCTGCCACAGAACATAATCGAGACAGGCTGCTTGATAACATTTAGTATATGTTTTGGCATCATATATATGAACTCCTAAGAAATGTGAAAGTTGTCATCACGAAGAGTTGTGAATTTGACAGAACAATACCAAAAAAAAAAAAATCTACCATCAGAAATAACTTTACTCATTTGTACAAAATGGTAGAAGTGAAATAGCTGACACTTCATTACAATGTTCCCAAACTATCAATTAGAAAATTGACATTTTCATCAATAAGCACTTGTTAGATGACACTTTCTTACAAGTCTCCAGCCCAGATGGGCTGAATTCTGTGTCATTTACTGGCTTTTCCATACATTTTCTGTTTAATGTCTATTTTAGCTGTCTCCCGATGCAGCAATTATTTTTAACTTTCATAGGATCATTAAGGTTGGAAAAAACCTTTAAGATCATTGAGTGCAAGCAGTAACCCTGCACATGCAAGGCTACCACTGAACCATGCCCCCAGGTGCCACAACTTATAAATCCCTCCAGGGACAGGGAGCCTGCCACCTCCCTGGGCAGCTGTGCCAGGGCTTGACAACCAGTTCAGTGAAGAAATTTCTGCTAGTATCTAATCTAAACCTCTCCTGGTACAACCTAAGGCTGTTTCTTCTTCTCCTATTGCTTGTTACCAAGGAGAAGGGACAGACCCCGCCAGGCTGCACCCTCCTGCCAGGGAGTTTTGGAGAGTGAGAAAGTCTCCCTAAGCCTCCTTTTCTCCTGGGCTGTCACAAATGAATCGGCTAATTTAATGATGGAAGGAATTTATTATATAATCAAAGTAAAATTGGAAAAAGCCACAAGCAAAACAGCACCGAGCCGGGCGATCGGTGCTGGGTGAACCAGGTTCGGACAGCTCCGTACCCCTGTAGTTCACAAAATACTGTCCCCACAGGGTCCTTTTTATACTATTTTCACTGATCTTGTCCTTTTTCACGTATTAATGCTTGTTCTTTCTTGTGGCCACTTCGACAAAGAGTTTCCCAGAATACCCCTATCGCTGGAATCTTGTTAGACAATAATCCTCTTGAATATCTTTCTCTGGCGACAAATATTCATCTCATCATTAATGCATATTGCTGGTGTTTTGCCAGATGAAATAATCCTCCAGAACACCCTTCTTTTGAGAGAGGAATTCATCCCTGGTAGCGAATACCTTTCCTCTTATCTCCTGGTGCATTTTGCTCTTTCCCATTACTCAGCTTCCATTAAAAGATACTGTAGTTTTAGTCCTTAGGACGAATTTATTCTAAATCATATCTTACATGAGTGATCCTTCCCCCCAGCTCCCTCCGCTGCTCCTGGTGACTCCAGACCCTTCCCCAGCTCCGTTCCCTTCCCTGGACAGGCTCCAGCCCTCCAAGAGTTTTCTTGTAGTGAGGGACCAAACCTGACGCGGGGTTCAAGGTGCGGCCTCAGCAGTGCCCCGCACAGGAGGCAATCACTGCCCTGGCCCTGCTGAACACGATATTCCCCACACAACCCACGCTCCAGCCCACAGCAGGACGAGTCAGTCCCGTACGTTCACGCCATCACCACCTCTGGTCACCAATCTCTGGTGCACAACCAAGTCTGACCTTCCCCATCAATCCCAATTGAAGCTATTGATTCATTTGCAAAGAGCAGACAGCAAGGGAAGCCTAAACCTTGCTAAATAGACCATTTGTGAGAGAATATCCTAAGGAAATTAAAGGTGGAAACCCATTGTTTGGGAGCATTAAAACACAATGTGACAAAATCCATTGTAAGGATATCACCTGGAACATCATTGCCCTGGAGGGGAGATTAACTCCTCTCTCTTCACTCCAGTGAGTCTGAGCTTATTTGCTCTGTATTGAGCTCTGCTATTCAAAGCAACTTGGAGGCAAATCACTTATCACTAATTGCTATCTGTTCACCAAGCTACGAAAATGTACACATCAGTTTTTAGGGCACTTCTCCCGTATTTCATTTGTAATTTAAATTAACTCTCAAGTCAATATGAAACATCCTTCTTTAGCTCAGTGAAATGCTCTTAATTATTTTTGTAGTTATAGGAGCTATAAAAATCAATGTCATTATAAAGACAAATACATTTTATGCAAGTCACAGAAAATACTGTTACAGGCAAGTCCCCTTTTCAACTTCTGTCCATTCATAAATCACAGGCTACCCAGAAAGTTTTCTAAGTGAATTAACCAGACCTTGCAAAACTCCAGATTTAGGCAGTGGAAAAAACGATTTTTCAAGTGGAGAAAGGCCATGCTTTTATCCTAAAGCAGAATTTACTGCACAAGTTTGACTAATACCCAAGTTGTTTATTAATCAAGAGAAGACTCATCCTCACAAAGCACTTCTGAGTCAAGCTCATTGAGTAACTGTCAAAAAAAAAGCTCCACTGATACTTCTGAATATTTATTCCATGTCACACTGATGGGCTGCAGAAAAATCACTATTAGTTGAGTTAATCTACTGTGGTTTTATGAACCAAAGGAAAAGAGAGATACATTCCACGCCATAATCTCAAAAACCACTTGTTTCCACTTTTACACTACTGTATCAACAGTCTCAAGGAGCTAGGCTCCATTTAGACCATTCATAACATCTGAAAAAGTAAAATCCAGGGAGAGAGAACAACAGAGAGACTGTGTGAAGGCCATAGTTAGAAAAAAAATTAAAAAGTAAAGGAACAAAGGAAAACCATACCACCATGGACTAAAAATAATAATAGAAATTTAAAACCTTCAATTTTAAAGACAGAAAAACTACCAAGAGTGAAGAGTCTGAACCATGTGGAGGGAAAGAGATTAGAGAAGAGCTTTAGGAGACAGGAATTGTTGTTGCAGTGATCAGTTTGGATCTGCCCTAGCCCCTCACACTGACCCATGGTTTCACTGAAGAGGGGTTTATCCATGAGGCTGAAAAGCTTCAGAGAAACAATTTTAAACATTTATTTATTGGCAAGAAGTGACTCAAAATTCAAAAGTTCCTAACTTCCCAACAAACTGGGGACTGAAATAAGGAGCTGACACTTATTGGGATTTGCTTTCCTCTTTTGTTGCCTCCTTGTGACATTATCTCCCTCATTCCATTACAGTTTAAATGTAAATCTATTTTGTGTGTTTTACGGTAGTAACTCCAAAATTTAGTACTGTAATGCAGAGAGTCCATTTACAGCTGTAAGTGCCCCCAAAAGGTATCTGTCATACTGATACGTTTTATTATTCTCAAACATCATTGAGAGCAGGGAGAGGACCAATTCCCACTCATTATGCTGCCTTACACCCATTTTTTTCCCCTGGTTCTGCAGGAAACTGCAGATCCGTGCACTTTTGGATATGTTCTTGATCGAATTGATGCTCATAAAAAAAAAAAAAAAAGGAAAAAAAAAAAGGCAGCAATTTTACTTTTAGGGTCATTAATACTGAAATGTAAAGAATTTGTTTCAAACTACTTCCTATTAAGATACCCAAGCCATTTAAAAGGATCTCTTTAGGCAGCCCTTTTGTCTCAAAAGTCTCCCCGACATAACACCCATCTTCATCACTCTACATAAAGCACAGAGGCAGCGCAGCCTGCCTTAAAAGGGTCAGGTAACTCCCCATCAGCCAAGAGCTATCATCACATGCAGCCTTTGATTAGCCATTCTGAAACCCCTCCGCCGTCAGGGTCAGCACATAATGCTCACAGTATCCATTTCAGTGGCAGGACGTACAGCGTGATTTTAGCATCTCCTTTGATTAAGGTCCAAGGCTGCGTCGGGTAAGGATGACTTCCCTGCTCCACACAGCATCACCGTGAGAGCTGGCTAATCGAAAATAACCGTAGTAATTGCATGATCAGTGACACCGTTGTGACAGAATTTGTGAGATGCAGCTCTCTGATTTAACACCAAGTATCGCGTAAGTATTAACGTGCAAATTGCAGAGCATTTATCCCACTTGGTACAAACACAATCTTGGGAATAAGAGACTCAGGGAGGAAATTTACAGTTAGAGAAAGCAGAGTTTTAAATTTCTCCCTATGACTGAAAATTCAACTATTATTTCCTTTAGTCCACATTAAGCAATTGTGGGGGAAAAAAATGTTTCTCTAGTTGATGCACGAAGCAAGTTCTCAAGAAAAGCTTTTGAGAAGATGCCTCATAAATTGGTAGACAGTAGGAAATGCTGGGATGTTTATGCATCTTTTAAAAATTCATACATTTAGAACAGGAGAACAACTCAAGTATATGCTCTTATGAGTTCCTTATACAGTATTTTAGTCCTATATACAAGTTACAAACCCGTAAAGCCAAGTTTATTTCCTAATATGAAATGCCTGTGGTCACATGATGCTCTAAATTGTGTGGGATGACCAAAACCTGCAGCACCACTACTGCAGATCAGATCCGTTTTCATGTTCTTTACCATCCAGAGGATGGCAGATCAACTGATATTTTTCTCCCCTATAAACATTGTCAATGAGATTATTATTAAAATTATTTGGTATTCTGAATTCTATCCCTCCAACCCAGAGCTTTGGGATTTCAATAAATACTCACTACAGCATAAACAGGTTTTGCAGCCCCCAAGTCCATGTTTCATTGGCTGGGCTGAGTTTCGTGTTCCCTTCTGTTTAAGTTGGATTTAGGTGTTTCAGTGCTCATGCAACACAAAGCAAGATCTTCGTATTTGTGTGAGTCTGACCTAATTGGATTCCATTTTTTTCCTTACCTCAGAGGTAAGATACAAATATCAATACAAATTAAACTCTGGCCAGTGTAAATCTCTTTAGTCTTTCTTTTTAAAAGAAAACAATGTGCAAGAAAAGAAAGAAACAGAGAAGTAGGCTTCAATCTCCCGTGACTTCAGTTTGAAAATAACCATTTAACTAAAAATTAGTATTATCTTGAGTATAAACAGCCACATTATCTTCCACTAACTGCTAGATGTGAAAATTATTATTGATGGTTGAATGTGCACAACTGAAATTTCCCTATCCTATGAAAATTCTACCTATGTCTTATAAACCAGTCCAGCTCATTCAGTGTCTTTAAATTCAGTGAGTCTGGAAAAGAGATTTGTAAAATGGAAATTTTACGATAAACATGGATTCTGATTCTTTATTTTACTGACAATTAAAAGGAGGACACAATTTTCTATGCAGCTAAGAGAGAAACCTATGGAATTTTCTGACGTGCCTGTGTAGCACTTCAGCCTTCTCACTGTTTACTGAATTCAGAATAATTAGGTGTAAACAGATTTCCTAATTTTGAATAACAAAAATCCTACCCCCATCTTTTTTACCACAGTACTCTCTGTGTACTGTGTATCCAGTTCATAAATACGTGGGATGTATTTCATGCACATTGGGACAGGGAGGTTTGGATATCATTTCTTCCAATTTTTGTTCAGCTTCCAAACAACCTTTGCAGAACAACCAGACCACGACAGTGGGAAATCTGGGACCAGCATTATTCTCTTCTTCCATCCTCCCTCTTCCTCTCAGACCTGCTGTGCTGCCTCCCACCACCCTCTGGTGCCCTCAACACAAACCAGACTCATCCAAGCTCCTGTATTTATTTCTCAGGCTGTTTTACAGCTCCTTGCAGTAACTTTTCCCTTTTTTTCCCAAGGATTTAATCACACTTCAGCAAGCATCAGCTACTGTTCTCCAAGCAAAGGATATATTATAGGGGATTTATCTTTATGAAGTTTTACAAAAGCTACGTGCAAGATTGCTGTCTGCCTTTTCCATGAGTGCTGATAAATAAACAGGCAAAGCAACAACTTTCTGCTGTAGAATTTATAGCTGGAACTCCCTAATGAATGAAAATTAACTGGCTGTGCTGCCAAGGGACAAGACCTTTACTTCTGGTTTCCCTCAGCTTCAACTTTGAGCTGAAGCCTCTTCAAACTCAGCCCAGCAGAGCACTCCCTGCTCCAAGGCTCAGAAATCCCCACTGTGAAAGCTCCTGCTTCCCCTCTCCTCCCAGCTACCTTCCCACACTGCGGTATTTTCATAAATACTTGAATTTAACAATAACAACCGTGGCACATCCCACTCAGTTAAATGACAGGGCTGTTCTTACTTCCAGATGAAATAATATTTTCAATTTTTATTTCTTGGCATTGGGGGAAGAAGAAAGAAAGGAAAAGGATGAAAATATACTCTTAGCACACTTTTCAAAAATACATGAATAATATTCATTGCTCAGAAAACATGAAATAAATTACATTCTACAACAAGCTGTTAATAGGAACTTGAAACAAATTCTGCTAATTGTACTTTTCAGAAAAAACCCTGCGGTTAAGATAACTAATCAGCTGGGAATATTGTAATCTGGCAAAGGAAGCTGTCAATTGGGGGAGGAATTTTTAGCATTGCTTATGAGCCAGAATTAGGACAGCTACAAATGGTTCATAGTATTTGGAAATATTTGAGGANAAAAAAAAAGGAAAGAAAGAAAGAAACTGAAAGCTATGACCAGCACAACAAGATGGTTGGGGGAAATAATATATATTTTTAGCATTGTACATATATGCTAAAATCCAGGTTTCTAATATTCCACTATTTTCATTTTGACTGGAGAAAACCACATTACTCCTTTGTGCCTCAGTGTAAAATCAAGTAAAAGAGCACGGAAAATAATTGTTTCTAAAATTTTGAAGTACACTTAGAGATTTCAGTGCCTAGAAATTCTCAGAAAACTAAAGAAAAAGTGACTGATTGACAGTTAAAAAAACAGCTCAAGAAACTGATGAGACATTGCACTCAAATCTTTTAAAAAAATCCCTACAGCTGCTGTTTTCTTGTCTCCAGTCCCAGGTCCTACATCCTATCCCATGTTCCATTAAGAGAAGGACGGTTCGAATTGGTTGTAGGGATTTTTCTGCTGTGTTACAGAGCAATAAAAACCTGAAAATAATGCTAACCCTGATAAAGAAAACAAAAACTCACATCCCTGTTAGGGAAACTTCCCCGTCCGACTGTCCCCATCACTGAAGGGGATGAAACCATTGTCAGGCAGAGATTACACAGAAGAGACCCAACTGATGAACATTTGAGAGCAAAAAGAAAACTACACAAAAGTGTTATCAGAGCTTCACTTACCTCTGTTTTCAAGAGGAAGTATGATCACCAAAATAACCCTTGTGTGTTCTAATTTATCACTTTTATATCTCACCTAGTTATGTATTATTAGTACCTGTCATCATAGATTGATAAAGTGTCCTTGGACTACACTTGGTCCTTGCTCTGAACAAAATTCTGAAGAATTCAAATGGATGGAAGTTGTACACAAATGTGGTGTCTCTTGCTTGTCTAGTAAATATAATTTTGGTGCAAAACTCCACAGCAAACAGATAAAATTCAGAGCTTTTTCTTCAGATAGCTTCTATGTACAAGGCTTGCATTTTCTATCTATATCAAACTACAGACATTGCCCATCCCTACGAAACATGAGTCTTCAACCTTAAAACAGGAAAATTAGTGAAGATTATGTTATACAACAGCGTCACTTGACTTTACTTTCTATGAAGAAGAAAAAAAAAAAAAAAAGAACTTTAGATATCCATGTATATTTAAGGAGTTCCTCAGATTTTTAGTTCTTCACTGGGGTAGATGAAATATTTGTACTCAAGGCTAATAAGCTCATCAGGGGAATAACCACTAATGATTAAAAGTCAGAAAACAAAATTTGCAACATTGAATGGCACTCAGACTGAAGTGATCCGGCACATTTAGGAAAGATCACATCCCAATTAACTAGAATATTTAAGGCGTTTATGGAAATGTGTAGTTCTGTTCCTCAAAAGTTAATAAACAGATTTCATATGATTACCAACTGGAGTATTTAACTGTGTATATGTTATATGATGTCTTTATTAAGAAAAGATATTTAGGATCTATACTAAAATTGAAATATTATTGAAAGAAATCTAGAGCCTCTTAATAAAAACTAATAAAATAATGTCTAACAGATAAGAGAGAAAGAAAACTAATGGGTGCATTAAGTAAATGATGTGTGTTGCTACAGGCATAAAGCAAAGGAGGAAATTTACTTCAATTGACTTTACTCCAATCTAAAAGCAGTAATGCAGATTCAGAAGGAAAAAAAAAAAATTACTCAGACTGAAGCTAGGACAGTGCCAAGCAGCACTGACGGAACAGGGAAATGCTGATTACAGAAAGAGTATCAAGGTCATCTTCTAATTGAAGACTAATTGATCCCAGTCCACTGGAATCAATTAAGCCTTTCCCAATGACTTCTGTGGCAGCCAAATGCCAAAGGAATCCCTGCAGCCTCTGCCCAGGGCACCCAGGGAACCCAGAGCCAGCAGCAGGGGCTCCTCCCAGGGAGGGGTGCCAGGGGGACAAACCCAGCCACAAACCACTCGCTCATCGTGCTCACACCAGGTGGCCTTTATGCTTCCTAGTTTGACTTGCTAAAGATCACAGAACCGTAAACTTCCAGCAAAATCCAGAATTGGTATGGCACTCATGTTGGAGACTTAAACAAAGAATCTACAGAAAATCCAAAGAAAGAATCTGTCAGTGCTACCATAAACAAAAAGAAAATGAGGCGACACAGTAAATGAGGTGTGATGCACACAATGATTCACAAGTTACTGCTAACGAAAGATGGGCCATGACAAGCAGTGTCTTTTAAATGCAATGGTTTCCCCCCNGTTTCCCCCCCCCCCCCCGCCCGGATCTCCCATACATTGGCATTGTCATCCAAGACTTAGATTGGGACTGCTTATAAAAAAAATTAGTCACTTCTAGTCCTACTACCAGAACACCTTTTCCCCCTGTATAATTACTATTTAATCCATCTCCTGCTTCTCCAGTTATTTGTTGCTTTTGCTGTGACTCAAATGGTATTTGAGTGACTCGAGTTGATTTGACTGTGACTCAGGCTGAGCTTTTTCAGAGCACACTGAAATGAAATCCTATTGTGGGGACGAGTTCCTTGCTTTGTTGCCTCTCTCAGTGAGTCCCCTTTCATCTCTGACTCTACTCCTGGTGACAATCTGTGGTGCAGCTGGAGGTGCCCTGAGCCATCACCACAGGACTGCCAGCCACTGCACTTCCAAAGAACAACTCCAGCTTCCAGACTCCGAAGGGAAATACACCGAGCACAGAACAAGGAACTGCCCACTGGCAACAAGGCTGACACTGCACTGGACAAGAAATGTATTTGACATTGCACACAGTGACACTGGAAGCACTTAGGTCGTTAAAGGAGGGTCTATGTCCATTAATTCATCAATGGGGATTATTGTTACTGTATCATTGTGTTTTATCTGTTTCTGATTTTCTGTCACCGCAAAAAAGTTTCAATAAAGGCTGTTGCAGATCCAAACTCAAAACAGGTAGAAGCGCAAAGTCAAGAGAAAAACAAAGAAATAAACCCCAGCACTGCACAGCAGTCAGCCCAAGCTGAACCATTCCCACCCATACAGTCTGCAGCCTTGTGGTTCTGTATTTGCTTATTTTTTTTTTCCTAGCTCTGTTGAACAGTTACAATTATTTTTACTCCCATCTTCTAGTTAGTACCCTTAATGGTGATACGGAGATAATTGAATCACCTCCAAAATGTATTCAGGTTTTGCTACTAATTCAACATGAACACAAGAATGCATATTCTGAGTCTTTTTGATAGAAACATCTCTGTTCCATCACAATTAGCATGTTTGGAGCTCAATATGTACAAGATGCAAACTCCCACATCCATGTTCCAGGTCAGCTCCGTAGAGCAGAGCTCTTGGCATCTCAGGATTGCATGGCAACGTCCCAGGGCCCCATGTTCTGAGGGAACAGACCTGGCTGAAAAAACAGTAAGAAACTTATGAAGGAGTTGGAAAACAACAAGAAGTAAATAACCAAACTCAGGGACAATCAAATAGAGAGATTTAGAGCAAACTCTTAAAATAAACGTGCTCCTAAGTAATTTCAAAATATGTTCCAGGCTGCTAAGAAGCAATCAAAAGAGGAGATATTACAAACCATGGATGTAGTGTGTACACAGGCCACTGTTCACCCTCCAAGACAGAAATCATGTCTGGAGGGACCAGGGCATGCAAATGTGCGAGCTCTGAGTCCAAAACCACAGCCAGATGTTGCAGACTCGTCATTAGAATCACATGAAGAGGCACTGTTTGCAAAACAGTTTCATCCCAGAATCTCTTGACTGATGCTTGAACAGCAGCTCAGTTTGCCAACTGGCACCAGGTTAGGGAGGCTCCTGAGCAAATTGCCATTTGTGTCATTTGCTGGTTCTTATGGAAGCAGCACACTCCATCCCCCCCTCCCCACCCCCAGGGCTGAGGGACAAATAAAGGCTTTCTCTGGAAACAACAGAATCACTTTAGATTTCACTCCCTTTCACCCTTTCCACTGTTTGCCAGGCCGGCCTCCCCAGCAAACCCCAAGTTCTGAAAGCTTCACAGCACCAGGAAGGCCGTTCCTAATGTGCTCTGTGCCAAGTCTCCGTGCTTGAAAGCAGCCTCAGCCTTCCTGCTGCTCTTCCGCAGCTTCCCCTGGTTTGCTTTGCCTTTCAGGACCTAAACTCTTAAAGCAGCATTAAAGCTCTCCCAGGCCTCTGAGGACAGCAGCTAAGAATGACCAGGGAGTGGAACCTGCAATGTTTTATCTCCACACTGCTCTCCTTCACAGGGTAAGCTTTTACAATTTTACACCGGATGGACTCTGGAAACTCCTTTCTGCGGGAGGTCATAACTTATTTTACACAGTGTCTGTGTTCCAGTCCCAGAGGTGAAGGGAAATTATTGTGTGCCCTTTCTAGTTTAGTGGGAACTTTAAAACTACCTGTGCTTTGTTCTCTGCAACCTTCAAGGATGTAATAAATAAATAGGGACAGTTTGTTTTGAAAAAAAAACCCACCTTGAATAAAGACTAGGCTTTACTGATTTGGAACAAATTATAGGATTAGTCCCAGCCCGGATGTTCTTTATTTGAATCATTGTCTTTTTTTTTTTTTTTTTTTTTTTAACCAAATGACAGCTGTAAGTGATATCAGTATGGCAAAGCCACCAAGAGTATCGTTATCCCACAGATAAAATATTCAAACTACGACTTTAAAAATGAAAGACATTATTTGCACTGGAATAATAAGTTTTCTCTGAGTCTAATATAATTCCCACTGAAACAGATTTCCTGAACTGAAAAATATGTAGTTGAACACTATTCCACTTGAAGTATCTTTGAAAGCAATTCTGTAAAAGGAATTCCTCCATAAACCACATTCCTGCTTCATTAACCCTCATATAGTTACAAAAAATTATAATGTAATTATTAACCTTAACAAAGATTAAAGCGTGTCTGCAGAGACCCTACGGTATTAAGAAGTGTGGTAGGACTCAGAATATTTTTTCATTTAGTAGGTTCAATTCCTTTTCAAAGATTTAATATCTGTGACACAGACACCACATTACAGGAAACAAATACACGAAAGATATGTATGAAAGGAAAAGCCAGAGGATGAAAATATTACACTTTGCAGTTCACAAGTGAGCTTTTCTTGTTTCTACATTACATCGAAAAAAGCTTTTTTTTACTGAATCACTGATCCTGCTTTTCCCCCGAACACCCCAGAAGCAAACAGGGTCACCCAGAGCCATTGGAGGGGCACGATGTGGGCTTTCAGCCCCAGAGGGTGAAGGCGCAGCACCACAGGACCCTGGTGCTGTCAGCAACTGCCCCAGCAGAGAGGCTCTCTGGGTCTGCAGCAGCACAGCAGCTCACCTGCACAAAGGCAGGCTTGGCTGGCCAAGACACTGCAGAAACTGCATTTCAAACCTTCCTTCGGCCCATCCCCTTAGCCTGGCAGGATGAAGGGGTAGCATGAGGGGAAGGCAGGATCAGGAGATTCCTGAGTTAAAGTTAAAAGATTCTGAGTCTATCAAAACCTAAATGAGGAGTAGTAGAATGTGAACTGAAATGTTGGAGGTGAAAAGCCATTCATGAATAATGAGCTTTTTATTTTTCATCTTTCCTTAACTTTAATTACAATACAACAAGCAGATACGAAACGCAGCCCTTTACTTTGTGGCATTAAGATGAAAGCATGCTGCTGCTTTCATTCCCATCCCAGTGCCCCTGCACCACACCTCTGCAGTAAGTTTGTCTTTCAAAAACTGTCCTGGGCCGCATCAGAAGGGTCTGAGTGTGCATCTCCCGTTCCTTCCACCCCACAGGCTGCCCTGTGCAGCATCTCTGAGCAAGGCTGTCTCCTCTTGCTCGCTGGCACTGCTCCATGTCACAGATAATACTCACTGGGCCAGCATCAAAAGAGCATTTTGAGTCCAAACCCGCATTCCAGACCCAGCTACCCAGGACAGTCAGCTAATGATGACTTCCTCGCTTGGAGTCCTGCTCCAGTGAATGTGAATCCCCAATCTCCAGCTGCCACCAGCGTTTCCTGCACAGCCCGATCCATCACGCACCCTCCGCGGAGCTGAGCGCGACTCCTGCGAAAGCACAAGAAGCCGCCGGTGCAAGCGGCAGCTGAGCTGCCTGTTGAAGATGTGAAGCCTGGACTCACACTTCTGAAGTGACAGGCATGTGTCTTAGCGCCGCGGATGCGGCCTTTAATTGCAGAGGGGCCTGGCAGCTCGGGCAGACACAAAAGCGGCCGTGTCTGTCCCGCTCCAGCACCCAGGACATGCTGGGCAGCAGAGCGTGCCAGGCATGGAGCAGTGGGGGAACTTCTCTGCCAGCTGGAGCTGCTAACCCGTACACAGCAGAGAAAATGAGTCCTGGGCAAGTGCTGTGCTCCAGGAAGGAGGATGGTCGCTGCTGGAGGCAGAGGAGCAGCTCCACTTGTGATTCCAGAGGGAGACAAAGCGAACAGGGATGCTCTGGAGGTGATGCTCTCCCCACTGCTCCCCTTCGTGTAACTAGAGTGATGAAAACTTACTACAATAAGAGACGCGCTAAAAATGGGAATGTAAAGTTCCAGAAGGCAAATCTGTAAAACCACTCAGGTCCTGTGACCCATTAGGGCCTGGGGCTGCAAGCCGAACTCTGTTTTTCCAATCCAATTTATTCCTCCTGGAGCTGGGATATGGGATTAGGAGACAAAGCCATTTTTGCAATAACTTTCTTTTCAATTACATTACCCCTTGCACTTTTCAATATAAAAAGAAGGAGCACCTTGCTGATACAGGATAATTCCTTCTGCTCACCTGAGGTTTTGGCATTGTGCTCTGAACAGCAACACCTGGGAGATCTGCGTTAAAAAGTGAACTAAAAACACAGTCCCTCGAGGGAGTTTAGACAGCAAATTACTGATGTGCTAATAAGATTCTTTATGTACAAACAGGAATAAAGAAATGAAGAATATAGTCAATTTCGGTAGGATACATACAGACAAAATTAAATAACGCTGTGGGAGTAATCCTCTATAAAAGACATACTTTGGGGCATTTTATTTCTCTCTGCTTAGTTAAATAAATGAATTGCCTAATAGAAAGTCAGAGTTATAATTTTTTTCTTTTCTTTTTTTAATTTAACTAATGCTTCATTTTTTTAATTGCTTAAAAAGTCTAATTTTTCCAAAAGTACCTATGCAATCAAAAAAATGCTGGAGCTACAAAAATTCATCCTCATATATTATTTTAGAAAGTTCTTCAGATATGAGCTCAAATTTGAAAGCTAAAAATACGGAAAAAAAGGCAGGAATTGCTTCTTTTAATTCCACTGAAACATGCTATATGCCTAGAACTATCCAATGTACCTAAAACCTCAGGAAAAAAAAACTCAAATAATTAAAAAAAAATCTAAAGACCAATTTGTGTCCTTTTTAATCTGGTTTCTTAGTTCTGTTTTATTTTAGTTAATCAAGCCTGTTCCTATTTAATTTTGGCCTTCTATGAAGCATATCTACTTCTCTAAGAGCACGTGGACTCAGGATACTGAACACATAAACCCATTTTTAGTTTGTGTGGTGCAGGGCAGAAACCCGTCTCCAATCTTAAGCAGCACAAACCCTAAAAATACTTAGTTTTATTTCTGAAGACTATATTTCCCATGTAGAAATAATGATGAGAAAAAGTTCTATATTGATAACTATGAGGAGTTTCAGACAAAAAGAAAATTTGGAAAAAAAGAACGAAGAAAAACTACAGTCTGGGGTTTACATCAGATAGAATCTGATGCACAGGTTCAAAGGGGCAGGTTCACCCAAAATTCTAGAAACCTGAGATGTTTCCTCTTGCTGTATCCAAAGTGTTCTCTCTTTCTACCTTTAAGTAACATCATTTTCCTGCATTAAACATTAAAAAATATATAAAAAAATAAAAGACTCATCATGTTGTGGTTTTTTCATCAGCATAAGTGATTTAAGTCATCCATTGGCATCAGAGAGAAGAAAAAACTAATAATTTACAGGGCATTTCTTGTGATATTTTTTTCATTTTTTCACAAAGATTCACAAAGATTTTTTTCTTTTCATTTTTTCATAAAGATTAAACCAGGAGTGATTGGGAAGTTGATGATATATTTCAAAACTACAGAGGAGTTTTAATTTCTGAGCTGATGTTTCAGTCACTGGCTGTGACAAAAAACCCAACATGTCAACTCAAAGAGCAGAAAGGAGTCTCTCTCTTAAAAAACGTTTTCATTTTTTCCATATAATTTCAATTTTTTCCTCTTTGGAACAGTATAACAATGAGTGAGTATCTCTTATTTAATTGGAAGCTTAAAAAGAATGGATACATTTTATACATTACATAAATCAGAGCAAGAGATTAGAGTTCCTCTCTGCAAGAATTTTTTCCAATTTCCAAGGGCTTGAAAAGATGGAGTTTTCTAATATATAAAGTTCTTAGAAACTATCTGACTTTGACAAAAGATTTTTTTTTTCAACTTGGGATATTCGAGAAGACAAATAACTTTTAATATTGTAAAAAGTTCAGTGTAATTCAGCACACTAACCCATGGGCATATGGTCTTTCATAGTATGCTACACTTTGCTGATCTTGATGTACTTAGGACTGATGTCTGAGTATCTTCCTTCAATTTATTGGGAAAAAAAAAGTAATTTTCCCCCTTTTTAAAATAAAGCCACAAAATTAAAAATCCTACTAATTACATTACCATTACCTGGTAATATTTTCCTAATTATTTTCCACCTTCAGTCATTTGTAGCCTCATACCATTGCTATTAATGAGCCATAGTAAGTTTAAAAACTGTATTAAAAGTGATTTCCTTTAGATGCAAGAGCTTCCATCCATGTGGACGGTTATTTGGTTATCCTGTGTGGAGCATTTCCTGAAAAAATATAATTTTGGTTCCTCAACCAAATACTGCAAATCCTGTTTGTGCTTTTTCTGCCCAATAAAGGGCAATTATCTTGCTGGAAGGAAGTAATCTTTGGCAGGAAACAGACTTTAAAGGCTTGCAAATATCCCTTTTCTGAATTCATGGCCTTGACTTAATGCTGGACTGAAGATTTTCTTTCAACTCTCTCCCACAGCCAGGTTCCTTTTTTTCTTTTTTCTAGTCTTGGGAGAATCCTGCCATTGCAGCATCCTGTTCCTTTTACACCTCCCTTTTATTTTTTGGAGAAAAAAAACCCAAAAAGTTAAAGAAAAGGGGGGAAAAAAACAGCTACGCAGCAGTGGGATTTCAACAGCTACTAAGCACATGAAAGCAAAGAAACAGGAAGAAGGCAAGGAGCCAGAATGGTTTCAGGATTTGCTAAAATCCTGCTCAGGACCAGCTGCAGCTGGTGCTGGTTGGAGGAACAGGAGTTTCCAGGCGGTCAGTGGGGACAGGGGCCTGGAGACGCCCGGGGCTGCAGGGGCTCCCCGACAGCAGACCTTGGCAGAAGCGCTGCAGGCAGCTCAGGAGCCTCACACATCTGTTCCTTTGCCTCCCTCGTCTGAGCTCAGCATCCCTCCCCAGGAATGCTGAGAGCTTTCCCTGTCCCAAGGCAGCAGGGCCAGCAGCCTCTCCAACACACCCTGGTTCTTGCACCGAAACTTGCTCCTCACTCTGCCTTTTCCTGGGATGGACAGGGACTCCGTCCATTATTTATCAGAATGGAACAGTGGCTCCCCAAGGCGCGTCCAAAAAGGACAGGAGATTAAGGAAACAGGAGAGGAAAGCTGGAGGTGCTAAAAGCGCCTCCCAGAAAAACCAGCAGGATCTGTGTTTGTCTGCACGGCTGTTCAGGGGGTTGAAATTCCTGATGCATTTTCCATTCTATTACATAGCTTTGGGACGCAATTTGCTATGCAGTTAAGAGATCCAAAAGCACCACATCATTTGAATTTAGGTCAAAACCATTCTTGACCAAAACACCCATCACACCGACTAACAATAGTCTGCCTCCTGTGCTACAAGGTAGTAAACAATGAGTAGCTACAATTAACAGCAGAACATCTACACAGGAGTTAAAATTAATGTTTGGTTAACGTGGCACTGGGGCTGTAGACGATGCATTATAAAGACTATTGCTACAAAAATTCTGTACCGATCAATTTAAAATAACCTTGTAAAGCTTAATTGCTATCTTACATGAGTAATGAATTGAACAAATGTCACATCCCAGTAAAAGTGCCTTTTATCATAAATCAGTATTCCACATACAATAATTATCCCATTAATGCTGAATGAAATGCTTATTGAGTTTGTTTAGCATGCACTGTAAGTGGATAAAGTGACCAGGAATACCTAATAATTTCCTGACAGGCATATTCAAAAAAATATTACTTTGAAAGGGAAATTATAATTTGTAAAAAAGTATTACACAGAAGAGAATTTAAGTAGAAGCAAAAGTACAGTGTCCTAAATTCCCTTTAACATTTTCTGAGTTTAATAAATAAAAAAACCACCAGCAAACTCCAGCATCTTCCTAAAGCAAGAAGGCTCAATGTTTCATTTTGGTTTAGTTCTGCCTTATGAGATAAAAAATGGAGCAGTTGCCAATTTATCTAACTTAAAAAGTCCAAGACTTGCCAAGTATGCTGTGATAAATAGTTTTAACTACCTTCTGCTCATATTTTATTATAGGACATGACAAAGGGATTTGTAGATTAAGTCTTCAACTTTATTTGTGATACTTTGCAGAAGATAGATAAGAAGGGCACTTCAGAGGTTTAGCGTGAAAAATACAGTTAAAAAGGTAAACAAACAGCTAAACTGTATCTTACATTGAAAATATCTACAGGTCTAGAAAAGCCTTTAAAGAAAGCTCAGTGTTACTGCAACCACTGAGCAATGCCCTAAATAACCACAATCTTCTTGCTTTCTGAAATTCATCTGTATAGATTCTGTCTACCTGAGGAAGCCACGTGCAAGTACTCGACTGTCTCAGCCTCGGGCTCTGAGGGAAGAAATCCTTTGCTATGACATGTGAGAGGAAATGTAGACAAGCACACAGACGTGCCAATAATCCAATTCAATGAGCCCTGCACAGCTGGAACACTCCTAACAGCCTCCCACTGCCACGACAAAGGGACACCATCAGAGCTGCCATCTCCTCTTCCCTTTCCCCTCCCAAGCTCAAACCCATCACACACTTTTCTCGTGTGGGTTTCAAAGTGAGAACTCCTTTTCACACTCTTCTCTCTGAAAATCACTGTGGCACGAGTCTTGCCTCTCACTGAACCAGTTTGCCTGCAGGCCAGCACAGACCCTGCAGCAGCCCCTTCTGCCAACTTCACCCTGCCATGACCAGCAAAAGAAACCCATGCATCTATATTTGCTACCCTGGAAATTAAAGACTTTCTAGAAGGCTTACAAGTGTGCCTCCTGGTTCATTAGCAATTGATGTGCACCAGTGATAACCACTATCATTAAATCATTAGCATAAATCATTAGCATAAATCATTAGCATTACATGGTCCCTGCCCTCATCCTCTAGAGCACATGAACTGATCCTGCATCTTGACAGAAAGTTTATTGAATTCTTTTTTTATATTTTGCACAACATATCAGGTAGGGCATTTCATGTTGGGAGGCACTTTTTGCCTGATACAGAGCAAATGGTGTCCAAGTTATTAGGCATCTTAATTTACCTTTTTATCTGTTACAAACTGCAACTCTTCTCGCACCACCTCAAGCAGTGGTCCTTACCTGCTAGTTTTAACAATCCCATGTCCCAAAATGACGAGTCTGGAAATACATGATGATTGCAAGACAGGAAGAACAGTCAATAGTTTAACTATCACATTATTCTGTCATCCTCATGACAGAAGCCTGGCAGTTGCTACAAAACCATCATCTAACAAAGTACTGTTCCTGAATCAACCCAGATTTGAAAAACAGTGAAAAAAACCCCTCAACATGCTTATGTAAATGTGGAAGGAAATGTAGATGGGATAGAAACTCGCCAAATATGAAGTCACCACAGGCTCTACCTCTGCCTACGATTTCTAGCATTCAACATACTTTGCTCTTCCTTTATATATGCTTAGATCATTTTGAAACCTGTTTTATTTTACAAGGTAAGTATCACTGTGATCTTATACATTATAAAATAAAAATATTTACTGGAAAAACATTGGGCAAGTGTTTTACTAATGCTGTTTATTAAATTTTTAGGGAGGAAAAAAAAACCCCACCAGAAAACTGCCCTAAAGACTAGTCCTGCAACAGTAGAGGAGAAAGGTCTATTTGTCCAGGACCCTGTGCAGGGGATGGAAACAGCCCCTTTGTCTCACCAGGACACATTTCCATTGCTGCTTTTCCCTGTCATGGACTTCAGTGCTCTCTCAATAGTTACGCTGCCAACTCAGGGTATGGGTACAGGAAACCAAATATTATCTTCCTTAAAACGCCCAAATATTGAATTTGTTCAAACAGTTAAGTGATTGTGACCTACTTGCAAAATAACTCATCACCGAGAGATAGGGTCATTCTGGAAGACATCAGTCTGCTGATTCAAGCTCAGAAGCTGTTTGAACCTCAGTGGCAGCTCAGCTCCTGTGACTCCCTGTGCAACATCATCACTGTTTTCAGGCCGTGCTTTCCTGTTGGTGTTCTGTTAGAATTGTGACAACACAGCAGACAAAGCACCTGCTTCTCTCCCCACACTCACACACTTCATCTGAGGCACCATGAAAACCTTTTCCAGAATCAGGTGTGACTACAAGAGACAATTTTTGTCTGTAGGTCTGGCTCCGGTGTGCCCACGTGCGTGTACATGTCAATCTTCACCTGAATTACCCCCAGGAGAAACTAAAATGCTTTTGCCTTTCAGCTGCATCTCCCATGTGATATCTGTGACATCTACTGGCAGAACTCCACAGAGGTTCCATGGCTATGCTTTTTATGTCATATGAGAATTCTTTTCATATAGGATCTTCTCCAATAGGTATTTATCAAATGCTGACAAGCTGATCAACTGATTATACCACTGCTCACCACAATAGCTGATGATATTTCTTCTTCCACCTCACTGCTAAACAAAAAATAAAACAAAAAGGGGAAAATACCAATCTTTTTTCCTTCCAGAGACAACCTGGCAATAATAAAATATCGAACATTTTTCCTTTATACATTTATTTTCTAGACAGAACAATATTCTTTATGCACTACTTTATATTTTGAAATCAAACAAGTTATTTCTGTTTCTTGTTTTCTACTCATGTTTCCACACATTTCACAGATAAAAATCCTTCATAAATGTGGGACTAACACATTTCTTATCCTCCCACAATTTGTGGAACTTCTCAGAGCAGCCTTAATTTGTAACAATCTGTGTAAAAAGTCTCTGGAAAGAGTGTGAAAACGCTGGTTATGTTATGCCAAAGCTAATATTGCAATATACTGCCCACATTTATATGGCCACACCTAACCAACCTTCCTTCAGGCCCTTCCTGGGGCTGAATGATTAAAGAATAACATTTGAAACTCTACAGTATTTTTTAATGACATGACAGAAATCGAGCCTATCACTCGAGGCTATGCTGTCCCTCAAAATGGGGGGGGAAATTCTGTTGAAACAACAAAAATTTTCCAGATGACTCGCATTAGAAAAACAAACTGTAAACCTCAAGAATCACAGAATTGCACGGAATCAATTAGGTTGGAAAAGGCCTCTGAAATCATTGAGCGGAACCTCTGGCCAACATCAGACCACAGCACTGAGTGCCACGGCCAGGCTTTCCTTTAACACCTCCAAGGGCTCCACAACCTCCCTGGGCAGCCCATTCCAATATCTAAACACCCCTTCTGAGATTAAATTCTTCCTAATATCCAACCTAACCCTTCCCACTGCAGTCCATGTAAATATGAAAAGAGAGTCACTATGCTGTGTTATAGGTTACACAGAAAGAAAGGAAAAACACAGAAGAGATTCAAGGTAACGCAAGACTAAAATGAGAAAGAGCACCATTCATGAATGGATCAGACCTAAAAAAATAATAAAAATAACTGCCAAATTTAAGGACCAGAATTCACATGGATAGACAATGCTGATAAAAACATTGGGGTAACACAACGTTGAATCAATGCCTACTGTAAAGCAAAGGCTGTGCACCCCAGGAATATCCTGAGGATCTGCCCTTCACCTCCAAACAACCTCCTGAGAGGGGTGCAGGAAGCACTCCTCCAGAAACAGAGGTTTTACCACTTTTCCACTACTCAAAGCATGGCCCCGGGTTGAGTGGCTGCCCTGCCATGCACAGGCACTCTGGCCACCAGGCCAAACAAAAAGACAGCAGAGGCTGCATCTGGAATTTGCCAAAAAAGCAACAGAAGAACCAGAATTGCCTCACTTTGCAAGAGTTTGAACGGCATAGCAAAGCTACCAAAATCACTTCTGAGAGAACAAATCCTTCACAGAAGAACTTCAGGGCTGGTGATATTGCAGCACAAAATGAATTGACTATTAGCCTTCAGCAAATGGGGTATTTATTATTTTTAAATCGTGCATTACTGGTCAAGCAACAATGGTATTTATACTGCACATCAAACCACGAGAGTAGGAAAGTGGTGAGCTAAAACTGAGGACTTAGATTAGTGATCTTGTATGCCCTGAGGGAGCACGAGACCTAAACAAATGCACGCATAAAGTAAATAAGGAAATAAGGGGAAATGATGCCAGCTGAGTCCGCAGCATGAGAACCCTACTGCACAGAAATGTCCAATGGACATCGGGCTCCAATCAGCGAGGACAGCTTGGGAGCTGGAGAGATGTTATCAAAAGAGGGAGCAATGCTGAAACCAGAGCTCAGAACACCTCCAGGAAAAGCACTGACTAGTTCTTTCACAGCATAATGTCTAGAAAGCAGCATGTAAAGCTCCTTGCAGAGCACTCAGAGTGAGCTGGCACACACCAGAACACTCTACCACCACGTTATATTTCTGTCTGGAAGTTCTCCTCAGAGAGCAAGCCGAAACATCAACATATCACGATTAAAAATTGCTGTTATCCGCCTAAGCTTTTAAGTTGTAGATATTAACAAAGATGAAATGCTTATCTGTTCAAATAGAAAAGCATTTTTGACCTTAGTGCATTAGTGTAAAAACAAAATGTGCTGTTTTGATATTTACAAGATGCCAGAATTAGCTGCAGTTCATAATCAGCCTCATGGCATCCCTGCTTAAACAGCCTTCCAAAAGTCCCTCTGGAGGAGGAGAGAAGGGAAAAAGCAAGAAAAAACAGTTACCAGTAGAAGATTTACAAACCAGACTTTAAAAAGACCAAACTGAGCGCTTGAGCTTGGTAGACAAAGGATTCATGAAGCCCAAACTAAGAGCAGGCTTTGCATTTATGTCAAATCTTTCCCCAGACCAGCTAAAAGCCTGTGGTTGCCAGAGCTGCTGGGGAGGGTGAATCCTGCTGTCCAGGGACCACCGGAGGTGCCACGAGGCTTAGGGAGAAAAAGCTGGCTTGCATAAGCTGCGCTCATCCTGGTTTGTCTGCACACCCTCCCAGGCCTCTGGCAAAGCACGAGGCAGAGGACGTTCCCCTGGAGATGTTCGGGCCAGGGCTGCTGTCAGAGCCACCCCAAGAACTCATAGCTCAGGCACTGAGCAAAGCAGACATGCAGAAAAGACTGGTTTTAACTAATCTCTGAGTCCTCAGCAAGGACCTGCAGCAGCAACACGGTGAGCACTGCGGTGCCATCAGCGACTGGCTGTGCTGAGGGGCGCTGGAGGCGGCCCTGACACCCACCAGGGAAACCATTCACACCAGTGCCAGGCTTTTTATCCAGCATCTCCCAGCAATACACCTGGCACAGCTCTGAGAGATTTCTAATTTTTATTTTATTCACTCCTGATTTCAGCAGCAAAGATCCTGCGTGCCTTTAGAGGAATATTAATGATGCAGAAGACCCAGCCCTGAACCCTGTGAAAGCCATTACTGTTTGCTCAGAATAACTGGGCTGATGCCAGCTCAGTTGATTATATCGCCTTTGTTTATTCCCCTGAAAACATGATGCTACAGTGAACCAGGGGATGTTAATGTATTTCCATGCCATGCTGCATTTGTTTTTATTGCCAGGACTCCTTACTTAATATAGCTGATACCTTCTTCGAGGCTGAGACATCTTAATGAGCTGAGCACAACCATGCACGGGGGCCACACCAAAGATCACTGCCTGGTGAGCAGTTTGCTGGGGAGGGCATGGATCACTTTCCAAATGCTACTGCTGGCTGCAGACTAACTAATGCAGCTTTAACAAGCTAAAAACATCCTGCTAAAATGAATCTGTCATTACAAATAAGTAACAATAAAGTGGGCACAGGGGGCGTGTACCGAGGCCGCTGCACGGAGATGGGAATTAGCTTTGGTACTCGGCACGGAGGGTTTTGTATACCTTCTTTAATTCTGGCAATTTCTGTTGCTAAAAGAGATCTTACCATCAACCTGATGCGTCATAAGGCAAAATCCCTTCAGGAGCCCAGGTTCAGTAAATGGTACCACTAATAAGGCTGTGCCTGAGAGGGGTCCTGCCCACCCCTGTGCCCTGGAACACCAGCACCCCGGGCACACCCTCTGATCTCAGCCTTTAAAAGATCACACAGTGCCGTGCCAGAGGGATGCCAGGGCAGCCCTGCTCTGCTGACCTGCGGGGCTGCAGATGGGCCAGGCACGTACCTTTGATCAGGACAGCAAGATGCTCTCCCGGAGGGATGGGGCTCAGGCCCAGCCCAGCAGCAGAGCAGCACAGGATCTGCTGTCAGGTTCGGCTGAACCCCTGCACTCGGCAGCTCCAGGAGTGGGGCTCCTTGCACAGGTACAATTGCATGCACACACACATTAATGGCAAGGTTCTTTTTGCACCCCTCTGAGAAGAGAAGGAATTCTTTACATTCAAGCATAACTAAAAGTACATCTGATGAAGCGCTGCTCTGCACAGCCACAAAAACATAAACAGAGATCAAAACCAAAAGAGAGATCCCAACAGACACCCATATTAAATGCACCTTAAATCCAACACCTCCTTCTGCTCTCAGTAACTTTTCACATTGATTTTCCAAGTGTAAGGAGGTTGAGGGTCATACATGAAAAGAGTCAAAATCTGCTGCTGCTCAAGACCAGCTTGGACAGGGCTCTGAGCAACCTGGTCTAGTGGAAGGTGGCCCTGCCCATGACAGGAGACTGGAATTACATGATTTTTAAGGTTTCTTCAAACACAAACCATTCTATGCCTCTATGAAACATGGATTTCTTAAAAAAAAATGGAAGTTTGAGGTAATTATGGGTGCTGCATCATTGCCTTTTCCTCACAGTACATTCCTCAGGTACAATTTTACATGTCTCTTAGCTTTCCTCTCCACAATGGAAAAGTAACATTTCCCTTGACCGCGCATGAAGTTTGTCAGCTCTTTACTGTCATACAAAAATCAAACTGAGAAAAGTAAAATCTCCTTAAAGAATCTCACAGGTTTTTTTATACACTCAAAATTATAAGCCTGCTGGCAGCTAAAATGTGGCCACAAAAGCAGCTGAGTCACAGAAAAACAGAATAAACACACCATGATTTATGGCTTTATGATTTACCCCAGAAAAGCCACTGAGCTGTCTGGATGACTGCAATTTTATCTTCCTCTCTCGACTTGGATTGCTCCCAATTAGAGCAAACTATTTTAAGCTCTTTGAAAACTAATTCTTAAAAAAAAAAAAAAAAAAAAATCAACAAAACAAAACCAACAACTGTAGGATGCAGACATGACAAGATAAAGCTGTTCGGCTGTAAGAAAAGGAGCTGAGAAATACTCAGTGATAGGGCAGAGACTCAGGAGTGCCAGGCTCTGAGCTGTCCCTGCCTGGCAGCAGCACCTCCGAACCCAGGCTCAGGTGTGAAGGCTGCTCCGCTGGCATTGACCTGTGCAGGCTGTGAGAAGACGTGAAAAGGGATTAGATCCTGCTGCTGCTCCATCTCCAGCTTTTCCCCTGCCAGGCCAAGGGCTCTTGCTCAGCCACTTGTCCTGCACAGGCTCAGGAGGGTTTTCCGAGGGGCAGATCCCTGCAGCAGCAGATCCCTCCCTCCCTCCTGCCCGTGGCGGCATTGTGGATGCTGGCAGTGTAACACGACGTGCTCTCATCATTCTGGGTGCTGCTTCTGACAGCAGCGTGCCAAAAAAACAGAGAGGCCGGGCCTTAAAGGTCAAGGAATATTATATGCATCATTTCAACCTATCATCAGCTCAAAAAAAAAAAACAAAAAAAAACAAAAAACAAACAAAAAAAAAACCACCAACAAAAAAACCACCGAATCTCTTTTTCTTTAAGCTTGGCTTAGTCAAGGTTGACCTTCTTCTGGCTTATTAAGGAACATTCATCTATTTCACGTTAAAAAAGAATGCTTGAATCCATATACCTGTTTGAACCAAGTAGCACCAAACTTCACAGAAATATTTAATTAGCCAAGTCCTTCTTCCAGCATCCCTTTCAGTGGCAGACTAAAGAACAGCGCTGTGAAATGACTTCTTTTATTATTCTTGCTCACCTGCACCATCACTGTGAGTGGTGCTGGTAAATAAGGAAAGAACGGTCCAAAGGCAGTCCTGTGCCCAGGCCCAGCACCAGGACTGTGCTCTCTCCTTCACAAGCAGAAGGGAAATTAAAAATGGCCCCATCTTCCCCACAGCTCTGCATCCTACCTTGCATTTGCATGAATTCACTCTCCCTCTAGCTAGCTCCCATTTTCCGGCTTTGGTGGCTTGACATCAACAACCAATCTGAAAACTGGAGGAGAAATTCCCTTTCATCTAAAAAAACCCAAAAACGTGTCAGGAGGATTTCTCCGATTTGGTGATATTCAGCAGTGTGGAAAATGTACTACATAATACTTCCTGTCAACAACACCAGATGTGTTCCTAGTAGAAATAATTGGCTGGATATTTATTTATTGACATTTCAGATGACCGAACTCTTATCTCTTGATCTTAATCATCATTTGTGCAATTTTCTGTCTCAGCGAAGATCGAGGACTTACCTGACCCCTTTCTAGAGGTATCAGCAGTGTTTATTGATAGGTTGGAATCCTGAATATGATTATGGAATATGGATATGTGGAATATGAAACTTCAGCTGAATTAATATGGCACAGCTACAACTGAACAGTAGCACAAGATTCTGGTTTGGGTCACTATAAAACATTTGTAGAAAGGAAGTAAGCTAATAGCTAAATCTATATCAAAATATCAATTTACAACAACTTAAACCCACAATGCATCAGTTCTTCCTGCAGTGCATATCCCTGAACTCCTGCTCCAGTCTCTATAAAATGCTTCCAGTGGATGCAGGATTTTTCTCTGTCACACAGCCTTGGGCCAGTTCTGGACAGGTAATTCACAACAGTCTGTTCCTCTGGCCTGGGCACAGCAAGCACTGCTGAAAGGCCAGAGGAAATAACTTCAAGGACCAACATTTAATGCGTATGGACAGAAAAGGAACCGTTCATCACTTAAATTGTCCCAAAGCCCATCCTGTTCCTTAGGCTGGGGACAGTGACTTGCTCATACAGAGCAAATTTAAAGATCAGGGTTCTTGACATGGCAGATTAGGTTCTCCTTCCGTGCATTCTGCTTGCTGTGTAGTTTCATCATTAACAATCTTTGTGCCACTTCCAGATAAGAAAGTCATTAATGTCTTTTAAAGGCAGCATTTTTTCCTCATGAAATAAAAACCTTATCAGGTTATTTTCTTTTAAAACACAAACATTTTTTTGCTGCCAGTATTAGTGATATATTAATTATTTAACTGAAATAAATGCATCTGTTAATGTGTTTAATTAAGCATACAAAGCTCTTTATTTGATGTTATTTGTATTTAAGATTTCCTGTTTTCCCTGAAGTATTTATTATCCGAGGCATGGTTTTTCTAATCTTAGACATACTCTGGGACTGAAGTACTATTTTATATCAGCATTTCTCAGCTGCTTTTATCATGAATAAATATATTACAAACCATGTTAATGAGCTGTTTAGTATTCATATATTAGACTGCTCCTCATTTTATATGGAAATGTCACTATAAAAATTCTAAGAATACTAGTTTTATGTGCACGATAATGATGAGATTCAAAGCAAATACGGAGGAGAAAATCTGTGGTGGCAGTGAATATGAAATGGATTAGTGCATCGTCAATGTGCTTTACATTGGTATAAAATTATTAAGCAGGTAATTAAGTAGGATCAATGGCACTGTTTGTTTTGGGGGTAATGTTTTAGCTATTTTAGATGTGTCTTCTTTAAGCATTTAATTTCACACTTTAATGATCTCCTTGTAATTTCCTCCTGCTGCCATGAAGTCACACAGTCAGGGCACGCATGACATCCACTGCAGATCAGGGAGCGACTCGGGTGGAAGGCCAGGCCAAAGCCACCGAGAAGGAAGATGAGAACAAGGCAAATTAGATAATTTTGTAAATACAAAGGTAGTTCATTTCATCTGACCTTATTCGTCAGGCACAGTCAAATCCCTGGGATTGTTAGCAGGACAGAAGTTTTATAGTTACTTGCAGAAACTGCAGCTTTGACCTGGCTGACCTCCAGTGCAGCCAAAAAGAAATGAGACTTGGCGTTAGAGGAGCCTAATGAGTAAAACCACAGCCTTCAGTACACTTACATCTGCAAGCAGAAATTAAAAAAAAAAAATCCAAAACCCAGGTTTGGAGGGAAGAGAGAGAAAAGATTATCCTCTGTCTTGGACAGAGAACTTACTACTGATTACTGAATAAAATCCCAATTGCAAAAATAAGGCTGCTACTAGACTGAACTGTCTCATTTCAAACTCTGAATTACAAATCAATGGAATAAAGCCTTTGTTATTATGGAAACCACAGTGTCTGAACATGTTCCCTTATTAATTTTATATGCTGGACAAAGCACATGCTGACACCGTGGCCCCAGCTCACGGCATGTCCTCCTGCACTTGACTTCCCACGGACTGGCAGCAGAGCCAGGGATGACAGCATCAGTTGGGACTGAAAAGGGTTAGGAAGGTGGAGACAACTCCATTGAAAGGCAAAATGACAATAGCTGCTATTTTTTTCTATGAAAATACCATCAGATTTCCGTAGTACTTTGTTATTGAACCAAACAGGTGTTATACTATATCTTCATAGAAGAGCGGGTGTCCATTATTTATGCTATTCACTATTTGCACCTGTTTTTTTGTACCCGAGCTCATTGGCTTCAGGCTACGCAGCACACAAAGCTACGTCTTGCAAAAAGAGAACCAGCTTAGACAACTTTAGTCTAAATAGGTTTTTAAAAATTGCCTCAGAGATCAATAGCCCGGTGTACAAGCAGAGCAAAAAAAAAAACAAGAATGAGTTAGAAAATGCCATTGCAATATTCTCCACAACCTGAGCACAAAGGCAGCAAGAGACACTCCTTGTAGCCCTGGCCTATTTATGAATGTTTAACAAGTGAAGGAAGGAGAATAAAAACTTCCAAAGTAATTTTATTATACTATGAAAAAATAGGTTTCACACCCCACTCCTGGATTTTGTTGCAACAGTTCAATAATGAAAAATAAGTTGGCCACATCTTGACTCTGAAATAACTCATGTTATTGCATACCTGCCATTAACAGCCATACCTGTGCCTTTAATGAGGTTATAAATGGCAGATGGTTAAAATTCATTTAGCGTTCTCTGTGAGGAAGTATAAACATGAGTTTGGGTCCAGTCCTGTAAATGGCTGCTCTCATGAGTAAAACTAACTTGAAATTACCTCATACTGGGCATATCCCAAGTTTTCCATACAGTTTAGGACCAGTTTCTGAGGACACAGCTCACAGTCCTCCAAAGTGGTTGCATGTGCACACTAATGCATCTTTGAGTAATGTCACATGAAGATATTTAGTGACACAGGCTTGAAAATGTTTCCTCTGGCACAGTTAAGGTTCCCCCAAAACTAGCTGGGCATGAGTAAGAGCTGCTGAAATATGGACTCTCTGGAGTAGATCTGTACATTTTCAAGTTAACATAAGGAATTAAATCCTTATTAAATCTCAATTCATTTGAAATTATTTTTTATCTTTTCCTTTTCTGCTTTATTAAGCTCCACTCCTCTGTCATAGTTATGCACTCCTCTTTGTGAGCAGAGATTTTGGTCTTGCACTGTTTCTTTATCCATGGAAAAGTGCCCTCTTTGCTGACTAAAATTACTGTGCATGTCATCACTAAAAACATATATAAACTCTTACTTTAAATCACAGCCCTATTTTCAAAAAGAGTAATTTTACTTTTCCTCCAGAAATCTGTCTGCTTGCTAATGAGAGTTGTGTTCATCAGTAATTTTGAAGGAGAAGAAAAATGATTATTACTCTGGCATTTTCAAGCGATAAATAAGAATTCCATCCAACCCTCTATTTAAGTCCATGACATTTCTCCCAGTGTAGGATCTACAGGCCAGATGTATCATTATAATTATAAACATTTGTAATGAGCCTCAGTGCAATTGGGTGAAGTAGCATCACCTCAGATAAAAATCTTTCAACAAGCCATTTCATACCCAAGATAGCTGTGATTTATAAATCCCTGCATTATCAAAAATTACCTTTTGATGTCAGCAGAGCCAAGAAGGGTTTTGATGATGCTATATACTTATGTTTTCTCCTAAATATGTTTCTACATTTTATCAATGTCTAATCAACAGACAATGCTGTGATACAGCAATTTCTCCACTTCCCTTAGACCAGAGCTATTCCTGGCAGAGAAGGCCTAAATGACAGCCTAAAAATCAACACCCTCACAATCAGCTCCGGGATCTGGCTGAATTATCCTGTAAAAGGTGCATTCCTCATTTCCCAAAATATTCTCTTGTCCTGATGCTGGCTCTTGAACAACAGCAGCATCACAGGACAGCAAGGCACAAAGGACTGTTAATGGGAAGGTAAAAGCTGAGACAGAAAATGAACGAGTAGGTTTGGGTATCAGCAAAACTGATGAGACCTACGAGAAGGGAAAGAGAACCTGTTGATGATGATGAGAGAGGAAAAATAAAGGAACATAAAAAAGGAAAAATAGTTCTCATAGCAGTTTTAATAGTTTGTCAGCAGAACTACAAAAAAAAAAAAAGCAAGGAAAGCGTGAAAGTAATGAATAAAGCAACAGCAAGGATTAGGGAGAAACAAAATACTGTGTGAAAATGCAGTGCTAGAGTGAAAGGGCTCAACTGATGTACAGAATGCCCTGGGAGATTTGCAAGGACATAAATATGAAAGAGGAGAAAAGAAAACAAAAAAATAAAACTGTTGTTAAACAGAACACAAATTAAATGGATTGTAAATAAATGTACATAGAAATGGGGACCAAAACATTGCAAAGCAGCTCTAAAAGAAGCCCAAACAACCCCCCCACACTGTAACCTCACACCTCTGCTCCCTCACTCGCCTAATGACCAGTTCCTGGCTCGTGTGGGGGCATTTTCTGCCCCAGGGTATCTCAGTGGTGCAGCCCTTGCATGCACAGGGCTCCTGTTCAGCTCCTCACTGGGGTCTCCTGCGTCCCTCCTGTGAAACCAGAGAACACCTGATGGACAGCCCACACCCCAACCATGCTTCACCCTGAAACAAGTGTCTTTCCTGTGGCCAAACGCTGTCAATAAGGTCAATTCATAGAAAGAAAAACTAAAGCCATTAGGCTCAGCTTAACAGCCAGCACAATCTCAGGAAAGACAAACCGTGTCGCATCTTTCCATCTCTTCTCTCCCCACATGCAATTCTTTTTTTAGGTTTTTTTGTTGCTGTTGTTGTTTTTTGTTTTTTATTTTTTTGGAGGGGGTGTAATTTATAGCTTAGCTATGAAAATAAAATTGTTTTGGGTTAAAAAACTGTAAAACAAAGTCTTCCTCTAAGTATGAATTACTTCTATAGTTTTTTTCAAGGGATTGATCTTTTCATTTTCTCGTCTTATGAGTATATATCCCATTAGATCTGCTTCTGTGTAGGAATTGCAATTTTAGCAAGCAATTAATCCATAAATGAGCTATTTCAGAGTTTTAGGTATTGGGTATCACCCTTCAAAGGCTCTGTGCTGGCCTTGGATTACATCTCCGTGTTTCCACAGCCCTCAAAAGAAGCTCATTTTGCCGGGAGTCATTTAATTGAATTCCCCATAAATCATTTTTGGAAAATCATGCTCAGGATAATCAGGTGCAGGCAAAAAGAAGAAGGTAGTATTTCTAATAACTGTGTCACTGAGAGGTACAATGACCTTTACAGCCTTCAACGCTGAACTTCTTGTTGCTTACTTTATTCCAAAGAAAAATATGCAGCCAGAGAGCCACTGAAATTACACTTATTTGATCCTGGACCTCTTGCTGAGTTTCTGTGCAGTAACAGGTCCAGGATTCCTCCCTGCGTAGTTCTCATCTTTGGCACAGGCTAGAAAATTTGTGGTTTTTACACCATCAACCCTCCCAAATTCATAATTAAAGATTTTTAATATTTTGAACCACATGCAAAGGCAAAATGAGATCTAATTTTATGCATTTTATGTACTCAGATGAGGACAAACTCTAGCACTTCAGTGAAAGGAAATGAAAACCTTGTAAAAGGATATTCTCTTATTATGCACTGAAAGCAGTTAAAAAATTAAGAATTCTTCTTTCTTAATCTTTTTGTGCACCACACAACTCTTCTGCTATATATTTGCAAGGCAAGAATCATTCCTAGCACACCAGAAATGAGCTCACTTTACATTTGCCTACAGTAAGAGTTAATGTAACTGCTTATATTGGCAAGGTATAAATTACTGTTTAAATATCTGCATATGTAACACAGCAACTTCAGAATGATAATAAAATTCAAAGTCTTCAACTACTATTTAAGGTAATTATATTTGGCTGGAGCAGGTTTAGGTGTTTGGACTATGTAAAAGACAATATTAAAAAACTTTCAGACTGGAAACTAAAGTGGAATGAATACATAGAAAATAAAGTAGGAAGAAGAAAAAAAAAAAACCAAAACCATAAAATGTAACTGACTACTTTTAGTCTTTAAAATGCTTTAAATAAAATTAGCAGAAGCAAGTAATTCTATTCCCTGCCAAATCCCAATGTATACCTGAGTGTAGCAGGGCACTTGTAATTAAGTATTAAGGAAAAAAAAAAGCTTTTTATTCAAGAAGTTGAAATTGTAGCCCATTACTTCATGACGCTACGGGGGGCCATGCTGCTGTCGCCAGCCCTTCCGAGCTCAGGCAGCAGCGCCTGCCTCACCTGAATGAGAATCTCCACATTCCCTATTCAAGTGGCACAGACCCACACCTTGCTCTTCCAAGACCCTTATGCTCAGCCTGGTGTAAATTTTAGTTCCTGTGGTGTTACCTGACACTGTCTAATCCCACCAAGTATTTCAACTCACTCCCCCTGAAAGAGTGACTGAATGAATTTATGCAGAGAAGGCAAACGCTTGTACCCCAGTGATAGGACAACGTGCTTAGGCCTCAGCAGTAACATTAGAGCCCATTGGGAAATTATAAAAAGGAATTGCCTCTAAATGTTCCCTGGAGCCTCAACAGCACTGCCTCTATGCTGGCTGTGGCAGAAACTAAATGCAGGAGCATCAAAGTTATCCCCTGGCCCAAGGCAAGTGCTCCCCTGCAGGCAAAGCTGGGGAGCCCAGAGGGAAAAGGAGCAGCATCAGTGGAGTGAAATGCAGGAACTTCCTCCAAGAATGATCCCCTTTAGGATGGCACCTGGGCATCATCAGGAGCAGCCCCTAACAGCACAGTGGAACAGGCTGAGCTCCTCCACACCGATGGCAGTGCAGGGTTGGTCTCAGTGGGGCGCTTCTCTGTGACCTCAAAGGGCTTAGAGAGTACAGCACCACCGACACTCATCCTTTCCAGGCTGGTTGCTCTAATACCCTGTTAACCATCAGAACATCAGCAATCCCATCACACCAGCAAAGACACCTTTCCTGGAGGGGCTGAGCTCTCTGGCTGCCCAAATGAAGACGAAAGGAGAAAAAAATAAAAGGTCAAAAGCTGAAGCCCAGGTCACAGTCACAGATGTCTCCCAGCAGACAACAGAAAAATAGATGGGATGAAGCACAGCACCCTGATAGGTTACACGCCAGTAAACAGGATGGCAAAGGCTCCAACCAGAATAAAAATGTCTTTGTAAGTCCTTTCTTTACCAGTGTTCACCAACCACAGCAGCTTTGCCAGGGTGAACTGCAAGAAGAACCTCAGTGGGAAGTGTGTTTTGTTTGAGGTCTGTAAAAATAGTATCAGGAAAGTTAATACTCCTTCAAAACATTCATCTTGTTCTGTCAGGAACACTTCTCGCCAGCTAACATAAAAGCTGGCAATATTGTACTGCTGCATTAAGCATTTAACTTAATTTCATGTAAACTAGCAGCAGTTTGATAAAATTTGTTGACATTTGTCATTTTGTTGTGGTTCATTTCCTAGAATAGCTTTAGAAGTTTTACACTACTGATAGGAACAATCCTGCTACAGAGAGAAAAACGGACTACCCATTCATCATCTCAAAGCAGATTAAATTAATAACTGACCAGTAAGAAGTTCAAATATCTTGCTGAAAAATAGGTGTAAAAAAGGTATTTTATACAGCAGATTCCTTGTTCAACAGAAACTACACACACCAAAATTATAAAGAGTGAAAACAGAAGACCACATTTTCCCCTCATGTCCAGCATTTTCTTCATTTACCTTTAGCAGCTTCATGGCAGTGCACCTTTAACGTATGCACATTATTTATTGAGCTGGGATTTTCCAAAGCTACTAAAGAGTGGTTTGGGATCCCAGCTTCTATTGAATTTCAATGAATCTACTCATAAAAGAATTAGGAGCTTTAGGAAATTTTATCTTTATTGTTTCATACCACAAGAGCAACATTGCATCCAATTATCTTATCCTTTGCTGGTAAAAGAACTACAACAGAGGTACCCAATTAACAATTTTTAAGCTTCTGAAACTAGTCTCCAATAATTAGCATCCAGAGAATGAAAGACACACTTTTAGCAAACAAAGTGAGACTCAAGCTTTTAAACAAGGCACTTCTGGTTGCTGCATTTCTTTTGCTCCTCCAACTTCAGTTTAATCATAATTATAGGCACTGACATCCCCTAAAATCCCAGAGGAAGATAATTATCAGAAATAATTTCAACATGCTACAATAAGGGTATATCCACTCAAACTTCCAGAGACAGGGACCATTCAAATTTGATGATTTATTAATGGCAACCAGAGTTGCTTCAGTGCGGGGCCAGTCAGCCACAAATAAATTGTGTGGGTGGAAGGTATGCAAACAGGATTTGGATAACATTTAGGAAAGCTCAAATACCAGATCAACAGCATCAGGATCACAAACAGAGGGCAGCTGAGGACAATAGGAGAGACAGGAGTTGCAGTCTGGCTGTGAGGAGTGAAATGTTTTCAGGATTTTGTTGCTGCTAAAATAAAAGAGCATCAAGGACTTTAGGACTTGGCAGTTCCTTTTAGAGCTGTGCTCTGCTAATGGGAGATCTGATCCTGTAGGGTTTTGTCCCCTCTCATAGGTTATTCATGGCATTCAAGCAGCACTTGGGGTCATAGATGGTTCTAATGAGCAGCTGTGCTGCTGCAGAGCTCTGCTGCCTGTTCTGCCACAGATGGATACGAAAGGACTCAGGGAAACCTCGTTCCAGACCTCAAGTCTCTCCTCACAGGGCATCTACCAGGTACTGTTCTAGCACCTTCCTCTACTCCATGGCTGAGAGACAACCAACAGCCTTTGCTGGAAGTGCTGCACCCTGCATTACAGTACCCAAACATGATCACTGTGCACAGTTTCAAAGAGAAGCTACAGAAAATAAGCAACTCCTCACCCTGCTCCTTTGTTTCCCCTCGCCCTGGCAGAATAAATTCTGACAGAGAGGCACTGGTGATCTGAGATTTGAAAACAGCACACAAGCCAGGTGAGTTCTGAAGCTGCAAACACACAGAAAAAGCCTTAAGTACTAAATGGGAGGAGTAATTTGCCAATGCACCTTTTAGATCTCAGCTCTGTTAGTAGGAGGCTGAGGAGAAAGGCAGGTAACAGCACACCACATCAAATATCTGTCTGGTTTCAGAAACCACAGTATTCCTCGGGCATGGCTTACTTAGGATGAATATGTCATTGAGAGGAACAATTGTGGAATACAAAACACACAGGTACCTGAAAAAAACCCCATGCTATTAACTGGATCTTTAAGATACAAAAATTTAGTGAAGTTCTCTACTTACAGTTGCTGAGATAGGCAAATACTTACAGCTTAAGACCAACACCAGTGGCAAGAATGGTAAAATAAGCCAAAAAATCCAGTCAAAACACCAAAAATAAAACAAACAACCAAAAACCCAAAAAACGCCACTAAAATCATTCCCAAGAAAATCATTGACGTTTTTAAGTAATAACTGCCTACAGCTGGCAGTGGTGGAGTCAGTCGATGATACAAATATACAAAATGTTGTCAACGTTATGTTTTCAAACTCTCTGCTTTACAAAAATGGATTTGAGTTTTGTAGTTGTCTCACCAAAATCATGTCAGGTGAGTCTGCAGGTAGCCATTTTATTTTTCCTTTTAACGGAAAGGCCCTCTGAACATTTGCATCAACCTCCAGACTCACAGCTATCTGTAAAAGCCAAACTGCCTGGCCAGATTCTGGGCTGGCTGATAAAGTTCTATTGATTTTGAGTGAGCTTGCTGATTTAGCCTACTGAAGAACCCAGCATCATCTGATTAGGTTGAGTAAATTGATTTTTGAATCCTGACTATTTGCAAAAAAACCCATGAACAACTGAGAGACCACCCAAGAAAGCATAAAAATTATTTGGTCGAGAGTTGTATTAATACTTTTTTTTCAAAAATTGATTTTCCCATGAACAACTCTGGAACAGAAAAGTAACAGAATTTGTTCACTAAATTATTCATTATAAATTACTGACCCAGGTTCCTTGGTACTGTAAAAACATCTTCAGATAGCAGAAAGAACTCCAGCTGCTAAGAAATGGAAAAAAACACAAGTGTAGGTGCTGTAGGAGTTCACTCCTGGTTTTACAAAGCTGTTGGTGAGACCATTTAGAGGAAGGTGGGAAGTAGAATGGGAAGTAGAAGCGCTGTTGGAATGGCGCTGGAAGCTTTCTGCTGACTCCAACAACCACACAGGCAGAGCAGGACACCTCCAGCACACCCCCTGAAAGCTCCTGTGCCTGCTCAGAGCCCTGCCCAAGCCTTTGCCCACAGACACTGAATTCAGCAATAACTAAGGATGCTGCCATTTCCCCCTTTTCTGTCCCACCCCAGATCTCCTTACAAACATAGATAAAAGAACTAGACTGCAGGATTTCAGGTGGGTTCCTGAGGCAATCTGTTGATACAGGCATATCATGTGTGTTTGTGCAGCCAAAGAACTTTCAGGTTCTATTGCAACGCTTGGTTAAAACACCGCCAGGAGATTGCTCACAAAGATATTTAGTTCCTCTAGGTTTTCTGTAAATAGATGCTTGAGCAATGAGACTAATATGACTTCTCATATTCTCACCATGGGAAAAGCTGCAGCTTGAGAATTCCTCTCCTTTTCTACACTTTGAAATCCCCACAGGAGAGAAATTAAGAACTTCCACTTGCAGGAAAAGCTTTGATCAATGCTTGCACATTATTAGAACCCAGAAAACCCTATTACTAGGCACAAATCCACAGAAAATCAATCAAAATCCATTTGTTTATGGCTATAGGAACAACTAGCAATATCTGTAAGGCTACACCAAATAATTCATCATACGTAAGTCAAAAAAGAGCTGACAAATTCATCTAAAACAGACACATGGCTCAGTGCACAAAAACTGAAACTGCTGTGTCCCTGGCATTAGCACCAGGGATCAAATGCATCATAAGAATATTTTTAATGTAATTTATAAGTTCCTACAGACACCGCAGTGCAGAGTATCAGCAGGAAAATTCAGGAGCATCATATTCATTTTTAATGAGAAACGACTTACCTGGATGAAGTAAGGCAGACATATTTCAACAATTTGACAGCATATTATGCTGAGTAAAAAATACAGAACCATCCGGCGCAAAACAAAATTGTGAGCAATTATGTAACAAAGTTTCACCCAATGCCCCTGCACTGTCGCTTGGTTCTCACTCAGTCCTGGGCTGAGTTACTGAGAGGGTGAGAGAGGGCAGCAGACCAAAGGCAATTATTATCTCAGCCCACACAGTCAGCCGTGGCCCAGGCACCTCATTAACCAGCAGCAAAGGGCCATGGAGGCTGGAAAAGAATAAGGATTCCAGCACCTTCCTTCTCTATAACCAGAAAAGCCACAGTGCTGACCCCTACCCTTGGCTTAGGACAGCCTAAGGAAAGCATCTGACATCAGCTGTTCACATTTGCCAAGGGGAAGGGGTTTCTGACAGCAGCATGCTGGTTGATGTTAGAAAAGGAAATACCTAAGTGTAGACTCTCTTTCCCACTCTCTCCCCTTTTCTTCAAGCCATCAATAAACTCCAAATGCCATGTTTTTAATATGCCACAACTTTAAATGGCACTGCTGAACGCAGGTCCTACAAACCAGTACAATAACCACGCGAAGACCTCAAGGGGCAAATACCCGGGCATGCAGCAAGCTGTCGGATTTGGAACTACACGGTGAGTATCATGAGGCAAGTTAAAACCTCTGTGCATGACCATTCGTGCGCTCCTATCTCGATATTCATTAGTTAGGAAAACCTTTCCCTGCGCACACTAATGCCGTGCTTGAAAACACTTCCGAGAAGGGGGGAACCAGTGAGCAGTGCAGTGACAAAATCCCAGCTGTACCCAACGCTCCCCAGTGCAGGATGCTGCTGCTGAGAGCCCCAAGGTGTGTGGAAGGTGGTTAATCAGAGCACCCTGGCCACAGCCCCCGAGGCAATTTTCCGATCAGTGGCAGAGCAGGAAGGCTGCAATCAGCACCGCAGAAATGCCTCCCAGACATCTCGAGCTTCTGTCCCTCATTTTAAAGATTAGACTCCTAAATACTGTCTGATGTTTGATATTTTCTTTCCTTTGAGCAGCAAAGCCCATTTCCAGCCTTCCTGATTGTCAGTATTGCTTTGATACAAAATACATGGTTCTTCTCTTACATTAAGCGATTTTCCTGGGGATAAAATCAGGAAATTCCCTAATTTTCCTCAGAACACAGGAAACAAGGGAACATTAAGATTTAATAACACCTCATCAGTAGTCTACAAGGCTGATAAGAAAAGAAGTCTGTAAGGTTGCTACTCTGGTGTTCAAAAGCTCTTAGCCACATTAAAAAAACCAACAAGGTCTTCACCATAATTAAATATGTTTTATTAAAGCTTTCCATCATCTTCCTTTCTTTGCTTATTTCCCCCTCATACCTCTCACATCGTCTTTCATTCCTCCCTTTGATGTTTGTATGCTTTTCATATTTGTATTGAAAATGTTTGGCACTCCTCTCTTCCACCCCGCCACCCTCTAAATGTATTTCGAGGAGCACATTTCCCTGTGCCTGACCTTGCCTCTCCCTTCCCAGCCCATCAACAGCTCGGGGAGAGCAGAGGGCACACATGCTCCAGTGACAGTGCTCATTACACAGCGGCACAAGAACAAAACACCTCCCGTCTCATCCACTTCTTCTGTCTTTCACCTACACTAAGAATGCAACCTGCTCCCCTCGGCAGGGAGACTCACACAGGACTTATAAACCAAAATGGAACCTGCCCTTTCAGTTGTGTAGCCAGCGCGAATGAAAATGGTGCAAATAAAGGGAGATAAAAATCAAAGAGTGGCTTCTCCTTTACTTACAGGTGTCTAAGGACTCATCAGAATCATCAGGACAGTCGGGCTCCCCGTCACACAGCCAGTGCCAGGACACACAGGTGGCACCGTCGTGGCACAGGAACTCCCCTACGTCACACAAGGGATGCTCTTCTGGAAATGAGAATGGGTTACAGTGAAATGGTTAAAGGGGAAGGGGGAGAAAAGAAAAAAATGGCACAATGAAAATCGAAAGTGAAAATGAAATGATTCGAAGAGCAAAAAATCAACGCAAAAAGGAACAATATGAAGCAATAATTTAGTGGTATCTGAAACCCTCACTTAGGGAACTCTTAACATCCAGCTGAGGGTTCAGTGGGAGCTGCCCATCACCCTTCCAACCTGACAGGAACAACATCCCCATGATCTACATTTAGGGAATAAAATTTTAAGAAAACCTGCGTTTTTCTAAATAGTTCACCAGGAAGTAGCTTTGCTCACTAGATAGAAACCAACAAGTTTTAATGTCATGTTACCAGCAGGGAGGTTCCCGACTCACCTCTCCTGCCACTGAAAATATTTTTAAATTGCTTCAAGTAATCAAATTTTCAAGGACGTGTTTTTTGTAAGCAAAGTTCTACTTAAATACACATATCTATTTTCAACTATTTCCTTAGACATATTTTGATGGCTAAATCCTTCCTCCATTTTATATAAAAATGATTTTGTAGTTCATGCGGCAAATTTGCAAACAAAGAATTTCAAGTCAACATTGGGGCACCTTGAAAACATTGGCTTTTAAAGGAGGGCAGTTCTGGAAGTTTGGCACACCCACGCTATCTGCTGCATTCAACCACCACAGGCTGATGTCCTTGAGATGTAGAGTTAATTAACTCAAGACTATTCCATCATTATTCAATGTAAAACTATTCTAATATTAATTAAAGCTCACAAAACCTCTGTGCAATATATTATATTCATTTTATCAATATATAAATTACAGTAGTGTCTTCCACAAGGTTACATTGCAGATTGCTGGGAAAAGGTTTCCTCATTATTCTTACACTGGCACAAGAAAGAAATAACTTCACTGCAGTCAATACTGCCACAAAGAAATAAAACTATCAAGAAGGAGCCAATCCATTTGTAGATCTCTCCATTGGCTTAGTTCCTCCAAAAGCCATGGGATGCATTATTACTAAAGGAAAAAACAACAAGAATAATTTATGAAGTTATCATTTAATCATTTCCTTTGTGCAGGCCTCATTTCTGAGGTCAGGTTCTCAACTATTGATGCCATTCAATTTTACAACAAGCCAAATCTGCAACTACTATGGAGGCAGATTTCATATTTCTTAAAATAACTATATCACAACTTCTTTTAAGCCTGCAATAATGACAGGATTTTTGTAGTATCTTAATTCCTTCCCCTCAACAGCAAAAATGAGCAACTGTATAATTAAGAGTGTAAGTTTACATGGAGTGGTTTTGCTTAAAGCTTTCAGGGAGATGATTAAAGGCCCTGCTTTGATAGCACATCTTGAAAAACCATCCTAGAAGTCAGAAAGAGGGAGAGAGTTTGGCAAGTTTTAGCATTTCAAAGATGTAGAGTAGTATGAGAAACACACAGAAGAGCTCTATAATATTTGATTCCAGAGGATTTTTTAAATCCATGATACATTTCTGCTTTCACTACAGGATGAACTGTAATTTTCTGTGTATTGCACATCTGCTTCCAACAGACCTGTGAATATTAAAACTACCACTGCCAAACATGTCCACTTATTTATTCAGCTCTGCAATAATTATTTGTCAGAGCAAAAAACAGTGGAAAATTCTTTCATTATTAAGAGTAACAAATTTATTTATTTATTTAGAGATGTTTCTGAACTGAGAGCTAAGTGAAAAATGTTACTGAATAAATACAGAAATGTAAAGTTGTGAAAACACTTCTACAGTCAAGGTCACACAAGTGTCTGGTTCTACATGAACCTCCCCAAATGACTTCATGTACAACACCTATAGAATAGAAATCTTGTCTGAAACAAAACCTGATTATCCCCGCCCTAGTGCAACAGCTTCTTTCAAACCTGCAGATGGTCACACATGTCTACACAAAAAAATCTTGTATTTGTTCCTCTTCTGGGCAAAGATTATGAAAATAGCCTAAGTAACCAGTTATAAAGAAGTTCTAAAAAGCAGTTCCGCATAGAGCTCAGAGTTGAGTGTGTATACTTCCAAAAAGGCTTGTTTGCTACTATTTTTTAAAAAAAATGAAAGAAATGAGCTATTTCCATACTATTAAATTCTTGGTTTCCATTTTATGCAACAATACAGAAATTATGGAGATGCAAGTTTTTTATATTCTCTATCTTGAGAAAAACTTAGCAGAGTGAAAAAACCCACTAACTTATAAAACACTTTGAAAAATAGATTTTGTTTCAAATAAAACAGTTTAATATTACCTCAGGGTTTTATTGGCTTTGAAAGTGCTTTCTCAAATGTTTTTATTTTGCATAACTATGGAATGATTTTTATTTACAGCTGTTATCTTTACAGAATGAATTTCACCAGTTAATCATGAACACTCACTACTTAGTGGTCTTTAAAAAAATAAACCAAAAACCACAACAACCCTCTTGCTAAAGAATAGTCATCTGTGATGGCCCAGAAGTAAAACAGTTCTTTTCAGTGACACATTTTTTCCTTCTGTAATACGTGAGCTGTGCAGGAAAGCTCCCAGTGGATGGGAAAATTCACGTTTTTAACATTGCAGTTCTTTGAGATACAGAGCAGATGGTGAGAAATCATCCCTCTATGGGTAAATGAAAGCTCTGCCTCCCTAAGGATACTACTCCTATGCTCCTATCCTATGCTGCAAACACCTGGCAGTGCCTCTTAGAAAGAAAGTTTAAAAAAAGAAAAAGAAAACCTGGTGCCTTTGCTTTAAAGTCAATGTTCCCACAGCCAAAAATGTGTTGATTTTTTTATTATTATTTTTAAAGAGGACAGAGCTCAAAAACTTCACTAGGAGAGCAACTAGAATTATAATGTATGAAACTACACTGAACCTGGAAAGCCAAAATTCCATTATGAAAAAAAGAAAAAAAGGGAAACAAACCAATCAACCAACCAGCACACAGGGCAGGGACTGACTGATGTCTGCCTGGACCAGGAATGCCCCTGGACTAAAAAGGCATTTGCCTCTGTAAACTTGCATTCAGCTCCTAAGCGAGTAGGGATAAAGATCACTGACTGCCTGTGATCACATGGGCTGCTCAGGGTGAGAGGGATCTGGACCCTTCCTATTTCAGGGAATGCAATGAAGCAAAACAGGTCAACAGGGCTCCTGAAAAGAGCTATATGAGAGATAACATTGAGATATGAGAGATAACATTGCTGTAACTGAGTGTTCTCCAGCTCCGCTACAATAAACGATTCGCTGTCACTCTAATTGAGAACTGCCTTGGTCAAGGAACCAGGCGCCCAGAGAAGCTGCTGAATTCCAGAATTGTGCCTCCCCTTCCAGCAGCCCCTTGCTGGGCTCTCTGTGGATGTGCCAGGCTCCTGCTGTGCCCTTGGTGACCCCCCAGCCGCTCGGATGGGCGCCGCTTGGTGCTCTGCCTTCCGAGCACTTCCAGCTCCATCTGCCAAGAGCACCTGAGAGAGCCCAAAAAAACAAACCTCCCATATGGCAGCGCTCCTCAGAGTGAGCAAAACTCAGCCTAATCAAGCCTTGATCCGTTAGAGCAGGGAGCCTGCTCATTAGGCTTTCACTAAATACTCAGAAAAACCACATGTGCATGCTAACTCAAAAAAGAACATTTCCTGGAGAAGCTTTTGAAGGATACGATACAAGCACGATGGGAATGAATCTTGAAGGATAAGAGATCACAATATTTTAAAGCTTTTACAGCAATAGCTTAAGATCAATGGGAAGTAAGAATGCCTCACAAATTAATTTCATTTAATTTTGCACTTAAAAAAATATTTTCACTGTGTTTCAAGTGAAAAAAAAAAAAAAAAGCTAAGATTTTACATTCCTTCTCCATTTTCAAGGAAGAGGGAAAGAAAAGATGCACATAGGCTAGGGGATGTGTGTGTGAACATATTTTTTTTTCCACTTGAGAATGGTTAGATCAAGGAATGAACCAGGAAATCCATGAATAAAAATTATAAACTGATAGACCACAGCTAGTTTGTCCCCACCTGCATACCCAGAAAAAAAAAAAACTCATAGGAGAGAAGGGGAATTTCCTGCCAAAATACTTGGGGGTTTTTTTTGTTCGGTTTTTTGGTGTGTTTTTTGGGGTTTCTTTTGTCTTATTTTGTTTGTTTGGGGGTTTTTTGTGGGTTGTTTGTTTTCTGTTTTGTTTTGGGTTTTGTTTGTTTGTTTGTTTTTTGTTTTATCCAGACACAAAAGAGCAGGAATGCTAACCAAGAGCAGAAAGGCCAAAAGGAGTGGTCAGAAAACTACAATCCAGCTGTACATTCCCATTGGGATCCACTGATATCACCTGTCTGTATGACCAGGAGTTCTGCCAGTGATAATAAACCCCTTCTGCCGTGTTTCAGGGATATTATGCAACCAAAAACTTGCACTTCTAAGTTCTTAATTAGTTTTGCTTTGATTTTAATTAAGTTATCTTCATTACAAGAGTTTAAGAACTCAGAACTATTTCCCCCCCCCTCTCAAAAGCATGTTTTCCATTTGGGATTTTCTTTGATCTCTCACTGAAACATGGGAGGGTTTCCAGATTCATTTCAGCAAAATTTACTCCCAAGTTGGAAAGTATATTCCAGTATTAATTTATGACAGAATTCATCAGATGCCAAAACCTAAATTATTGTAACTGAAAGAGAGATGTATAGAAAGAGCATGCACAGCACTTCCTACTTATGAATTTCAGACTTTATGTAATACTTCTCAAGCCTTTCATACCTTTGGAGTTAAATCTACATTTTAAGAGCCCAGCACAGAGTAAAACATTTACATTTTGGCTGCACTAAACTACAGACAAAATCCTTGAGATGTCTCGCAAAACAGTAAAACAGAGTTTTACATTCAGGCTATAAAAATATGATTTTGATACCATTTATTTCTGTCCTACCCAGTTCAGTATAATGCTGTGTTCAAAGTCATGAAATTATATTTAGAGAACCCAAAAATCTCTCACAAGATCTACCAAACCCTGATTTGTGCTTCCACAATGCAAAGGGGCTTAGAGAGCTGCTGGTATGTTCACGTGAAGCATTCTAAACAGGAATACAAATGTTTTATGTGTATTTATTCAGCTCTTGGCAAAACAGTTATCACTTACTCAGCATTTACTAATCAACTAATTACTTTATCCATAGGCAAGGCACATGCACAGGCACCTGACAGTAAAAGCACCATATGCTCAGTTTAAGCCACATATCTTTAAATTCCATGTGTAAATTCTTCATATTTTTTGACTTGCTCTGTGCTACTACATATTATGGATCAGATTCAGTAAATATTGATAGAGGTTAGTACTAACAAGAAGACAAGAAACATCCACTGATTGATGAAAATCCTGGAGTATTTTTGGAAGCGGGCAGGTGAAAAGTTTAGGACCTGTCTTATTCCTTGTTGTTTTTGGCTCTTTCATTACTAAAAACATATTTACATTAAGGCGGGGGGTTGCCCCAAGTCGCCTCCTGGATTTGAAGACGAGAAGGTTATTCAGACTCAACTTGGGAAAACCTATGCACAGAGAACTTTAAGATATACTCAGATAATGAGAAGCACCCAAATATTCCTGAACCAATTTTTGTCTAATCACCGAAGGGTCACAGAATAATACCTATTTCGTAGCAAACTATGAAATGACATGATAGTTATGTTCCTTAATGGCTCAAAAATACCACAGAATAGCCAGGTGCCTTCTCTAACACAACAGAAAAACCCTAATAGAAACACATTACCTGCAGTCCAGCCATTTGCCAGTCCCTGCTCCCAGCAGCCCTACAAAAACAGAGGCCCAGAGCCCAACAAGTGCCCTCCGAACCATTTCTTTACAAATATCCTGCACCTCCTTGAAAGCTGGAGGAAACAGGCAAACACATTTCCCAGGGTGAAGCGGTCCTTCTTTCCAAACAGCCTGATGTGGATTAAATGTGAACGTCAGGGTGGAGGGTCAAAGTGACCATCGCTTCCTTCTCCCTCTGTGCGAGACGAGTGACAAGCCCTGTACAGAGTCAACAAGGTCCCCTTTCAGCTGCTGACAGCCAGCGCCAGGCTGAACATGAGCAGAAGTGTTCTCACTTGAAACAACCTGTCGCCCTGATTTTTCAGCCTTCTGAGTGTCTCACAGTTTCATAGTTCTTAGGTTGTTTCTCACACACGGGTGTTATAAATAGAAGCAATGTTTTCCTTAATTCAAGGTAGTTTACATTCTTGTTTTAGAGATATGGACAGCTGATGGACAGTTGTCTTAACCAGCGGGATGGGGAGAGGTGTCAACCTTCTCCCCCAATCCCTGGCCTTTGTAGAAATACTATAAAAGTGGAGTCAGATTTTATAATAAACAGTTCATGCCTTCTCACCAAAGTGAGTGTGTGTGTGTGTTTGTGTGTCTAACAATGACAACAACCCTTCTTTCTTTCCCACGCCAAAGAACAAAATTACTTTGCAAAAACCATCCATATGGAATGTGAAAACCTCTGAGCCTCTCCGCAATCCCCAGCCTGTATTATCATAGCGTGTTCACAATATTATGATTTAATTTCCTACTTGACAGGAAGAAATGGTTGTGACAGAAGACTTGAAAAAGTTAATAAATATACAGAAATAAAAAATAGGTTTTTATAAAGAACTGCAAGCATCTTGCCAAGACCCTTCATAGGAGCTCTTCTGTAAGGACACTTCCAGAAGTGGATAAGCAACACTTGGATAAGCAACACAAACTTTCACATGAAAAAGGAATTCTAGGAGCGATGACTTGACAAAGACATTTCTTGTACACAGGCATGTTTCCTGCTTCGTCAGGAAGCTCAATGGAGAAAAGTCTGAGATTTTCAGCTGCTCCCAGGATCAAACCTCCAGAAGGTCTGACAGGCAAACTGCTGAAGAGCACAAGAAATGAGCAGACGGATGGGGACTGAGGACAAGTCACCCGGCGCCGATTTCAAACCCGGAACGCCGCAGAGCGCCACTCACTGTGCCTCCAAGCAGGACTTCAAATGAATCCTTTTCATCTCCTATCTGTGCTACCTCTTGGAACTTAGATATTTCCAAGTTACGCTTCTTTCTTCTCGGAGTTGTAAAGCTTCCAAGTTCAATTTTAATGTTTTCACGGCAAAATTGCTTCTTTTTGTTAAAGTGGGATGGAAATCCTGACTTGAGACAAACTATTTAAATAAATGCCACAGAAAATATTTTCTCTCTTGAAAGCTGAAACATTCATTACATAGCTTATTACAATACCTTTGATAAGCCCTCTGCTGAGCAGATGTTCTATCATCGTGAATTTTCACATATGAACGTTTTTAGCAAAAACTAGAAGATAATTAATTTAGATAAATTTCATCTATCAAAGAGTAATCAGTGATGTCATTGTTTTAATTTGCTAGGTTTCTTACCATGTAAAACATAACAAAGCCATTTCACTTGAATATTTCAAACTCTAATAGAATGACATCTGTCCACACAAGGAAGGAAAAGCACATAAACTGTTGAGATATTTTAAGATACTGGGAATAATAAGAAAATAATATGCTCTGCTTATCATCATTTTGAATAAGAAAATAATATGCTCTGCTTATCATCATTTTGAATAAAAGTAAAGTTTTCAGTTTATTTTTAAGGCGTAGATAACTTTTTGAAGGAAAGATATAGATAGATAAGATCTAGGTAACTTATATGACTGCATAATTGCAAAAACAAATATACTGAGAAAACAGGGAAAAAAGTTATCATAAAGAATTAAAAAAATTAAAAAGCACTATGGAAGGAACAATAAAGTATCTGGATTGAACTGAACTAGCTTCTTTCCTTTCTCTTTTATTTTCCCTGGAGGAGAATGTTGAGACTATTTTAGCATTGGTGCTCAATTTGTTTGTTTTAGGACTCAAGGATAAAATTTATTCCTTTTGCCATATTCAAAAATTACATCTTGGATAGGATACCAAAAAGGTTAATCCTGAAATCACAGAATCTTCCACCAGTTAAATGGTTTGTTCTCAGGAAGTTCCCCAGCCCAGCTCCCTCACAGGTTGACAGTGCAGTTCTTGCATGCAGCAGTGCAATTCCTGGCCTGCCTGGCTCCCGTTCCAGCGGACCCCGATGTCACTATAGGACATGAAATCAGACCAGATGACTCCAGAATTTTTCAGAAGGCTAAATAGCTATTTATTCAAAGTCTGACCCCCTTATATACCAAATGTTAGAGCTAAACTGATTGGTGTTAGAAGTAACACCCATTCAATCACATTGGCCAGCACACAGAGACATCAAATTGTCTCCACCTCTAAAGAAAGAATGAAAACAAGATAAAGTTAGCAAAAATATCGTCTTTTGTTTACAGAAAATTCCATGAGAACAGAATTTTAGAAATCAAAACATCTCAGGCTGAAAAATCAGGGCTACATCCCACACCTGCCCCGGCACGCTCCAATCCCATTTGCCCAGCTCCCGCTCCAGCGCAGCAGCACGGGGCCATCCATCTTCCCTGCCTGCTCCTGTGTGGCTCCAGTGCCAACCGTTCAATGCTGCCAGCTCTGCCAAGCACCATCAGCGCCACCCAGACAGGGCTGGGGTTGTGCCAGCTCTGCCAAGCACCATCAGTGCCACCCAGACAGGGCTGAGGTTGTGCCAGCTCTGCCAAGCACCATCAGTGCCACCCAGACAGGGCTGGGGTTGATGGATGGCAGCGCTGCAGCGGGCTGGGGGACGCACAGGGAGGAGCTGTGCCTTGCACAGAGTTCCACAGCACAAACGAAATACAGGATCTTGCAGGAGATGGCAAGGGTGGAGAAGTGAGAACCAAACTCTTGGAGAAAACCTTCTCAGAAGGCAAGTCATTCATTTTTGCAGCTAGAAAGGAAGGAAGCCGTGTCCCACCCTGCTCTCACAGCCAGGAGAGCCAAGCCTGCTGTCACTAAGCATTCCTCAGAATGCTCCCACTTAAAATGACACAAAATGATGATGAACAGGTTTCAATGGCAGATGGAAGCCTATTACATAATTCAGTTTTAATGACCAGAGAAATCTTAAATATGACGGGTTTGTTTTGTGCAACAAGAGACTTATATTAAATGACACAGCCAAATCTGCTTCCATAAGCAACTGCATATGTTTAATACACATTTGTTTTATATTAGGATAATTAATCTAGAGGGAAATGGGGTTAAATACTAACATAACTTCAAACTATACTCATTTATTGAAAGGATGAGAGAACTAGGGGGAAACCAAGCTCAAATATCTTTCTGAATAGTGTCTACATAAAGAGCTAAAAGGAAAGACTATTTTATTCAAGTTGGATATCACCAAATATTAAAAATATAGTAGTAATACCAGAAACCAAAATAATCTGTTTCTCATGCAAATCTTTAAAAATTGACTCTAATCCTAGAAATGTCTCCAGAATTACGCTGAGTCCTACTGAAGTCGTATCCATTATTTTAAATAACTACAATCAACAGCTCTAAGTTAAATTGTAAGAATTAAGTAAAAGGTACACCAAAGGGTTGCTTAATATAGGTTTAATTGCAATTTAACAGTTGGGAAAGTAGTTACAATTGTGCTCTTCTGCAGTTCACATCTGACTTTCTTGATAGCATGATCCTAGAACAATAATTTAAGGGTAATTTGGAAATGCATACATTGAATAATAATTTTCACACCACTAGAGAGCAATGTATTGTGATATTAGCTGCTGCTGTCAGTAGGTCTTCAATGTGGTTTTTCTGAACAGGCGAACATATTATTCACAGGCAGCAAGACGCAATATTTAGCAAAAGGTTTCTGCTAAAATACTCAAAATGGCGTTTTGCAGGGCAGCTTGCATTTAGCCCAAAAAGTCCATGTCACAAAGCAGGATCTAAGTAAAGGAGAGATGTGATATCAGCCTGGTGTCACCCAGGCGGAAGTGATGGAACCCTCTGTGCTTGGATTTATTGTTATGTTCCCAGGACAGCGGGAAAGGCGACGGGGCAGCCGTGAGTGACCACGTGAGCTTTGAGTGACCATTACTGAGCCCGTCTGCCCACTGGCTCCTTGGAAACAAGGAGGAAATGGCCAAAGCCCCGACACTAAGGAGAAGAGCTGGATTGATAGAAGGATGAGAAGACTATTACAGGCTTCAAGTTCGGACTGAGAACAAAACCCTTTATTTTTAAAGAGTCATCCACCTCTGTCCAGAGCTTTACTGCAGGAACAAGCTCTTGTCCTAAGTGGCATTCTATAGTCACCACTGGTTCCTCATGCAAGGAAAATGAAGTACTATCACTCAGAATTATTAAATGTTACTAAAAAAAAAAAATAAAAATTATTTATTGAATGTTTTGAAACAAACATCTTTTTAAAAACAATTATATATAGATTAAGCATTGAATTATTCAAAGGCAAACAAAACCCAAGGAATCATCAGTTTAGGTAATTATACCTTAAATTTACTAATGTGACATTCTATTATAATCCGTAAGTGTTGACTAATATTTTTTAAAAATCTGTAAAAAAAAAAAACAGCTACCAAAACAGATACAAGGGAAATAAAGACAACTTTGGATATGATGTTATCAACCAACTTGGTCAAAATAATTTCAAAATTTTCTTGCCAAGACATTTGGACACTTCACAAAAACCAAAAGAGCCCCACATATCCTTGTGGAGGAAACATTTAATTCATAGGCAGCATTCCTGTGGGAAGGCCTTCCTCAGCTATCTCTTTTTTTAAAACCCTGCCATCCCTGAGGCTATTTGTGTCACACAGGATGGTCAAGAGAAACAGGCAATTAGAAAATTAAATACAGCATCAGGAACAGAATCAATAAGACGGTATGCAGGATTGCAGACATAGAGTAAATGATTTAGTTGCACAAAAACAAGGAAGATATAATTTAATGTTTAACATAACCATTTTCCTCAATCTGTCCTGGAGTCCGGGGACTGAAGGGTGGCCAAGAAAAATCTTCCTTTTAAGAAATTCTACTGCAGTCATGGAAATGAGGCTCATAACCCTGATGTGCTGAGCAAGGAGTTGGTGGACACCTGAACAAATATGGCATACCCGGATTTCACAGGGGAAGGTCTCACCACAGAACGGGCTAGAGGAAATCCATCACAAACACAGACTCACGCTCCTCTTTGCCCCCTCTCTATCCAAAAATCTTTAAGTTACTTTTGAGATTTTCCATATGTGAGGAAAAGATAGCTACAATTTAAATGATGGCAAGGAGGCAGGAGGGGAAATCAAGAACTTCATATTCAGAAAAAAATTGGTCACTTTTAAATAGAAACCAAAAGGCATGGGACAAGGTGGTAAACTCAGGATCAAACCTACAGATGGAATCATTTTAGCAGGTCAAAAGGATGATGGATGTTTAACCTTTGTTAGCAATACCAGATCTCACTTCATCAGCAGGGGTGCTGAGGATTTTATTACCAGCTTTGCAAGCTGCTGAGATTGTGAAAAGAAAATTATGCCCTGATTTTACCACACAAAAAGTGAACAAAGACTCTCTTTGCATTGAGCTGTTTTGCCTCTAAATGCTGATTCCAGGTCACCCTTAAGGGATTTCATGCATACCACAGGTGAGCCCATGCTTTATACTGTAAAACAGGTAAAATCTTGTCAACTGTCACTGCCGTGACAGCGGTGCCAGTTGTTCCCAGCTACATCCAGGTGATGCAAAAACATATGCTCAAACTAAGTCTGCTGGGATTATTAAACAAACAGAGTGCTCTGCAGACTAAACCATAATTAGCTACAATCTTGGTATTGTAAAAGCACAGTAATTATGGCCCTGCTTGTTCTAGTAGTTTCCTTAGCACTAAGGATGTAAATTCTCACAGCTAACATGAAAGTGGCAGTTTTCAGTTCAGAAGCCTCCTCTCTTCTGATGGGGGAAAAAACAAACCCACTTCTGTAAAGCTAACAAAGGCAGCAGACTCTACTGTACGTATATGTGTATGTGTATATACATATGTATATATATATATATATATCTCAATTTTACAACTTCCTGGGACTTTGGATCAGGTCACAAATATGGAGCTTTTATATCTCTGTGCAATATGGACCACTTAACAGAGTTAAGTGACATTCATCTTTATACCATCTCCTCCCCTGAGAACAGAGTAACAGCAGCCGCCTACACAGAAAAAACAATATTAGAAAGCATGTATTTTTAGCAGCTTTAATTATATTCTAGCAGCAGGAAAGAAAGAGACGCAGAAGCGTACGAGCAGGCAATTCTCCCCAGAAGACAGACACAGCTTTGGAGCTGTGCAGCAGAATGATTTCACTTGTGAGGGGGCTGCAGTCAGAGAATTGCTGCGGGGACTGCTCTGGTGGTGCTGCATGCGCTGGGTATTCCTTGCAGCTGCTCCACACACTCTCAGTAACTGAGCTAAATCACCGGAGCAGACACAATCCTTAACAATTCCTGCAGAATGCATGTACACACACTCCAGAGAGAGAAGGTTTGGCCTGATCTATGACCACAGTAATAACAATACTTCTTAGTTTTGTTTTGTTGTTGTTTTTTTTTCTTTAAGTGGCATCCCATTTCTAAGTTTCCCCCAGCTGTTACAAACAGCTCTCTGTACTTTGGGGCAAAGGCAGGAAAGCAGTTTTACCTCTCAAATCCACTGTTGTTAAGAAGCTGTGGACTGAATGCCAGCCTAGGTTGTGCAATATTGTCAGTATTTTTAATAAGTATCCAAAGTAACTGATATTCCAGCCACGTAATGCTCAAAAAAACCAAGAGAGATCCTGAGAAATGGGGTTCTGAACTAACCCAGCTGATAAACTCAAGTAACTTCTTTCAATACACTAAAGCAGTAGCTTTTCTGGGCAGTAGGCTGAGGGAGGATACACGACAAAACATTCAAATCACTACTGCTGCTGATTACATGTAATCAGACTTCCATCATACCTATTGCTTTTGCTGTGTGCAGGGCATGATGGATCATTTAGATTGCATTTAAGATGCCAGTGAAGAAAAGAGCTCCATCCCATTCATAAAGAACACATTTTCCTGCTGCAGAGTCCGTGCCTCTCCCTGAGCAGCGCAAATAACCGCAGGATTTGAAAGGAGCTGAGCTTAGGAAATATTTACATCACAAAGGTAAATGTTTGGTGTGATGGCTTAGTGCCATATTAGTTTGGGGAAATAAAGCCTCGTTTCTTGGCTGTGAAGGGAGGCAGCTGAGGTGCTGAAGGGCCCTGCCTTGCTCAGCGCTGCTGCCCGTGTGTCCAGCCCAACCCGCCGCAGCTCCACCTTTTCAGGATGTCAGAGAATTTAAAACTTGTAACAGAAAATTACTGTTGTAGCCAGCAACAGAGCATCCCATGCATGTTGCGTTTTCAGGGTGGATGTTATCAGCGCAGATAAAATTACACCCGCGCCAGAGACTTCCCATTGTAGAAATAAATAACCAGTGAAAGAAACCCTCGCTCAAAATGCCATCGCTTAGAAGAACTGCATTTAACTGCTGGGTTTTACAACCGCTATTAAAATAAGTGTTAATAAAAACCACACACTTGGAGCATATGAATATACATTCATGTGGGGGTGTCTATTACAGCTTCAAGAACCAGGACCAGAAGTAAATACTCCCCAGGTGGCTCAGCCCACTTGCAGCTGAGACAGGGGAAGGATCTGTGAAGATTCCTTCCCACTCTTATTCAAGCAAAGCTGAAAGAATTTAAAGCCTGGCAATCAATAACCCAGACACAGGCCTCCTGCACGATGGGTATAAACATTCTGCAGTGCCATTAACACACCCCTGTGCACTTCAAAACTGAACCTTGATGTGTTCTTTAATAATCCAGGAGGATTATAATGCTGACTGGAAGTTCTTAGCAAATAAAGTTATGCTCACTTAGGAATAGTTTTTGTCTAAAACTCTGCCATTGACACGTGCTCTGCAATATCCAATATGATCCCCTTTGCACACTATTGCTGGGGCCAGGTCAAGTACCAGCTTTTATAAACCAACCCCCCAAAAAATAAAAATATCACTCATTTTATGCTAAAAAAACATACACAACATCAACTGCTTAAGTTATCACTGGAAGACTTGTGTAATAAATATTTTAAATACTTTATTTCTCCAAAATCATTGCAATAGCTCATATTATGACGTGACAGTAAAGAAATATTAACTTTAGTTTCACTTCCTGTATTTGCAGAACAAATACAAGCCTGAATTAGGGCTCAGGGAATGGAATATGTAGTTTGTACAACCTAAATATATCTCCCAGGAAAAAACAATTAATTATCTTTGTTACTGTCACTACTGCTGAGAACAGCTGCAATTTCTGGCTTGCCAAGTTCATGTCATTGAGGGTTAGTCCTATTAATATCAATTAAGAACTAAACTGTTTGAGTGTCTACAATAATGACACTCAAGTAGATTTAAAGTGTCGTCTCATAGAAAGCACACCTGTGGCAGAACAGTGACACCTATTCTTTTTCTACTAAAAAAAAAGTAAATTAAAAAATAACAATAATAATTAAAAAAACAACAAACCAACCAAGCATTATACCTATGACCCACTGAAATGCATTTGAGCACTGGTAAGAGAGGCACGTGAATTCATGAGATGGCCCCAAAGACTTGTGTATTTGGTTTCACTTGAGAGGTGAGGTGAAAATTCAGTTTCTGAATTGAATCAGGGACACTGTTCCACCTTCACTTGGGGACTGCCACTAAAGCAGCCCCCCAAGCCATGTCACACTGCTGACACTGAGTGATTTCACTGCTGAGAGCCCCTGGAGACCACCACGGCCACAGGAAACTCCTCCCTGCCCTGAGCCCACCTAAACTCTGGGACCAGCAGAGAAATTGATCCTCTCACCCTAAGAAAAGTCCAGTCTTGGACTTTTGCAGGGTATTTAAATCCATTTCTCATTAAGCTTTTGTGGGCTGATGAGTACAAAGAACAATTCTCTCATTGCAACAAGCTGCTTTAAACTCTTAAGTGAACAAGTTCACACGGCAGCACACTGACGTGGACTGAACCAAGTCTAACTAAGCTGAGCCCCAGGAATTAATAGACTAATCATTTTTTTCATCATTTACCTTTAACTGATTCATAAAAACACAGCTCTTTGTTTTGTTGTTTTCTTTTTTTCCTCTCAGATGCATTTTCTGCAATGGTGTTAAAGGAGGGGGGGAAAACAAACAAACAACACAACACACAAACACCAAAAAAAACCCCCACAAAAAAACCCAACCAAACAAACAAACAAACAAAAAAAGTCAAACAAAAAGCCAAAAAAACCCACAAAGAAAACCACAGGAAGGGTTTTGAAGATATTCCCAAAGATTCCATTGTGCAAATAAGTTTATGGTAGCGTGGCAGGGAATTTGATGTAAGATCCAGCAACAAACCAAGGCTGTTTGAAAGCTGCTTTGTGTATCTGCACAAATAAAAAATATATTTTCCTGTCATTTGCATCTTAGTAATGAACACTATCATAAATATTGAGATAGTTTAGGCAAAAATAAGTCTTCCAATCCTGGCAGATACAAATACCAGAAAAAAAACCCAAGAGATTTTAAGGGCAATTTGACAAGAAAAATAAACCATATGCTTCATTTTGAAGAAAATCACATGTTGTCACCGAGGACAAAGCCAGCATTCCAGGTAGAAGACATGAATATTGAAGATGACCTAAGGTGGTGAATGCAGATGGATACACAGGGGAAGACTTTTTAAACTCACACCACCTGTTTAAAGGTATTTCAATGATCCCTTGAGGTATTCATTAAAATGGCTGGATATTTGAAAGCATTTTGGAAACGTGCCTTTTGTGGAAACAGAAAGATGACACTGTAGTATTGTAAACAGGCTCCGAAATTGTGAAACTTGATCAACAGAAACCAGAATAAAACCAGAATAAGATGCTCTAGTCAAACATTAAAATCGGAATAAAATCAGAATAAGATGCTCTAGTCAAACATTATTTTATTAATTGCTCTGCTAAATGGAGCGAGGAATATTTTTATCATTATTACTAGAATTTGACAGAAAGGATGGTAAATCAAATATAGGTGCTCATGAATTTCCCAAGATCTCCAGCTGGGAACACTGATGTGTTTGATGTGTTTCAAGCAGCCCTGAAAGGGCAGCATGAGGCCTCCTGAGGACACGCCAGGAGAGCTCTGCCTCAGAGCCCCAGCAGGATTCAAGGCTCCACTGAGATCTCTGCACACCATTCCCACCACACCACGGACCGAGGCACCAACAGGCAAACCACCCACTGAGCACCTCACAAAATAAATCTCAAAACTGTCTTGGACACTGGCTCACTTCTTCTGTTTTTATCTCCTGCTGTGCTGATGGAGATCCATGTCAGAAGAGCGTTTTACCCCAGCCCACATCTAGAGCAGCACTTTCCTTTGCTTTTGTTCCATCAGAAACATCCCACTGGGAATGATTCTAGATTAAAAGGGACGTGACACAATGCAGTTGGAAGAGTGAGGAGGTGGAGCTGGATCCATAATTCCCCTCTTTTTTAGCTGGACATGTGAGCAGTTTAACCTCCCACAGAGATTAATGTGCCAGGACAAACAAACTCTACCTTGTGCAGCAGAAAGATTTGTGGATTTGTGAGCTCTAAGGGGGAACTGTACAAGCTCTCACAATTTACAAAGATAAACGAGTTACAAATCCTCGTTTCCAGAGCTCTTTTAAACTCTACTGATTTTACCACTGAAAAGAAGGTCTTTAAGGTTTTCATTGTACACTTGCAAGAAAACCACTTTTCATGATTCCACTCCCTGACTGTGCCTGGCCTCAACAAGGACATTGTTTGGTCCTCATGGTTTTCTGTGCACGCCCAAATGTCACTGGACACCATCTCCCTTCTCATTTCTACCAAGTGGCATTATTTGTGATTCAGATGTGGTCCAGAGGAGACCACAAAGGTGATCAGCAACTGGAGCACCTCTGCTAGGCGGAAAGGCTGGGAGGGTTGGAGTTGTTCAGCCTGGGAAAAAGAGCTAAAGTAGAGGGATTTCTGACAAGGGCCTGGAGCACCATACAAGTGGGAATGGCTTCACAGTGACAGAGGGCAGGGGTAGATGAGATATCAGGAAGAAATTCTTCCCTGGGATGGTGGGGAGGCCCTGGCACAGGGTGCCCAGAGATGCTGCAGATTTCCCAAAATCCCTCCAAATTTTCCCTTTTTGGAAAGGGCTCTGAGCAACCTGATGCGGTTGAAGATGCCTCTGCCCCGCCCATGGCAATGGAATTGCTCTAGATGGCCTTTAAAGGTCTCTTCCCCAACCTATTACGTGATTTCAGGATTTAAGAATGTCCCAGACAAATTGATGGGAAGAAAGAGCTCTCCCTCATCTGAAAAGGGAAAAGGACTGCAGTAACAGGGCTGCTGTTAAGGAAGCTAAAACTAGATGAAATTATGTTAAGATAGACAAGAAAGAGATGAAAATAGAGACAACTAAAAATATTAAAAATTAACAGCATGAAAGCAAAACAAAAAGCAGTTCAAGGAGTTACTACCTTGAGTGAATCAGCTTTCATCCTCTTAGAAACTGGACCTCTGCACATCCAAACCCATAGAGGCAGCAGGTGAGTCAAAAGGAACCTTTTATCTGTGGTACACCAAGTTTGCATCACGTAGACAGAGAAAATAACCTTTGAAAGTGAAGCCTTATTCATCATTTAAACCCAAATGCAGGATTGCTCCTGTTTAACTCAATGCTGCTTCTAATAAAGTGGGGGAGACTTGCTTTATTGGCTTGCAAGTTCATTTTTATTCTGATTAGATTCACTGATAAGACACTGTTGTGCTTCCTCATCTTGTCAAAAGAACACAGGACCAAGACATTCTCAAGGCTGACATTTCAGTACATAACAGGACATTTATCACTCAAAAGCAAGGTTTTTTTAAAAAAATGTCCCAACAGCATTCTGTGGCAGGGTAAAATCCCTTCCAAGTTTTTCTAGTCATGGTCTTGTTGAAAAACACCAACATAAAAGAGACCACTTCATGAAGAATTCTGATTTTTCCCTCCAACCCTGAAGGTAACTGCCTTGAGTGCTGCAAAAATTAAAATTCAATGACACCAAATTTAATATGGATACTTACTTTACATAACTTAAAAGTGACGAATAGCAGAAATCTGCAGAACTACAGAAATTATAAGAAAATAATTTTGCGAGTTACCTAGAAGTAATGACCTCTTTGAAAAGCTGTCTTGTCTTTTTTTTACCAAACCCAAGCTAACATTTCCCATCTTCTCCGTTTTCTGTTATTTTTTGAAATAGCTCATGAGAAATCCTGTTACCACTTTCCATAATTCCTGGCCAGACTTTTCCTGCTCTAGGCATGGAAATACATCATTAATCCAGGCAGGCTATCTTCCTTGAGTTTTCTGGTGTGCTTCCCAGAGAAGGAATTCTATTCCTACTCCACCTCTACCTCTGCTTGCAGTAGTGCTACACTGGCATCACACAACTGCATTTGTATAAACAAAACCCATTCACACACCAATATGAAGCATAACTTCTTCCTCGAGTACTATCACATAAGTAATTTAGAATTCCAGCCTGCTGAAATATCATCTGGGGAATAAAGATCACCAAGAGAAGAAATCAAGTGAAAGTTATTTATTTAGCAAAATGAAGCAGAGGTTGGTGGGAAGATCATCATCAGCTCTGAATACAGAAGAAAAGATTCAAGAAAAAGGAATGTTTATACAGGTGTCCTTGTCCTTAATATCTAGATTGGCCACGATTCAATGTAGAGAAAGTCAAAAAACCTACATTTTGAGAATTTTTCCCTAATCACCAATAAAGGCATAAAATAATAATAACAAAAAACAGTTGAATGTAAAGAAAGTGATGGTTAGGATATAAAGCTGTTGTGTGCAATACATTCTCAACATTCCTCACCCATAAAGCACAGAGAGTATGACCAAAACTTTCCTAATGAGCATGCTTATACTTTCTTTACATGTGTTTACTCAGACCTATGATCAAAAACATTTTTCCACTGCAACACCAAGACCAGGAGCTGGTACCTGCCAACTTGCATTTAAAGACAGCAGCCAAAAGGGAAATATAATGGTACCCCTTGAAAAATCTGTCCTCCGCTTAATTGCAATGACCCCAAGGTAATGAGCATTTCCTGGAACACACAAAGTATTCTTTTCTGACGAGGACAGAATATATTTGTTTCCCAAATTAGGTAGAACCCTACAGATGTTGGCATTAAGTGTACTGATGGGAATCATGATCATCTGTCAGAAAAATGTATAAATCCTCTGGGCTCTATAACAAGTTGACAGCATTCCTGTGAAATATTAACTAGGCACAATGCAGACATTGACATTTAACTCTGTTTCCACTGGATTTTTCTTCCGACTCATCATTGCTCTCTGCAGTTTCCTCCAGCTCTGTATTTTATAGAAATGGCCATATGTTTATATTTATATTTGATGACATAATTGCAAAACTGCAGTGAGAGAGCAGCCTGAGCTCTGCAAAGGAGCTGCAAAACTGCAGAAACATTCTGCCCTGTGGTGAAAGCCACGTTAACAGCTTCCAAATCCCAGCAATGAAATGGACACTTACACTGTCAGCTATAGCAGAAGCAGGAGACCAGGCAGCCTTTATTATAAACTAGGTTACATTTACAGAAGTACCAGAGGAAATGGCAAATTTGAATCTGTCTAGGTTTTTGGGTTCTGTGGAAAAGAGGGGTTGACCTTTCTGTACATCCATCATCATTTACAAAATAGCAATGCGGTAAGACAGAAAATTAATGAGTGTTTTATAAAGTTGTAGGTGGCAGAAAACAGCTTTTTCCTCTTTCTATAATTGATAGACCTAGAGATTACAACTGGAACCAAAGTGAGCATTTAACTTTAGGTGGTTGTAAGATATCTTTATACATTATGCTAGGAAATGCCTGATTGTATTCCAATGCTACAGAAAGCCAAACTCCAAAATCTGACACGGGACAAAATTCTGCCTTATTCATTTTTTCTAATCAGAATATTAAAGCAAATAAAACTCAGCCAACTGAGCTAATTATCATTTCAGCAGAAGCAGAGCTAAGATTTAAAAAGGGAAGTCTATAAAAAAAAAATACAATCAACAAAATCTTGTACTGTCTAGAAAAACATAATTGTTCTAACTTGATATAGATGTACATTATTTCTTGGATGCAAAAAAGCAAAGCTTGATTACAGCAGTAGAGAAAGCTACCGTGATTATCCTAATTAGAAATTTGCCAAGTTATTTATAGTATAATACAAGGAAATGACATTCATTATCCTATAAACTATTCAACAAACCATTAAGCACTGTAATAAAATCAATTGGCAAAAAGAGGGGCAATTATATATATACTCATGTAAACTCCTTAGCAAACTAGAACCAAATCACCCCTCAGTCTCAGCATTCCTTCTGCAAGCAGTGCAAAGGTGTTTGAGAGATTTGGAAATACAAAGGGAGCTCTTGATTAGTATGTGAACGGTCATTTAACTTCTCATTCCGCAGCCAACCGCAATTACACACCAGGTTTGCAGAGCACAGTTCAGAAGAAGAAAAAGAAATGTCAAAAAGCAGGTACGGCTGAAGAACCATAAATACAAGTCGAAAACTCTTTTACCACCTTTTAAAATGTGTTGATTTACTCTTAATTAACTGATGAAGCAGCATTCTGAAGTCTTTCACTACACACACAATTAACTCATAAGCAATCAGGGAAATTAGAGGAAAATTAGAAACAGGATTGTCATACAGTGTTGATCATCCTCACCTGCAATACACATCTGCTGGAATTCAACTTGCATCAAGAAACTGGTTTGTAAAACACCACTTTATTCATTTTATTTTTTTAAAACTATATTTTAAGCACAACATTGTCCACAGTCTGGACTGTTTAAGCTATAGAAAATAATTGTCCTATGGGCCATCCTTTCTGATTTGTGGTAACAGTAAGGACCGACTGCAATGAATATTTCACAAAGGAAGACGTGAACACGCCATAATTTGCCAACACCTCTGCAGTGCCAATCCTATTTAGAACCATTTAGAAAAGCATTACACTACATTTCTATCCGTTCTGCTGCTCTATCCATTGCTCAAGCTAGAAAATAGAAGTTCATCACCCTTATCTCTATCAGCATGTCCTACATCAGCCCGACACCCAGCCTGGGAGTGACCTTTGGCAGCGCTCACAGAGAGCAGCTACCTGCCAGGCTCTGCCTTCATGTCAGCTGAGCTGCACAGTAATCCCTGTGGTTGTAATCCCTCATCCATTCTTTTGGCATAACGTGAAATCAAATAATATTTTTT
>WBMY01002798.1:1658864-1731323 GCA_013397315.1 Donacobius atricapilla | reverse complement strand
TTTTTTTTTTTTTTAAGTAGCCTATCTTTTCTTCCCTTGATCTAGGAGATGTTTGACAATCCCCACGTATAGGAATGTTTGTACCACTTCTCACACATGCTTAGTTCTCTGAATAGGAACATCCCCAACCCCGTTACACATATTTACTAAAGACTTTGAAATGAGAATTACCTGCAGGTAACCTCCATTTACAAAAGCCATCAGTTACACAAATAAATCCAGTTCCCTGCATTGAAGGGATCATTTACCCACCAGGGCCAGCCCTCCCCACCCTCTGCACACACCTCGCGCTGTACAAATCCCGGGCATTTGCAGGGCTAAGCAGAAAGATTACTGGAAATCTGGAGCTGGAGCTCATGGAAACAGCTGTTTTCTCCCTGCTAATGCACAAACCAAGTTTCACATCACTCACTCCCTCACGAGAAATACGAGCAATGAAAAATCCACTTTGTCCCTCTGCAGTAGGACTCTGGTTGAGAACAGGAACATCTGTTTGGGCTGAGCAAGCCCTGCCAGCTGACGGCCTGAACTGAAAAACACTCCAAGGACCAAACAGCAAATTTTGATGTTTCCTTTCTCTATCATTAATATTTCTTCCCCTACAATAAGGCTTTTGTTTGGGTTTCTTTATAATACTCAGTATCAGTTGAGAGTAAACACAAGGAATATTGGAGGGAAAAAAGTGCCAAAATCTAAGAGCAGCACATCTCCCCACTTATTTGTGTGCCCTTCAGGTATATACCATAAGCAGTGATGCATATTCATGCTAGCAGAACAATAATTAGAGGGGGGAACCATTCAGCATAAGAAATGGAGGCATCAAATTTAGAAGCAGGGCTACAAATAACTCCAGGAGAGATCTTCAAAGCCCCGGCACCCCCTCAGTAATGTACCTGCTAGTCAGCTCCAACAGCAGCTCCCTCATTCCTCCGTGCCCTGGCAAATGACTCGGGCAAAGAGATGCAGTTAAAAATGTTTTCCTGACACAAAAGTTAAGGATTTTCCAGTAGGAATGACTGATCAAAGTCCTATATTTACGTACACACACACTTTTATGCTGCAGCTAGGGGCTGGTGACATAGAACAGTTCACTTGGAAGGGACCTCCAGGCCCCTGCACAGGACTCAGGGCAGCAGGATTTGGCCCTTCAGAGCCATCACTGAGGTTTGTGTTTCTTTTCGTGCATCTTCCTGTGTATATTTCAGCTTCATGTCCTCTCCTGCACTGACAGCACTATTAATCTCCCGGAGAAATACAAGGCAATTAAAATATTACCTTCTTCCTTTAGCCTTCTGGGACTCCTGAGCAGTGCCATTTCAAAAAGGAGAGGAGAAAAGTTCAACCACGCTTGTTTCTCCTCTCACCAGCTTCAAACTTAGATGTTTAATAGCCACAGTGAATATAAGTGAATTTAATGGCTCTACTGGACTGCACTTTACAGGGCAGATACAAGGCAATGTGGGAAAATAGCGAAGACACAAATGAAACTCGAACAAGCTATTATATCTGTTTATGATCCCTCCTGTCTGAATTTACACAGCCTGGGATTTGCAGATGAATCCAACCAGTGCCCAGGCAGGAGGGGAGCCAGGGTTTGCCGCACTCAGCACCCAGGGGTGCCCTCAGCACAAAGCTGAGAGAGGAGGATGAATTTGGGGCATAGAGAGATGAGAAGCAATACTGCCTTAATTTTTAACAGATTTTTTGATATTTAAGGAGTCATAAGCAAGGAAACAAGCCCCCAAGGTACAGAACCTAAACCCATTATTTTTTCCTTAAGTAAAAGGAAAAAGTTTTTCCTGAAGTGGCGGCAAGTATTTTCATTCTAAGAAATGTTGATCCTGCTCATTTAGTATCACTGAGAGAAAAGATGAAGGGGAGGATGAAGAGGAGGATGTGATAGATTTATTGTGAGAACACACTGGAGTGAAAAATCTCACATTCCTCCAAATTCAACTTTCACAGTCCCGTAGACCCCTGCTATTCCTGCCTCACACAAACGTCATGTCTGGTTTCTGGACAACTGATGACCTGTTTGCAATCATAGCTGATTGTCAGAAGCCACCAAAGGGATCATATAATATTTTCTGAAACCAGACTCTGGAAAGTACTTTACTGAACTTTAAAAGTAGGATTAAGCATACACACACACAGAGTGCTGCAAGCATTTCAAACCCAAGTCTGCCACCTCTTCTTAATTGCTTTGTGCTGGACAAGGGCAAAACCAGGCAAGAATATGTTTTTCTCCTTTGAAGTAGTCCCTCTGGTAGGGTTATACCTTTCCATATATATTCTCTGTTGACTGAATAGTATTCCCTTTTTGCTTTTTGGCTTTTGAGTTATTTCAGTTTTTATTTAAATAGAAGATAAAGAGTAACAGCTTTTTTTTCCTCAAAAGAAGACAGTTCTTGCCAAAAATCCTTATGAAGTGATCATATTTTTCTGAAATCTTGGTTTGGTAATGGGAACAGCTAGAGGCAGATGTTCTTCAAAAATGTACACCCCAAATTACCTGCTGCTGTCTCTAAGCCTTCTAAAGTGATAAAGGAAATGAAGACAGGGAAAATATTTGATCTTTCATGCTATCTCCTGGTAGAAATTCCTTCCTATCTTTTAAACACATTTAAGGCAAGTCCTGGAAGTAAAAGCATATAAGCAGCTGAAAGTAATTGTATGATACTGCAGAAGATCTGGCTTTGAAGAAAATTGGAGTCCTTCAATGTATAAATAGTACATGTACTGCATTTTACCTGGTTTTAGTGTTCTGCGAAACTTGCATGAGTGTACTGAGGTTTAGTCAAGTCACAGGAAAAGTTTATTTTCTTGCATAGTCTGGTTGATACACAGAAGGTTAAAGGCTGAACCAGTCAATGGCATTTTGCCACTGACTTCAAAAGGGCTGGGATCTTCCCCTTAGCAAAATTACATTCAGAAGAGCCACAGAGTTGTTACTTTAATATGACTTTCATTGGATTAGCATAAAATAAGCAAAGAGCTTTGCCCAAAATGACATTAACCTTTGCCAGCTTTCAGCGCAAGACCAGCAGTGTCCTGTTTCCAAAGAAAGGAAAAAAGGTATCTGGCCACTCCGACTGTTTGTTACACGCTTTATGAAGCCAAGGATGTGAGCAGGGCACGCACACTGATACTCAGTCAAGAGCAGCAGGTTCTGAGTCACACTGCCAGCCCTGCTCATCTCGTGCAGAGAAAGAAAGCCCTGCTGAACCCGAGACAACACCGAGCCAGCAGAGGCTGCATCTGCTCAGCCACTCCCGGGGGTATCAGGGATGTCACAGGAAGGCTCCAGGAGGAGGAGACTGAAACCCCCAGCCAATGGAGCAGGTCTCTATTTAGGGACATCTGAAAAACCTCAGCACTCGTGCTCCAAAGCACACTCACTGGAGAAAGACTGGCCTAGGGTTAGTCTATGGAATGCTGCCTGTAGGGCTGAAGTCCTGCTCCTTCCAGGTACCTCTGACTGAATCCATTGTGCGCACCTCCATCCGCAGTGGTTTCAGACCACAGCCCTCTCCTGCAGGCTGGTATCAACAATAACAACAATTATCTCACTGTTTCCCTTTCTAACCACCATTTTGTTAGGAGCCTAATGGTCAAGGGCAGGTACATCAAAACATTTGGCTGACTTCTCAAATTCCTCAGCTAAAGCAGACAGTCCACCCAGAGCTCTCCCAGGAGACCAACCACAGGCAGGCTTTGCCTGTGGACTCCACACTCCCCCTGTGAAACCGTATCGCCAGCCAGCTGTGAACACCTCTTTCTCCAAATAAGAAAGTTTTTGCGCCAAGGAGCTCATCAGACAGGTCAGGATGGGCTCCAATCTCTGTTTCTAGCCGGGCTCAGCCAGTTTTGCACTCAACAATTACTGAACATCAATAAAAACAACCCAACAGTCACCTTGAAAAATCTAACTTCTTTTCCAATTATACCTCTTCATCACCTCTCCAGGAGGACGCTCAAACCTCTCTGAAAAAAGTTAATGGAAAAGTTTAATAAACCTGTGAAATCTATCTTGAGAAATCAACCAGAATTAATTGCCAACAAAAATCATCTTCTGTACAAGATGGAAGGGAACAAACCACCTGGGCATGGCATTATGGACTGCTTGCAATAAAAAATACTTGATTAATCCTTTCAGAAATTAAAATGAGGGAAACACTAGCAATAGCTGATGGTAAATAGCTGAAGTAAAACTCAACAAATACATCACACATGCTTAGGATTTTTTTTTTGTGAGATTTTGATTGTTCTGTTTTCAGCTCTTTCGATCATGTCATGTCCTTCAAAAGAAAACCTAAGTTCAGGTTTTCTTCTTAAATTTATAATATTAGCTAGCAGTGAGATACCATCAAGCCCAAGATTCTAGGGAGCAACTCTGTGCCCCACCCTGCCCTTGTCATACCTATCTTCTAGAAATGTAAAAAAAAAAAGAAGTTTTAACAGTTTAGCCATTTGACAACTGTTGGTTAAAGAAAGCAGGTAAAGTGTTCTAGAATGACTGGACTACACAACAGAATTATGTTATCAGCTTGTTTGGAATTGCCACTGGATACAGGCCAGATATCAAGATTTTAATTAACAACTAATTAGAGACACAGCCTTATCTTGGAGGTTCCCAGTAATCTCTAGATCTCTCACTGGTGGTTATCACATCATTTACAAGTGTTTAGAGCAAATTGGAGGGATCGTTTGTCACATGTAAGGTCCCACCTTGGCTTTTGTGAGCACACCACTGCATTAATGTCAACAGGTAAGTAAGGCCAGAAATGGTCTAGGAAAAAAAAAAAAAAATTATTTCAAATTAAAATCTATCAAAAAGGCTGTAGTTTTCGTTATTAAAAAAAAAAATATTAGTTGTGCCTCCATTTACTGTAAAGGGGGTTTTGAAAGCTTGGTAAGCTTCTGTTTTTCAAATAAATAAAGATACAACAATATTTGAGGGATGTTTCTTTGCAACAGTGCACAAAACGGGAACTTCTTACAGATTGCCGATATTTCAGTGCAGGAATGCTCCCGTCACCATTTATATAAATGTTTTAACAGAAGCAATCAGTCAAGCTTCTTTAGAAGGAAGGAAGTACTTGATACAAAACTCACCCTCTCCCTTGGGCAGACACATTTTCCATTAGCCCTGGCCTACAAAGCTCAGCGCTGAATAGCACAGGTAGGAAAAGAGAAGAGCAATTTAGATTGTTCTGGGACTTGAGGGAACACTTCAGCATCCCGAGACTCAACCCTGGCATTTTAAATTGCACAGCAGCTCTGGGGCTGCCACTCAGCCTCCAGCTCCTCAATTCAGATTAAGGAGGGATCCACTGTGTGACGCTGATTACTTGGATGCATTTTGCTGACATTGCCAGGAACATTCATTTTAATACAATGGAGGAAGTGGCTGAGGCGAGTTTAAGTCTGACCTTGAAATAAGATATTATGCATCAGAGAGAAGGCTGAGTCTATGATACACAGAGAAGTATGGGAAAACTAAAGCAGGTAAATCAAAATGTTCAGCTGTGGAAGTAAGATTTACCTTATCTGACCAAATTTGGGGCTAGACCCCATCTATGTTTCAGATTCACTAAATTATGCCATTTCAGCAGCCTCTTTGCCTCTTCTCCAAAATACAGGGAAATATGGATGAGATCTTTGCCCAGAACCAAAGACCATCCCACACTGGAAAAGCTGTAGTCATTATCTAGGCATGTGGATACAGCACACTGTGCCTGAAGACAAGAAATGCTCTGTCTTTGCTTCCCAAAGTGGCTGCATCAAGCTTCAGGAAACAAAACTGATAAAACGCAGACACACAAATCACTTTCAAATCACCAGTCAAACCCATTACTCCATCCATTTATATCCAAGAACCTCTTTGCGTCTCCCCTGCTTTCACCAGGGACAGGGTCTGGCTTGGCAAAAGCTCTTTGACACAGCACAGTAACACATGCAGGCATTCTTCAATCCAAGCTGCTCTAAGAGTTTTGTACCTTGGATATGGTTTATTCCAACCGACAGAAACACAGCACTGCTTATCACAAGGAGCTTTATCAATACACAAATAAACCTCTGAGCTGGTTCAGGCCATGAAAACCCACTGTGCTTTCACAGCCAAATTCAAAGAAACTATGCAGAAACAGTTCAGAGGTTGCAAAAACCTCTCTGGGCCAACACCAGCTCCCATCCAGGTTTCCCCCGTGGCACCAGGGCAGGTTTTTCTTTTTCCTTTTGCCCTCCTGTGTCTCTCAGTCATTGCAGCACTGCTGTGCTCCCATTTCTCTAGAGCAATTAGCTGTCCCAGTTCAACCATGGCTAATAATACAACGTTTGGGTGTTTCTCTGTTTCATATATAAACTTGCTTGAATGGATCTTCCATAAAAATAAACCAACTCCTTTCACCCCCACCTCATCTCACTCCCTAAATATTCTCTTCCACAGACTCTAAGCAAGCAAAACAGCAAATTTCTATTGCCAACAGATCTGAACAACACTTTTCTGTTTCTGAACACTGAAAACAATCTTTGCTCTTCCCCCAAGTGTAACCTGAGACCCAGAAGCAAGAATAATTTATTATATGGGCAGAATCAGTGCACTGAATTCTGAGCAGAACAGCTCTCACACCGGAGCCCCCAGGGGCAGGAATGCTGGAGACCAACCCCAGAGACAACATCCCCTGCCTCACCTTCCTTCACACAACTGGTCATTTTTGAAGTGTAATCACGGCCTCAAGGTTTCTTTAGTGTCCTTTCCCATTTCCTTTCCCTGCTCCTTACCAGCCTCACTCTCATGAAGCATAAAAAGCAACACTTTTCCACACTCCAAGCTCCCCCTTTTACCCTCAAACTGTATATTTTACCTAAACATAATTATCACTCACCCTATTCACTCTGCACTGCTCTGTATTCCTGATTATTCCTTCTTCTCAGACTAAATTCCAGAAGCTGCTTTCTCCTAGAGCACCATGAAACGGATGCTTTCCTCTGTCCACCCTTGTCTCCTAAATCCTTACTGCATTCAGATGTTTTGCACCAAGTCCAGCGAGGAGGCAAAGGATTAATCACAGTTGATCTGAATTCTTCTCTTTAGTCACACCTGACCTGAACTTTTATGATCTTAAAAAAAAAAAAATAAATCTGAAATCCTGCTGTATTCTCTGTAGCTTTATGTACGGTCTTAAGGGGGAAAAAGTATAATAGAACATAAATAAAATTAAAAATGTGTAACCATAGCTTGTTCTATTGCAATGCTGTGTTTCCAATATGGGGATCTTAGGGGAAATCACTACTTTTTGTAGTGCTTTGTGCAGAATATGCACCATCCCCTCACTCCTGCAGCACAGCCGGGTCTTGGGGATTTCTGGCAGGAGAAGGGGCAAACAAACCAGTTCCTGGCAAGATCCCAGTACATTTTATAATGGTGTGGGGTCCCAGCACCTGCATGCTTTATAAAGCTGGGGAAGGCTTACATCCCCTCAGAGCCTGGTACCTCTTTCAAAAATAACAAGGGGTTTCTGCAGAATGTAAATGTCTGGCTAACCTGTAGCCAAAAAAACCCAGCAGCTGCAGGGTGGTTGTTGGATCTCAGTTCTAGAGCAAGTACTTAAATACTTCATAAATCTCCCATTAGTGCCTGGGTCTCTCAGGGAGGATCCAGCGATGGAGTTTATAAAGTTATAATAGCTGCCATCAGACGAAGCTTAGAAAGAAATGATAGATATGTGCAGGCTCACCTGCCAGGGGGGCTATTAAAGATCAAAACAAACTGGACAGGAAATTATATTTAATATATGGTGTTAAAATAAAACTGATTCTAATTTCACCCAGCTTCTCAGTAATATCACTTAATGCACTGCCTTTCTGGTGTTGTTTTTCTTACCCCGCAAAAAACCCCTTTAAGTAACATGTCGAAGTCTCACATCACCAGGATGGGGTTTTGTGGGTCTGCACATTTGAAAAGCAGCAGGTTGCCAGAGCCCTGGTTAATGCCTGGTTTTCCTCTCTTGTTTTTTATAACTTTTTATAACTGCCTGTTGATATTTCCAACAAATTACTTTTACACCACAGCCTGTGGATTCATAGAGCCCAGGGATGGACAACTCAAATTAGCAGTTGGAAACACTCTTTTTCTTCTTCTCCTATTTTTTCAGAGGTTTTTTTTGCACAGGTCAGTTCTGTGCCATCTGCACTCATTCTGTGCATACACCCTATCCAGTTTCTTTGATTTTTTTTTTTTCCACTGATCAAAGATGGATGCTAAGTTAGCATTTATCTGAATACTTTAAAAGTTTCATGTGTATCGAGAAGTAAAAATTTACAACTGCAAGTATTATAACAGACTATGTGTTACTGCCCTAGTCAAACAGGAGTATTGTTTTTTAAAAAAAATTACTTAAAAATTTTACAAAATAGTCCAGAGAAAATCGGACAAAATCACAAATTTGAGGCTCAATATGATCTTCTGATTCAATAGAAAACAAATACTTCACAAACTATTGCTTTTCAGTGATCTTATTGATACATTTTTGCTGTCTGAAAAGGACACTTGCCAGCGGCTGACATAGAGAACTAATTCTTTTTTGCAATATTGATTTTTCCTTTTCTCCTGTCTTCTGTCATTGCTTTGGTGAACAATTAGGCTCAGAATTTTTTTCATATATTTCACATTTTTTTTCTAAAATAATAGCAAATATCATATACGAAGTAGAATATACTGATTAGGTCTATGATTTGACATCATAATTTTGCATTGTATCTGCATATTAATAGTGCTGATGGGAAGAACAAATTGAAAGCAGTTATTAGAACATGTAAGGTGAATTTTCTTGCACAAACCATTTTCATATCATGTCACCATTAAAAAAAAAAAAATTGTGATGAATGTTCCCCCTGAAGCTGACAAGTTACAAGGGCTTGTACTAAGGGAATAATAACTCCAAGATTCATAAAAACGGTAATTACTTTATCAACCTTCTAGTCACATTGCAGACACACACACTGAATCACTCCAAAATAACACTGACAGAAAAATTAAGACTTTATGTTGATATTACACTTCTTACCTGAGGTTTCCTTCCAAAAACATACAGGCCCAATGTATTGCTAATTACCCCGAAACCAAGAAAATCAGGTTTATGTCATGTATCTTTAAACACACAGGTAAGGCTGGATGGGACAGGGAGAAGAAGGAGTAGGTATCAGGAGGAAGGACGCATTCAGGTTCAAGGATGACACTGCCAAGGTGTAAGTTACCATGTGTTTCCTCTGGGAATAGCAAGGCTTAGCTTGACAGCTCCTTGTAAGACACCATCATCTTGGACAGTGTCCCAGGAAGGGCAGCAGAGATAAAAGTACACCATAAACCCAATCAGCTTCAAATAGTGTTTAATTAATTAAGAATAAAAGAGATTACGTGGTCATGCCACTACCAAGGAACATCCACATCCCTCTCGGCTTCATCCATTCCCATGTCACCTGTGAATGAGATCCAAAAATGGGTCCAAAAAAAGCCTAACCCTACATCTTATTTCTCCTATGAAACTGCCCAAAATATCTACAGCTGTGCAGGCCCAGCAATGATGAGGAAGAGCTCCATGGATCCAAGGAGATATTCCTGTGTCCAGAGGCACAACTTCTCCTGGCACAGCTGATCCCCTGGAGCAGACAGCTGAGAGAAGCACTGTTCTCTGCAATAAAGACAAAATGCTAACAGGTATCCCGGAGCTCATTCCTGAATGAGATGGGGATCTCTGGGCTCCCTCCCAAGCTGGTTTGGCTGTAAAAGTGGCAGGGTCCTTCTGACCCTTTGCCTCCACACCCCAGTTTAATCCTGGGCCCTGGAGCAGCACAGCCCCTCTGACTCCCATTTCCAGCTCTCATCTGTCCCCGGGCAATCAAAAAGGACAGGGAGCACTTTCCTGGGGCTGTGGATACCCACGGATGGAGGCCCTGGGCTGGGCAGCACTCAGGTCCTTCCCAAAGACCCAACAGTTAATCCTCTGCAGCATTCAGTGTCTCTACTGGCATCCCTGTGAGAGAAGTAATGTTACCAGTGGGGTTTGGAGGTAGTAGCATTTAATTTACCTCTCAGAGATGAGTGGATAAGCAGAATTTGTTTTGTGTTCCAATAAAAGGGTGCAACTGGACAAATAAATGCTCATTATTTCTTACTTAACTCATTAATTACTACATGCTCTTGGAGCAACCTGAAAGGATGATAACATCATTAGGGTGGAAATAAAAGGGATAGTTTCCTTTTTTTTTTTTTTTCCCCCCCAGAATTTTAACACACAATTTGTCTCATCCAGCAAATCAGAGTTTAGAGGCTGGAAGATTCGAGGTGGTTCCCCCTTTAAAAGGTGTCAGTCAGTTCTCCATCAGGGAATCACTGGGTCACGAAGCACAGATTCTGTTTTAGGAGGAGAGAATGAGATTGAATGTATTTGAGTGCCTAACGTCCATGCAAATGCATGAGATTAGAAATGTATGGGATTAGAAACGTGTAAAATTAGAAATGTAAATACTATTACCATTTTTTAAAGAACGCTTTCAGGCTGAGGCAGAACACCATCTTCAAAATAATGCCGCAGTTTTTCTCTTACGTATACATTGCCTGTTCTTTCTGTAAGAGCCTGAACGACTCATTTTGAAACCCTTAATCACATTATTTTAATTTCTAATGAGTTCGTATGTGTGGCTGGACATTTGAGCCCTTCAAGAAGAGTGCCTTGCAGATGGAAATCTCTTTACAGAGGGACTGCGTCCTCCCTGCGAGCTCCCAGGCTCAGCGTAGCCTGAAAGGAGGCAATAGCTCAGCCTTTGTTCCAGCTGGGTCCTTGACCTCCTTGTTTACAGTGCTAATGGGGACAGCAGTTAGTCAGAGTCAAGATGGCATTTCTGAGATGTGAATAATCCCACAAGAAAACGGGCTGGAACAGTCGGCACATTCACAGCGCCGGCCTAATCCAGCCACAGGCTCGTTGTGATGTTCAGCCACCACTGCTCCGAGCAGGAACAGGGACAGTGACCTATAGGAAATATAATCTCTGTCCCATTACCAACTCTCTGAGACATTTCTCTCCTTCTAAAGCCCAAGACTGTCAACGCCATCCTTCTCTAAAGACCCTCTTTCATGTCGCTTTTATCATCTTGACCTTGTTCTAGCGGGAATTTCCATTCTGCCTTTTGAGACACGCAAACGATGCAGAGATTTCACTCCCCTCTTGCTGCACAAAGATCCAAAGAGTCAAACCCCAGCTTGGGACGTGGCCTGTCCCCCCCAGCCCGTGTGGCAGCACAGAGTGTGTGCTCCTGGGCACGCTGCACAGGCTGCCTGCTTCCACCATGGAGTCACAGCTGGCCCGTCCCTGGAGCACCAGCTGTGCTGCCAAGAACATGAAGTGTTGGAAGATTTGATATATTAAATGGTTATTATATACAAGCTCCATTTACAGAACTTGTTTTTGCAGAAGACTGAATTATCCTGTTTGACAATACCGTCTTCACAAGTGGAAAAATGTGATATTTGAGACATCAAATATCCGTCTCGGTGTTTTGCTTGGCAATCGAAGTCCCAGATTACAATCCTTGAGAATTTAATACACCTCTTCAGCAATTCCCTGTAATGCCACTTGAGTGAGCATAAAACACTCTGTGTTGAACCGCTGCGGCCTGGATTTCCTTAATTACATTGGAATAAGATGAAGATTTCCCTAAAGCAGAGCTGTGACTCAAATGCACTCAGCTCTGCCCAGCTAATGGGGTCACACCCTGTGCAGACGCCAGGTTCGCAGGTACCATGGCTCAAGAGCTGTGGCCTCAAGCCCAAAGCACTCAGCAGAGTTGTAATTATGACATTAAAGCTATTCCAAAGGCTGAACCCACACATTAAGTAAAACCAGTAAGTATAAAACACTGTATGGAGAGTACTGTTTGCACAAGTTCATGGTTTTAAGCTTCTCAAATTCAAGGTCTGCAGCTGTTATCACTTTGCATCTGAGTTTTTTATTAAAAAGCTGTGTTTGTATCTTGGGGCCAGTAACACACAGGAAAAAACCAGAAGAGTATCTGAGAAGATGATTAAGGCTGTGTTAATGTGCATTTTTCATAACACATTTCCTACTATTCTTTAATATGGCTGTGAGCAATGAAGGCTCTAAGGAGAAGTTGAGACCCTTCCGGGATCTAAAGGGGCTCCAAGAGAGCTGGAGAGGGGCTTTGGACAAGGGGCTGGAGTGACAGGGCAAGCCAGAATAGCTTCAAACTGACAGAGAGCAGGGGATTAGGTATTAAAAAAATTCCTCCCTGTGAGGGTGCAGAGGGCCTGGCACAGGGTGCCCAGAGAAGCTGTGGCTGCCCCTGGATCCCTGGAAGTGCCCAAGACCAGGTTGGAGAGGGCTCAGAACAATCTGGGACAGGGGAAGTTGTCCCTGCCCTTGGCAGGGCATAGAAGGAGATGTGCTTCAAGGTCCCTTCCAACCCAAACTATTCCATGGTTCTGGGATCTTAGGCAAGTGGAGGAATTTAACCACCAGTACTGGGGTCATGCAGGAAGAATAATTTTAGTCCCAACCATTGCATAAAGAAAGAGATTATTTTTTCTACTTTGCTTTTTGAACTTTGATCAACAAGAAACAATCTTATCCAAAGACCTCAGAAACCACTTCTCTGTATGTTGGTGGATTCACAGCCCCTTCTAACTCAATTCACAGCCTTAATAAGTTCTGTCATCTGCTCTTTCGAGTCTCACTCCAATGTGCAGAAGAGCCTTATTTTAATTTATCTGTGTAGGAAATGGAGGAGTGTAACTTGTACAGTACATACAGCAATCGATTCCCTACAACAGCACTAAGATTACACAAATAAGAGCTATCATTTCCTGAGTTTCACAGATGAAGAGAGGAACATCATTCTGTCTACTGCACCTTGGAACTTTTGAGCTGTATAGAAAAATCAAAAATAATTTCCATAGGGAAAAAGAGCCGTTGCTTCACCCTCAATTTTCCTGTAACTTCAATGCATTCAATTTTTAAATTAGTTTGATATAAAGAAAAGGGACATCAATAAAATGCTATTATCCATCTGACTTTCTAAGTAGAGCTGCAGCCATGAAAGATTACTGGGAATGATGTGGTTAAAGCACTGCAGTACATGTAGAAAACGTAGCAAGTAAGGTCAAACTTGCAAGCAAATTCACATGATAAGAAAGAATTGCTTTGATGATTTTTAAAACATCATAGTCATACTATATTGGGTCATCCACACTAGCTTGAATCTTTTTAAAAGTTATAATAAATTGAAAAATCCAATTTCTTGGATGAAATATTTTTATTTTTAAGTCAAATTCAAGCTTGATTGAAATGTACTTGCAGGATTTGCAAAGTAAGCCAAGTCTGCAAAGCAATCAAGAAATTTTGATGTAGGTAGCTGGAATTGTGTCATCCGTGATCTCCAAGTTCCCAACACAAAGTTTCTCAGCAATGTATGAGGGAGGAGAGCTCCAGGGTTCAGAGTGTCTGGTAGATGTATTCTGTTCTGGTGGAACTAATGCATTTAGTTGCTAAAACTAAATAGGAAAGTTTTAAAGGTGTATTTGAAAATGCATTAACAAATCCCCTAGAAGTTGTTTCTGAACCAGGGAAGTTGAAATAAAATAACATTACAAATTTTCAAGTAATTTTTGGGGTTTCACCAACTTCTCCTGCCAATTAATAATATTGTGTTTGCTGCTATGGAAGCTCTCATTTATGCAGAGAACAATGATTACACCTGTAATCTGGATGGGTCTGATCAAACAAAATTCTTGTACCTATTTTTCTGAGCCAGGTCCAGGAGTGGATCCGCATCCACGATCCCACAGCCTGTTCCGTCAGTGACAGAGAGATAATTCACACAAAGTACTTTCTGCACAACACACCTTGGGAGGCCTGTCAGGAGATTGCACTGTGTCTATCATTTCATACTACTATTTGTTTTAAATCCAGCTATCTGTAAACTAAATGGGCAATCCCACATTTTACCCTCTAGTGTCTACTGGCTGCTCCTTGAGGATTTCTGGATGTCAGCATATAACCAGCATAGTCAGACTTTATTCCTGAGAAATAGAAGGGTTTTTTTTTTTTCTCTGTTACCCTCTGCTTGATTATCAGGCCAGGGACTCATTGTTATTTTATTGCCTGACAGTTTCAGAATAGAATTGAGATATTACATATCTGCTGCCCTGAAAGCCTTTGCAAGAGTTTGTCTTTGAGAGCGTGTGAAGCTGCATGTCCCTTGGATCTCTGGCCACCGAGGGCTCTGACCCCTCTCTGCAGCAGCCTCTGTGCCCTGTGCCTTGAAAGGAGGCTGTGGCACAGCATCCTGCAGGGTGCCCCAGGCCAGGCCTGCAGCAAAAAAAAACACCTGGCAGATTTAGGATCTTCCCCACAGAACTGGGGCAGGACGTTAAAGCAGAGAGTGGAGAGGTGGGCTAGGAAGGCCTTTGGACAGCAGGCTATTTCTGGGTGCCATGAACTGGAAAGAGTTTTTGTTTCCCTAACAGCTGTAGAGTCGCAGCTCGCTGGCAGAGAAACCCCAGAGGAGGAGAGGAGATTCTGGGCAGAGGCAAAACGCGTGCAGAATTCCTGTTTTCCACAGTGTTGTAGAGAGAGGGGTAAAGGGAATCATCCTCCAAGGAGACCCCAGCTCGCTCACTCCTGAAGGTTTTCCATGTGCTGTTACTCTTAAAGAATATTTCCCTGTTTCCTATATAATTTTAGGAAGGCGTAAAAGAGTTGTTTGCCTCACTCACACACTCTGCAATGGCACTTCAGGAGGCAAAACCACCCAACTTCAAAGGCAACTCACAAATACCAGAGTTGTTTTCCTTGGATGGGCTACCAAAGCATAAAGCAGAATTAAATAAATCTTTCATGTCATCAAATAAATCCTCATACCATTAGGCATTTGCTGGGATAAAAGTATCTATATATTGCTGGAGGGGATTTTTTCTGCTCTTTCTGTACAAAAAATTACTGCCAGAAGTTCACAAAAATGAAAACTTAGTGGAGCTCATGGCAGGTATGACATACACACCTTTTTATAACAGGCTCAACACAGTCTCTTCACTGCTTTTTACTCTTAAAACTGTTTTAAATTGTCTCGGGTCTAAATTGATTTTCCTCCAACCATGTCTCCAGTTCTGTCGTAGCTTTGAAAATGAGACAGTTGGCAAACAGTAAGAAAATCCCTGCTGTGTCCAAGGCTTTCTGGAGGGCTGGGAGCCAACTCCACTGCTAGAAACCCACCTCGAAAAGGCTTCCTGAGGGATCACGTTTGGCTCAGGGCAGAATCGCTCCTGCACCAAGGGCACGGGAGAAGAAAGGTTATTATGCTTCCTACTCCTCCCTACTCCTCCTGTGCCTAATTACTCCTGAGAGGGAGAGTCCTCGAGGAAGAGGCTGGGAGGTCTCTCACACCCTCATCACTCCCCAAGGAACTCACACGCAAAGGCCATCGGTATGTGGGCTCAGCTTTAAATCGCCGTCACTGGCACAGGTAATGGTACAATTACCGGCATCCCTTGACATTAGCCTCTGTTTAATGATACATACTGATGTTGCTGTAGAAGGATTTCCTCAAGTTCTCTCTAAGGCAAAACATTACACTTTTCCCCTTAAATATCCTGATCCTAGATGCAACTCATGCCAACATTACCATTTTTTTTTTTTTTAATCTCCCTGCAATTTCTCTTTTCTGTTCCACAACCACTCCCAACCCCTGTCCTCTTTTGCTCCCAGACACTTGCACCAAGAACAAATGAGATCTGTACGGGTCTGAATTTGCTGAGAAGCCTTAAAGGTAGATTTTCTTACTAAACAGAAGCTCATTTGATTTGATGGCAGGGTATTGGAATGAGATGATCTTTAAGGTTACTCCCAACTCAAACCATTCTATAATAGCTAAAGAGCTACAGAATCAAGAAATATGAGATAATTAATGTGGAAAAGTTGATAACGTGACTTTTTTTGTTGCTGTAAAACAACAAAACGAAGGTTAGTGTTTAACAGCCTACTAAAAACATCAAAGTGAATAAATAAATGTGAAATTCCAGGGAGCATTTATGCTGCCATTACATATTGCACATAAGAAAGAAAAGGCTACTGAAAGAAATGACTGATGTATGTAACCCTGAAAAAAAAACTTAGCAACAAGTAGAAAAGATAAATAATACTTAGAAAAAGAAATCGGATGCTCGATCAGTCTTTTAAGTTTTGGCTTAAGATGCGAAAACTTTATTCTCATAAGTGTAATTAAATAGAGGAATGAAACTTTTTTTTAAAACAAACTTTTAAAGATATGACCTCAATATATTTTTATTATACTGGCAGTAAATTATTAAAAAACCCCTAAACTTTTCCCCCATTAGTATTATGGGAAAGGCTAAAGGGGAATTTTTGATTTAGATTTTCTGTTTGTTTTTATTTCCAAGTAAGACCACAGAAACACGTGAGAAATGGACCCTTGTCAGAAGCACAGGGCACCTGAACAAATCCTCCCAGTTTAGGGGTGGCTTCTGACAAAAGTAACTTAATTTTTGTATCTTTTGATTGTTGGAATCTTCCACCATGATCCCACCTAGCACTGAGATATCTTGTGAAGGACTAGAAAGCTCCTACACTAAACAACAGGCAACGTTTTTAGATACTATTCATACAAATTTGGTGAAATGAATGCACTATTATCACCTGTAGTGCAAAACTCTATCCTATGATGACATGATCTCTGTCTCGATAAAGAATAAGTGAGCTGTGATTCATCAGGGCAGAAAAAGACACTTGAGCTGTTGATTCCTCAAGCAAACTGCAAAACTGTTGGGGAGACATTTCAAGGAGAGGGACTCCATCTGAGAAAGCTGCTCTGGTGTTTTGTGGAACCAAACGTGTATGAATTTGGGATGCAGGGCAGGTACGTCTGTTCTGGCAGCCTTTTAATTGAATCTCTTCTCTGGCAGAGACGCAGCTCTTGTGTGCGACAGTAATGTAGATTTATGGAAAATAATAAGGTGATCAGCTGCCCTGCAGAGTTATTATTTTGTTTCATGCAAAAAAGAAAAGAAGGCAGCACTAGGCCTAAACCGATGGCTGATGTATGCGGTGACGTGCGGTGCTGGTTTCATAGTTCAGCGCAGTTAATGGAAAAACCCCCATCGCCTTCACTTAGGAATCAACCTTGTATAAACAAGGCAAAACAGAAACTGAGAGAAAAAACCCTCATGCTAGGTAAGTGCCAGAGCAGGGACCTTTTTATGAATATCCACAGAGTTAAAAGAATTTCTTTTGACTCCATTCTTGTCCCTTTGTGTTCCCTGGGTTTCACATTTTGGCAGATTTATTTAAGGCAAGATCAATCATCAAAGCAGCGAAATTAAAATTAATATCTTGCAATATGAAAAGAATATAATTAGAACATTATTTTTAAATTTATAATCATGTTTTTGCATAAATAATTATCAATAATCAATTATCAAATAATTATCAATTTTTTCACTCATCTACCTCCTCACAATTATCCTAATAACTCTGACAGATCAATGGAAATTCTTTTTTTGACTTTTCTGGCACACGAAAGTGCCTTAACAGACTCCCAAGCAGGGATAAAACACCCTACATGATCCAGCGCATTCAAGTAAAGCTGCTTTGGTTGCAAATTTCAATCTACAAAACCACTCAATACTTGTATTTTGTCCTTTGCAAAAAAATCCCTGGGAAAACACTTTAGTGTGGTGAATACCACCAACAAGAAATTGCCTAGGGCAGAAATTTCTTACGTGTACATACCCTCTTCTTTTCTAAAAGAAAAATTAGAACTTGACATGGCAGTTTGTATCCTACCTCTTTTTGGTCATCAGGCCAGAGACATTTTCAAGAAACCAGATATTTTCAGTTTTTCAATTAATATCTCCAAAACTTCTTTTCAAGGACACAAAATTATGCTGAAACAGCTGGAAGTACCAGAAGAATCCAGCTGGTTTCACAAGAAATGAAACTGTGGTTTTCACCACATACAGTATCAGCTAAAAAATATCCTTTGTTTAACCACAAGGAAAGTATCATGCTCACAGGCAGGTCGAGTTGAGAAGGATGCACTTTTCCACCGGGATACAGAAGACAAGATGCATCCCAGTGTGTAACTGTCACCACCCAGAAAACCCCCTCAGCTGAGCCCTTATCCACCCAGAGGAAACATTTCCATCACTCCTTTTCAAATGCAGTAGTGTTTGAAATGCTGATATCACGTCCTTTTAACCAAGAAATATAAATTCTGCACCATCCTTTGAGCCTTTTCATGGGTAAGGAAGTTTCTAACTGAGGAAAGCGCAATTTTAGTGGTTCTCCATCTGTTACTTCAGCTTGCTTGCAAAGGTTTTTCTCTTTTTCCCCTTAGAACGCACACGCAGTATATTTACTGGATTTGGTTAATCTTTGTATACTTAATTGGGGCAGATGAGACAAAGTAAAGAGAGCAAAGTAAACGAGGCAGAAGGATAGTGGGGAGTGGAATGGTGCTCATGATCCTCATGGGCAGAGCTTTACCAATTTATCTCTTGACATTTTGTCCCATGTCTCACCCAACAGGCCTGGGAACACCAGGCCAGGGCACAACTGCAGCACTGTGAGACAGAGACTGGAACTGAAGAGCCATTTTCTGACACAGTTCGTCACACACACATAAACATACACTTGATCAGAAGGCATGAACTAATAACTGATTTATTTAAAAAGGCCTGACTCTATTATATAGTATTTCTACAAAGGCCAGGGATTAGGGGAAAAGGTTGACACCTCTCCCCATCCTATTGGTCAAGACAACTGTCCATCAGCTGTCCATAGCTCTAAGAACAGGAATGAAAACTACCTTGAAACTACAATAACAGTAGCTTTGTTTACATCACCCAAAGCATAAGAAAGAACCCAAAACATGAAACTGTGAAACAGAAGAGAAGGCTGAAAAAATCAGGGCAACAATTTTCTATTCACCCTTTCCTATCAGTGCATAGCTTCTTCATGGAAAAATCCACTTAGGAACATCTCAAACTGCTCCCTGCTCTTTTTTAAGGGATTATGCAGCTGAAACTTCGCTGATGAAGTCAGGGATGAGCAGCTCCCTGGAGCGCACTGTGACGTGAAGTATTTCCCCCCTCTCCTTTGCCTGTGTAAATGGCAGTAACTATTTGGGATTGACATATGGCACATTAACTTATTCCTGTTTCACACAGTCAAGCACCCGCAAAACTTGGAGCTTGACACTTGAATACTTTGCTTGGAGCAGCAAGTCCTACGACAGTGAAGTTTCTCATATTCCTCGTGGCAGTGCTACCTGTGTGAGAGGAATAATTTCTGCCCCTTTTTCACTTGGCTTTTGAGTCCAACCCTGCCATTGATCAGCTCACCAAACTCCAAGTGACTCCAACACGAGTTCATATACAGCTTGCTGGAAAAGTGGGATTTATTAACACTCTGCTGGAGCTCCCAGGCTGCTGCTGCTGCTGCCTTATTGATTGGATCCTGTGAAATGGCATGTCTACCCATGGAGATTATGGATAGAATCAGCTAAGGGCTATCAGACTGACTGATATTTTTAACAGATTTCATATTGCTTGTTATTTTCCTGGTGCTGCATGTAGGGAAACAAAGGTGCTACCGACGTAGGAGGGAAATAATCTCCAAAAAGGGAATATCAAATGAGCTTACTAATTTAAGTGGCATCTACTCTAGGCAATAAAAGATTTTATCTGTATCTTATCAACAATGCTTTTCAAAGTATGAATTCCTACAACAGATATTCCCGGGTTTGGTTTTTTTTGTTTGTTTTTTTCTCTCTCTGAGAAAAAATGTTTTAACCTTTCCAGTTAATCCAGCCCCAAATTATTTTTTTTCTTATAACAGGATCCCAGCTGATCCATGCCCAGGGTCTGCCTACGTCTTCTGGGATTTGAAAACCACGTTTGCTTTCCCATTCAATACTCCCAGGCTCAAGACTTTGGGTGGACTTTAATCAATTGCACATTGCCCTTTGCTTGATCTGAACAATCAGCTCAGAAAATTTCTCATTATGGCTTTTGTAAGAAGAAATAATAGCCTGTCTTCTCGCAAGCAAACACAATTTGAATGAGCAAAATTAACGGCTGCTTCTCTTATTTTTTTCCTCCTACTGATGTGACAGGTTATATATGAGGTGTAATTACAATAATGTCAAAGTCGCTGCAGAAAGAGTTAACCTGCAAGGAAAAATCCCCACCAGGAAAAATAAAATAATCTCTGGTATGCAGATGAACTGTTTACTTGGTGATCAAAATGAAACTAAGCTGAACTGCTGGAACAATAAAAGTAAATTGTTACTGGGGCTTTGCAAACCTCAATTAAATAAATATTATGCAGTAAACAACATTCTGGATTTTAATTAGGATAAAACAACTGAAAAAGGAGTTACCAACCAGTTATGTTATCTCACAGTAACATTCAAACACTTCTTTCAGGAGACTTTTTTCATTCTAAAGAGGTCTAGCTTGAAAAAAAAAACAAAAACAAAACAAAACAAAATTAAACAAAAAAACAAAAACACAAAACAAAAAAGCAAATTTTTAAAAGCCCACCTAAACTAAAAAAAACCACTCTTACGGTACTTTTATGAGCATCAAAAGTCATCTCATTATGTATTTGCCCTGCCACAAAAAGTTTCTTTAAAACTTTAGATTAGATAAATATAGGTATTGATGGTGGTTTTCTGGTCTCAGCTTTTCAATTACTTTTAAGAAAGCAAAGCATTTTAAAAATAATGTGATCAATTTGTTGCACTTACTCTAACAAAACGAAATCACCATCTAATTATCCAGTCAAACAAGAAACAGTGCTAACCGGGGGGTAACTAATTTTAAATGGCAGGTACCAAAATGGAAATCATGCCTCATTTTGCATTTTTTTTCTGGTAGGTATAATGCAGTGCAATACAGTATTTTCATTATTCATTTGCTTTTTTTTTTTTTTTTTTTCAGTGCTGTGCAGTCTGTAACAGAGATGAATTCCTGGCTGAGCTACCAGACCCCGGGATGCCTTTGGCAGTAGTCAAGTGGATTTCTACAGAGGCACACTTTGACTCCGCACCAGTCTGTCCCAGCCCTGAAACTGGGTTCCTCCAGCAAACCATGAATTTTTCATCCCAGAGCACAGCATAGAGCACGTGTCAGTATGGCTTAAAGGGGAGTAAGACGTCCTGTTACTTCTTCTAAAACAAACTTCACCCCTGTCTCCAGCAGCCTGGAGAAATGTCACCTTCACAAACATATTTGTGTATGCAGACTGTTTAAGTGTCAATTACTGTCAATTAAGCTGTCTTCAAAATGCTAAAATTGCAGCCTTCTTATAAACATTGTTCCATTAATCAGCAGTGAAACAGCCCATTCTCAATGGAGACAAAATTATTGGTCTAAAAATGAGAAGCTGAGCTTATAAAGAAATTGTAAAGAAAGGGGCTGACATTTCTGCACAACGTGGTGAGCTATTAATTTGCTAATTACTCATGTAACTCTGTTTCAGTGCATACTTTACGCAACAGTCTAAATTGAACCTGAAGATTAAAAATCTCGCCCTAAAGGATTGTATTTCTCCCTTTGTTTTACACTACAATCTCTGAAGTCAGTTATCAGGCTGCATTTTTTGTGGCTCTCTCAGGAGGGAAAGTGAGAAGCTCAAGGGTCAGACTCTGCAATGCCCTGGGGGAACAGCCACCACTGCCCTGTACAGAATTTGTACATTTGATTAACCTTCCTGCTCTTGGGAGTTCCAGCAGTGTCCAGAAACACAGCTGGGCTTTGCCACCTCTCCTTTTTCACCACGCTGTTGGCACAGCTGCTTTCACACCGGGAGGGTGGCAATCGCTCAGGTGCCCTCAGACCTCCTCTGGGGCAGGAGCTGGGGAAGGGATCACACGTGGGGGTGTCAAATCCTTCTGCTGCTGCCTCTTTAGGCGATGATTCCCAACTCTCAATTCCACTTTATTAAAGAGAACAATGCCTTACAAAATGTCATTACCCCACACCTTTGCTGGCAGGTAATTTTCACCCACCCAACATCCTAGGGATAGGGAGTGTCCATGGAGAAAAAGCTTTTATTTTTTTCCCCAAGAAAATGACAGAATGGCTTGTACACAGCAGGCCAAAGAATCAGTCAGATTTCCAGGGCCAACTCCAGCTGTTTCTCAGCCAAAACTCAGAGGCCAACTGTGCCAGGCTGAGTAAAGTCTCACCTGGTAACAATCCTGCTGGCTTCTCCTTTCCCTCCCTATATCTAATTTGCTCCCCTTAACCTCCCAGTCTCTTTGGTAGGTTTTTTTTTGTGCATGATTAGAGAAAGATAATGTCCTTAAACGCCATTCTTGACCCTGTTTTAGAGACCTCACCAGAGACCTTGGTCACTCACAAGACCTCAGCAGTTTTGTTCTGCCTTACTCAAAGGACAACTGTTGAAGGTCAAGACAAAAAATTTCCACCACCCTCACACACATATGGCCTTCACGTCCATATGACCGACAGCTTCCAGGTTCTCAGAAGGAAGACTGACAGTTCTGGGATGTGCGACATCAAGCAAAATCCAACCTAATTAATTTGAAGTAAAATCCGTCTTTTAATGCCTCAGTTGGTTGATTTTTCTACCAGCAGAACACAAAGCTCAGACCTTAGTCAAATTCACAAGTGACATCTGCTCCTTTGTGTCTTTGTCCCCACCTTCTCAATATCCAAACAAGGATAAAGTGTGTAAAAAAGAGCTTAAAAAGCATTAAGAGAAATCAGGGAATTTCAAGTTACCTGGCAGTGTGGTACATGGCACTCTCTGGAAATCAGCTCTTCCTAAATTCCCATTATACCCCATCCTAATTTCCCTGCTGACAATATGTATTAGAAGAAGAAACCCCATGATTACAGGATTTAGAGCCCTTCAATTATTGGTATTGTTTTTGTGTTTGTTTTTTTGTTTGTTTTTTTTTTTTAAATTTCTGTCTTTCCTTTGAGGAATGCTGTTTCCTGTGTAAATTATTTACTCCCCCAGCAGCCACCTCTGCAGCTCAGGGAGCCCCAGCCCCAGCACTCAGACAGCCACAGGCTCCTGCAAGCTCCTGAGAACGGGCACTCAGTGTCCCTGTGAGGACACACAGGCTGAAATCAGTCACTCATCGACAAATGGGGCATTTGAAGGCCGTATTTGGCCAATCTCCTCAGCTACATTCTGGCGCAGTTCGTCACACACACACACAGATCACATACACACTTTTTAGAAGGCATGAAAAACTGAAACTGAGTTTATTTAAAAGAAACTGACTCCATTGTATAGTATTTTTACAAAGGCCAGGGATTGGGGGAGAAGGTTGACACCTCTCCCCATCCCATTGGTCAAGACAACTGTCCATCAGCTGTCCATATCCTTAAGAACAGGAATGAAAACTTTCCTTGAAACTAGGAAAACATTGGCTTTGTTTACATCACCCAAAGCGTGAGAAAAAACCCAAACTATGAAACTGTGAAACAGAAGAGAAGGCTGAAAAAATCAGGGCAACAACATTCCTTAATGGAAAGCTGATCCAAGTGTACACAGATGTGTACATATGCATGGGTGTATTCTCTGCTTACAGAACTTTCACAAGTTTTCATACTCATTCCCAGCCTCATCACCTGCATGTTCTCTCTGTAGATACATGTTTGAGTTCCATTAGAGAATGGAATGAGTCTGATCAAAACCTCCTCCATCCAATCAATATTCAGCTGGTCTAGGACACCTCCACTGCTGTAAATTCTGCTCTAAGAGAATTCTTTCATAATGCACCAGAAAGCTGGGATGTAACCAAGCTGTGACCAGCTGGCTGATTTTTTTTCCCCAGATTCCTTGTTGTAGCCAACCACAAGCTCAACCAAAACCACCCTGCCCAGAGTCCCAGAATGCTGAGATTAACAGACTCTGCAGAGCAGGGGGCACAAACTTCGTTTATGAAGACAAAGAAGAAAGTAGGTAGGTTTCAGATCAAATGCATCCAAAGAGCATGGCAGGGAAGAAAAAAAAGATGTTTACAAACTCTAACCTATGAAAAATTACTGTTAAAGACAATCACAGTGACTTCACATGTGGAATGGGAAGGTTGGGCGACTATGGGTATGGAGAAGCATGAAAGACAAGAGTGTGATTTTGGGAGAGGGCAGTACAAATTTATAGGAAAACACTGGAAGTTCACACAACTTCACTTAAAAGTTGACTTTTCTCCTCAGTCTCTCAGTAGATGATGCTGTGACATTTCATTGCTGCTAAATGAACAAAGAAGCCCTGAATATATGGTTAAATCACACACCACAGCAAACATTAATTGATACTTGAATAGCATATGGAGAGCTTAAGAGTTGTGTAACTGGGACATGGGAAGCATTCACTCAAATATAACATTTCTGGTATTCCCAGCTCTCTCTGCAGCTCCCTGGTATGGTGTGGATGCTGAAAGTGAGAGATCAGGCTGCAGCAGCACAGTGTCCGTGCGAAACTAAGTCACGTAACTTTCTCACACTGGCCTGAAAAATTGTGAAGAGGGATCTAAACAGTCCTTAGAAAAGGAAAAAAAACCTTTGCAGGTGTTGTTTGTCTCCTTGTTGTTTACTTGTAAGAGACAGACAAGGGGTGTTGTTCCTGACTGTCCAATGATGGTGATGTGTTGGTTTGATGGCCAATGAAGTTTTATTCTTTCGGAACTGTCCATAAAAAGGATGGTGAAAAATAAAGATTGCTCTCTTTTGCTAATAAGCCCAGAGAGTCTGTGTCATTATTCTCACCATCCCTGGTACAATAGTGACAGCATGGCAAGAGCTGTGCCTTTGGCGAGACACAATGCCTGGTGTCCTCGTTCCTGTGGCTGGGGGGTTACGGTGGGGATGGTGGTGACCTTGTTTTCCATGTCACTGGAGGTACTCATGCTCTCTGTGCACAGTGAGAGGATGCAGGTGAACTTTTACTTTTTAAAGTCTCAAAGCACGTTTATTTTTATTCAATTTTTCAGAAGGGTCAATATACTACAGATCAGTGATCAGTGATCCTTCCTTGTCTAGGTATCATTTGTACACTATGGCGTCAGTTTTCCTGGTTCAACAGTCAGCTCCTAATAAAAGAGGATGACATGTATTAGAAGTAAAGAAAAATAGCTGTAATAATAGCACTCCAATCCTACTTTCTTGTCTCTTAACCTCTTTCTTTCAAAGGCTCCCACGCTGCAGTGCTCAGAAGTTGCCATTGAATTATCCACCGGAAATCCACTGGCATCTATTGCTGCTCTGGTGCAGCAGCATACAGGGCAACAATAACTGATAACACTTCTCACATCCCTGCCCCTCCTCTGGCTCAAACTATGGCTCTAGAAATAAAACCCTGTGCAGACAAGGAATATTTTTTAAATTAAGCTCACAGCTGCAGACAGAAATCAGCTCCATCTGACAGCTCGGCCCCCCAGGACCCGGCGCTCACCCACTGCCCCCTGCTCCTCACAGCACTGTTCTGGGGAAGCACTTCTACAACAATTCTCACTGATCACGAAAGGCAAACAAACCAAATCCCACAAGCAAAAGCAAAAAGCATCAATACAGTTTTCTCCAGCAGCCTGCTGCTATTTATACAGGTGACTGTGAACATTCGCACATCAAAAGCAGTGGTATTTTGGCATCTCTTCCAGAAGCAATCATCTCCCTAATGGATAGCACGGTAAATAGGTGTCCCTGATGAGGAGAAGATGCTTGAATCATTACAGCAGCAGTCTGCAATGAAAAGGATGCCGATTCAGTTCCCTGTCAGATTTCCTGATACGAGATTGTTTTAGAAATCTCACAGGTACCTTTGGATTTCAGTACAAGGATCTAGGTGGCTTTTAATGCCACAATTAAAATTTCTGTGCTTTTCCTAACTTCACAGAGGAATTATCAAGATTGATACATTAAAGAACAGGGCGATTCATTAGGGAGCTGGCAGCACACAGCTTTGGTATCTGAAGTGGATGGAAATTGGGACTGGGTGAACAAACCCTTTCAGCCTAAAACTGTACTGGTTGCACCAAGGGGGCAGAGGAACAGCCACGATCTGCTCCCTTTTTAGGGCACAGTAGCCACGTAACTGCTGAGTTGCACCTCTGCCCCCCAAATGCCCCCTGAGAGGGGCCCAGAAAACTTCCCAGCAGATGATGATGATTTGATCTGTCTGCATGGCACAATCCCAGAGTGGTTTGGGGTGGAAGGGACCTTAAACACCATCCGGTTCCATGCCCTGCCATGGGCAGGGACACCTTCCACTGTCCCAGGTTACTCCAAGCCCATCCAGCCTGACCTTGGACACTTCCAGGGATCCAGGGGCATCTTGCTGTTTTCACTCTAAAGGTGGCACAAATACATGCATCCAGTGTTTTTCCTGGACAGGCAAGACAATTTCACACACCTCTTTTTTTAAAGCACCTCTTGTGCTGATCATGCAGCCCAGGCATTCACACTGCAGTTTGTGCTATCTCATTTCTAAGATTAAGCAGTTAAATAGTCTTGGCCTGGATCTTCGTAATCACACTAACACCACTTCTGCAGTGATCTGGCCTGAAAGGTTTAGTATGAAGGACAACCACCCTCCTTTATTAACAGCCAAGGCTGAGCCAATGCATTTAATGGGAAAGTCACTGTGGGCTTCAGAAAGAATAGGATCAGAGTTAGACTCCTGTTGACATGGAAATACTTTGAAAAATCTCTTAAGAAGCGTCCCAAGCATTGAAGTTCTCTGTATTCCTTATGCCCTAATGAAGTTGCTGCCACAAGTCTGAATTTGGAGCTTTTCTTCCCGTTGAATGTTAGTGTAAAGAATAAATAAGATCGATTAGAGTCGTTTTGGCACTAAAAAAAGCCAGTGTACTCCATGTCCTTGCCAGTGCTCCCCTGTGTATCTGACACGAATAGCTGCAAGGACTGGAGAAGAAGTAACTTTTGGAAAGGACTATATCTCCGACAGAAGCACCACATTAAGTAGATCATTTCCAATGAATCCCAAATGCTCATGTTCATTAAGCTTTTTGCGAAAGCAGAATACCAGGTAAAATGTGCATTGCACAGCTTGACTTGTACTGGTGCCCTAAACGGAGAAAGAAGTCAAATGACATCCCCAGATTAAACATTTAAAGGGAAAAAAAATTATCTGAGCAGAAGAGACATTGCTCTGTAGAACTGCAGTCAAACAGAATTGGGAAGAATACAATTTCTTTACACCAGAGCAGGAAGTACACATATCTTAAAATCAGCTAATATCTACTTACTAGACCTTTAAACCAGAAAAAAAAAAAAATTGCTATTTAGATAAGCAGTACAATGTGAGTTTGGGGATTCTGTTCAGCATGGGATGAGATATTAAACACCAGTTGAGTCAGTTATATTATTAAATCAAAATCACAACCTTTATATATTAGTGCCTTTTTTTTTTTTAACCTGAGAGGCAGCACCTTGAATAAACAGTTTTCTCCATGAGTAAGGGACTGTGGGAGCTCTAAGGCTTTGCTGGGACCTGCTGGCAATTCCCAGTTCCTGAGATGGATGTGGCAGGATGAGGCCTCCCCTGCCCCCTCCATGCGTCCTCTGGTTTGCAGCTAAAGAAACTCTTACCATGTGGCCCTGAAGGACCTGCAGCTTGTACACCTGCTGGGAAACTTTGTTCTGTGCCAAGTGTCAGGTATTTCTGCTTTTTACACAGACAAATCAATGTGTCAGACATCAAGGATTTCACAAACACCACTGTGAACAAGTAAAGAGATTGAGTTCACTAAATGGGATCTGACAAATGTCATCGTTGACTGCAACAATTACTGGTTTTCCTCATACCTTTATAAAAGGTGACATCTATCTCATAGCTAGAAGAAATATTGTTTGCCATGTAGGTGAGCCAGATCAAAGTAGAGTGGATTTAAACTGGAATATTCCCTTGTTTTTACTACTGCAATCACTGTATAAATTTTTCACGTGATGTGCATCAGGATGTTCTTGCCTACAGTGTGCTTATTGCCAGTTCTTTTTGTTCATTTATATGGAAGTAAAAAATGAACAAAAGTATTATCTAAATCACTGGGGAGTTATGAACTGTCACTGCTATTGATAACAACAGGAAATGAGATCTGTGTCTGCTCCCCTTGCTCAGCATCAACATGGTAAAATCATAAAACAACTGAAAAACCTGTGCTTGGCTGTGTTTGCAACGCAAGGCGGGGGAGCAGCTCCAGCACTGTGACATCTCTGTGGCTCCACTCACTCCAGCTGATTCATAATGGAGCAGTCAATCACACCCCCGAGGCAACTCCTGCTCCTTCCTCATTTTCAGCTCACCAAAGGACCTGGTCTAAGGCAGTCCAGCAATTCATTTTTGCATGTCCTGACTCCAATAAAACACCTCAGTGTCTGCTGAGCTGGTGTCCAGATCAGAGTATCGCTACACAGTAAAGAAGATGTAAGTCATCTACTTAATCAAATCCAGGCAGCCAGAGTGCTGCACCGGAGGGACCATGGCCAAGGACAAATGCTTCAGACAAAGCCAGACTTCGCAAAAGCTGATTAAGATATGATTATAGATAAGAAGTCATGTTTTAAGTGTGGCAAATTTACCTACAAGAATATTTTTTTATTAGTACTTTTGAAGGGGTTATAAATCTTTCCAAGCAGAAGTCAAGTAGTGGGATTCTCTGTGGAGGGGAGACAGTGCTGGCCACTAGCGTGGCCCATTGGCTTCTCCCATCCGGATACCTCAAGGTGCAGGACAGACCCTGCCCTCCCAACAGCCACCAGCACTGCAGACCTGGAGCACACCTGGCACACACATTCCTGCTATGATTCTCCAGGCATCTGTTGGAAACATCCTCTCAGCCCCTGGACAGCACTGCAGACCCATCATGAATTCCAGAGGGCACACACAGGGGACAGAGCAAGGACAGACACAGGGAAAGGACAGTGAGAAAGAGAGGTGTGATTCAGAGAACAGAGGTAAGCCAGCACAGATGAAGGGAGAAAATCCCTTTAGAGTCCTCAGGTGACACAACTGCCAACAAGAAGGGCAAAAATCAGTGGCTGCTGACCAAGACTAAACTCTCCGCTCACACAGGATATTGGCGAAAGAAAAGTCCTCAAAACAGCCTTTAAAAGCAGCCATTACAGGGCCTTGATGCCCTCTTCTTCTCCAGAAGTAACTATTTTAGCTTGCCCTGGACTACTGAAAATACCAGAAAGCAAGCAATACAGGGCCAAGACAAAATTTAATGTTTGGTCCCTTTAGATTTTCCATGCATTTGCAGCAAATTCTCTCGCCCCTAAAAAGATCAGCGAAAAGCATCTTCCCTTGGTTCTGAGGGGCTGATCACTTAAGCAAGATTTATGTCAGGGCATGGAGTCAGAGTGACGGAATTACCCAGTTCTGGAAGGAAATGCTATTGGACAACCGGTGGCAACCCAGGGCAGAAGTCTAAAGATGAAGGGGTGCACAAACCTTCCCTAAAATGTTAGTCCTTTCTCTCGTTATTTCCTTGACTCCCTTTCTTTATGATCCTGCATCAAGCTGAAAGCCTGCAATGGGAACAGGAGGCTTTGCTTGCAGGCAGAGCTACAACTGTTCCTATCAAGTTTACATCTTGATCAGAGAAAAAAAATTACATTTTATCCCAAATCCTGCCTGAGGACTACAGCTTTCAGCTTCTATTTGAGAAGGTTCCTTGTGGATCTCAAACTGTTCCAATGCCCATAGCCTGGATATCTCCACGAGGATGATACAGGAATGGCACGAGTGTGGGTGTGAGCGGATGCTGCCGTTCTGCTCCAGAGGCAGAATGACATTCAGCTCCGCACGGCAGAAAGGGAAGCACTTTGCTTCAAGTAACATTAAAAAAAAAACCCAAGCTTGGAAAGCTGTGCTGCCAGACAGCTCTAGGAACACAGCTTTTACCCTTGTGTAAGTACAGCTCAAGAAAGGAATCAAGAAACACGGATTAAATGGAACAAGCGCTAGATCCTGAAGGTGTTCTCAGCTGCTGCTGGTTCTCAGCACGGCCACTCCAGCAGGCACACAGGCACTGAGCTGGGCTGGTTCCAGTTAGCAGGGTCCTCGCAGCAAAACTACCAGTGTCAGCATGACCTAACTGCTGGAAAAGTGTGAGGTGGGTTAAATGCAGCAGTTTCACCCTCCACAAAACCAGCCAGCACCTGCGAAGTACTTTGTATTCAGGTGAGTGAGGGGTGAGCTGCAGATGCAGCGCATGCTGCTGCTGCCCCATGCAGGAGGGACAGCGCATCCTCTGCCACAGCCCTGGCAGCTTTGGCCTCTCAGAGGGTTTTGGGGCCCCGCTGCTGTGTCCTCTGACAGCTCAGGCAGCATGAGGCTCTTGGAGGATGCTGTCCCGGTTCTTAGCAGCCTGTCTGGCTGTTTAGCAGGGGAAAAAAAGCATCGGTGTTGTTTCTATCTGTACTTCAGCCTTTTGAAATCAAATACTGCCTTTTTTCCTTTCAAATCTAAGTCTCCTCAGAGCTCCCTCAGTTTCCATTTCCCATCAAAACCACAAGGTGCCCAGTGACTCATGCAGGGAAATTGGTCACAAACTCATGCAGTGTTAGTGTAGTTACACTTGATGAATGAGGCAAGAGACTTCCCATTTGTAAAGTTATTATTCTATAAGCACAGTTTGCCAGGTAGCAACTGTAAAATTCAGAAATATTTATTCAGATAAAATCTGATACTGATCTTCATTGCATTTCCATTCTGGCAGGGATTTTTAAGGACCCTTCCAGCTATCTTCTCCCAGTGATAGCACCACGGCTGCACCTCTAATGAAACAAATCCCCACCATTTTAGCAAAAGCACATGTGACTGTGAATTGCACAATAATCCTGGAAAAATGAATACAGTCTATGCAGTGTTAATAAGGCAATTATCACACAAGTAGCAGAGTTTTTTTCTGTGATTTCCTAATTAACATGAATATCAACTGCTTGTTATTAAAGCAGTTTCCTATGCTTTGACTTACAGCATACCGTAAACAAATTTAAGATGCCATTTCCTGCTCCATCGTTTACATCACACTGTTCATTCACACTTGAATTTATTTTTCCTATTTGTTAGTGCATTTCGGAGAAAACTCTACATTGTGATGGGGAAGAAAACCAGTACTAGAAACAAAGCCACAAACAGCAGACTGGTGGATTTATTTCCAAATAAATCGCGTGCCATGGGAATTTTTTCATAAATTTGTGAAACTACGTATCAGTAATCTGGAAAAACTACCTCCTTGTGCATCAGTATTTTATTTGCCTTTTCTCCAACAGATGCCACTGACACTTTACTAAATGGTGCACTGCTTAATAGATTTAGTGGAGGAAAAATAACACTTATTTTCATACAAATTAAATCCTGCACGAACCTAACTGGAGCATTTAGGGGAAAAAGACTTCCGTAAAGTGGAGAAGCAGGATGGGAGAGCAGAATTCCTTCTCTTTCTGAGATTAACATCAAGAAATTTCCAACACGACACATTCTTCTGGTTTGTTGTTTCCTGTAAAAGCCATCCATGGCTAATTTTTTCCAGAACCAGCAATTTAAATATCCAGCTCTTTGAAATGACATCTCTGTGGTGGTGCAGCTGTCAGAGAGCGCTGAAACCCTCAGGTCCCATAAACATCCACTAATGAGATGAAACAAGATCTAAAGTGCTCAAATGTTGATAAGTACAGAATGTAGCTCACGATGTACTCTTCACAAATTAGTGAGGGGTTGCTATGACTCCTTAATGAAATGTTATTATGTTTTAAAACTGAAACCAGACATCTGGGGACGGGGGGGGGAGGAAATGGGAGTGAGTGTTTGAACACCGTTGTCTAGGCTTCCTTTCATCAGCCAGCTGAATTTGCTTACTTGTCCTGAATGAGTGGATCCATTTCTTCAGCTGGTGCAGTGCCTTGCAATAAAGCCGAGCAGTGTGTGCCGTCTTCCGCTCCCTGGGAAGCAGAAATCACTGCTATGGGAGAGGAGGCTTCTGTAGGAAAGGCTACACGAGCTGCTCTTTCCCGGCTGTAAGGGTCTCCTGTCTCCCTGCAGCATCCAAAGGATCTGACAAACGCAAACACGCCAATGCATGCAGCACGTTCTCATAACGACCCGTCAGATCTTCAAAAAAATTAGGCACTAAACTGGTGAGAATTGCTTGTTTCATGCTAGACTCGGAAAAATATTTATTGTAAAGTTCTTTAAATGAGACTGTGACAATTTCTTTCCTTACTAACCTTGATATACATGGAGAGAGAGAGAGAGAGAGAGAGAGAGAGGACTACAGATATCTGTATACACATACCTGAACACAAAATGTAGATATGCAAAATTTAAGCAACAGACAAGGACGTATCTGGCTCCAGCTACAGATTTCTGATCTCATGGTAAACACTGACTTTTTCCAGCAGTGCCCAGCACTCACAGAGGTATTTCCCTCCTGAGGTACAGAGCAATCACTGTATTAGCAGCCACAATAAGAACTAAATGCTCAATCCCTGGCACCGCAGGTGACTCCAAATCACTTGCCTGGACAGCCATGGGTTAAACTAGAGCTGGTAGACACCCAGGAACACACTCCCTCCAGTGAATCCTGGAAATGCATCCTTTAAAACTTTCTTTCGAGCGCATGGAGTGAGGGAGGACCACGCTGACAGAGATGAACCGGGCTGACATTCACTCCCTGGCACTCCAGGACGCTCAGCCTGCTGCTGGCACTGCACATCAGCAGCGCTCGTGGGCGGCCGGCGCAGCCCCCACGGGTGGCTCTGGCAACTGAGCCCATCTTTCCTAACAAACAAGAACACAAATGTGTATCCATTTAAAATCAGATACAGCTGAAGTCTGATCCATTGGATCAATTTAACTCTCCTGCTTGTCTTGTCCACCTCACATGTGGCAACACCTNAAGGACGTATCTGGCTCCAGCTACAGATTTCTGACCTCATGGTAAACACTGACTTTTTCCAGCAGTGCCCAGCACTCACAGAGGTATTTCCCTCCTGAGGTACAGAGCAATCACTGTATTAGCAGCCACAGTAAGAACTAAATGCTCCATCCCTGGCACCGCAGGTGACTCTAAATCACTTGCCTGGAGAGCCACGGGTTAAACTAGAGCTGATAAGACACCCAGGAACACACTCCCTCCAGTGAATCCTGGAAATGCATCCTTTAAAACTTTATATCGAGCGGATGGAGTGAGGGAGGACCACGCTGACAGAGATGAACCGGGCTGACATTCACTCCCTGGCACTCCAGGACGCTCAGCCTGCTGCTGGCACTGCACATCAGCAGCGCTCGTGGGCGGCCGGCGCAGCCCCCACGGGTGGCTCTGGCAACTGAGCCCATCTTTCCTAACAAACAAGAACACAAATGTGTATCCATTTAAAATCAGATACAGCTGAAGTCTGATCCATTGGATCAATTTAACTCTCCTGCTTGTCTTGTCCACCTCACATGTGGCAACAACTCCACGCTGAGGCCCCCTCACCCCACGATGGGGCTGTGGCTTGAGATCCTGCATCACCATTTTCCAAACTAAGGGTGGTTTTAATATTAGCAATTCTGGCAATAGCTCTTGTGGGGAAATTTTTTAAAATGGAGACTAGAGCCATGCAGTTCAGACGCCTGACAGCTACTCCTGGCCTTGGCAAGCCTACAAATGGCACTGGGGCCCACGCCACAGCCAACAGCGTCAGCCCAACCTGCAGGGATGAGTTCACACACCTCCTTATCCATCACTCTGCCTCCTGGATCAACTGAACCCATACATCAGAGCAGAGACCTGCTTCTTAGTACAGTCAGAGAGGTATTTCATACATTAATTACTGAACACAGAATCATAGAATCATTTAGGCTGGAAAAGCCATCTAAGATGGAGTCCTGTCACGGTAAGACACGAAAATAGATTGACTCTATATAATTGTCAGAAGAGAAATAAGGCTTTATTTACAGTCCCAACAGTTTCTTTTAGAGCATGCTGTGTAAAAAGGTCTATTATTGGTCCATGGCACTGACACTGCTCTCCATTGGTTCAGGAATAGGAAACAACCCCTGGGGACAGTTGTTATGGGAAAGGGAACACTGCTGAACCTGTGCTGAGAAACGGAGAGAGATGCTTTGAAGAGAGAAAACTGTAGACAGCTTTCCCTCGGGAAAGGAGCTAGCAATAGTTAACAAGCTAAAAATTCAGAATCAGAAATGTGGAGCCCACAGAGTCCAACCATTCCTCCAGCACTGCCAAGCCCAGCACTGAACTGTGCCCCCAAATACCATATCTACACATCTTTTATAGACCTCCAGGGTTGATGACTCTGCCACTTCCCTGGGAAGGACATTCCAGTGCCTGAAAACCTTTCAGAGAATAAATTCCCCCAAATATGCAACCTGAACCTCCCCCAGTACAACCTGAGGCCATTTCCTCCTGTCCTAGTGCTTGTTACCTGGGAGAAGAGACTGACCCCACCTGACTACAATCTCCTTTTTGGGAGCTATAGAGACTGATAAGGTCTCCTTTTCTCCTGGCTGAACTTCCTCAGGTCCCCCAGCTGCTCCCGGTGCTCCAGACCTTTCCCCAGCTCTGTTCCCTTCTCTGGATACACTCCAGCCCTTCAATGTTTTTCTTGTAGTGAGGGGACAAAACTGACCCAGGGCTCAAAGGGTGGCCTCACCACTGCCCAGTACCGGGGAATTGTCGTTGCCCTGGGCCTGCTGGCCACACGATTGCTGATATAAGCCAGGTGCCATCAGCCCTTCTGCCCACAGCTGGCTCATGTTCAGCCTATGCCAACAACAACTTCCCCTGCATAAACCTGAGCTAGACACAGAACACTTCTGCTGAACTCTAAGAACTTGAGTATGACTTTGTCATTTGAACAGAAATGTGAAATTGTATAACACCGCTCAACCCACCGAGCAGGACCCAGCTCTCAGTGCCTGGGCAGCAGCCCTCACCCCCAGCATCAGTGACAACACTTTCAGGAGGAATAGCACATCAACATCACAAATTTCATCTGATGAGGCTTGAACATAGACCTTCCTGGGGAAAAAGTTCTGTGTGAAGACAACCACTTCAGTATGTAGACAGAGGAATAAAATCTTGCCACTTAAAATTCATGGTAAAATAATAGATTGGATAAAAATCAGCTTTACTCCTTATTAATTATATTATTTCCTTCCCCTAATTGCTATGTTCACATCATAAAGTACCATGCACACATTTTAAAAGAAGGATAAAGAGAAGTGAAGGAAAATTTATGTATGTACACATATATATGTATTTATACATTGCCTAATTATCTTCAAGTTATTCAAATACTGATTTCAACAACCTAGTACTGGAAATCCCAGGCTGGTACTACAGTTCTGTAATCAATAGTCCCAGAGTAAGTACTTTACAGTTCCACTAGAAAAAAATTAAAAGACTCAAAGTGATTTAAAGGGAGTGATTCCAATGATACATGACATGATTTCTGTTTATTACTACCTACTCTTTCTGGTTTTTAATACCAACATAGAGGTTTCAGGACAAGATTTCCAAACAATCTGGTCTTCTTCCATTTGGCAAACACTGTGTCTAATGGAGCTTGAAATTAAACCAGCTTTTTTTGGTAATTCCCTCTTTGCAAAATCCCAGCAGTGATGAGGGACTCTCCTGTTCACGAGCTGCAGCAGAGGATGCTCGAAAGAAAAGAGCATCTCTCACACAAGCAGCTGAACTACTCGGTGAGGCTCCAGTCCATGAACGAGGTCGGTAGGAGCTAACACCTTAAAAATGGATAAAAGGTAATAGTACACTGAATTTTGATTTTTGCTGCAAGTACAGAAGAATGTGATTTATGTCTTTGTCCGCCTATGCTGGGTCAAAAGCAAGTAATAAACGCCCACTATAAATGACAAAGCAGTGGATGCTGTTACCACCTCACTCTGAACCTGACAATATCCCCTTGGAAATCCCTGTCTCACTAGATTAGAAGGGCATGCAACTTAATTAAAGAGACTTCTTCAACTCTTATTGAACATTTCAGTGACTCAAATAAATGCACTCACAGGTCTGTTTAAGTTTGTCTTTATCTTCTTAAGGGTACTTGATCTTTTCCTGCATCTCAGAATCCATTTGGACAATCTAGTCTGCTTTAAGAGATGAGTAATTATGAAAGCCATATTTTGAAAGGTCTAGAAAAGACCTGACAGCCACAACCTGGGCACTTCCTTGTCCATTTGGGAAATTAAATATGTATTTAAGTTGGAAGTCTCTCCTCCTGAGCCTTTAACACATTAGTCTTCACCCAGACATTCAGTTTCCACCTTCAAAGTAACAGTCACATTTCCATATCCGTACCACCTACAGCTACTCAGGATATTTCAATTTGATTTGTAGTCTGGCACTAGGAAAAGTATTTTGCAATTTTTTCCATTTGTTTACTCTGGGCCATCTGTTAATTCTTCATGAGTACTTCATTCCACTACTTCCTACACTGCAAATGTCTCCCCCTTTTTCCAGTGCACCCCGTGTGTCAGCGTTGAAAAGGGGCTGGGTTTTGCCAGAGCCACTCCTCGTGGGACACAGTCAGTGTCCTGAACTGTTCAGCTGTGCTCTGAAACCATACAAATCTGCTACAGGGCAGTGACAGATTGACATCGCCCAAGATTTATGCTCTATTTTCCAAACAGTTCCTAAGAGATTGTGACCTTGTTGTGGATTTAGAGGGAAAACTTAGAATTATTAACTTCAGATGATATGTAAATATATGGATCAATGCACCTCTCCAATGCTCTCAGCAGGTGATTACCAGAGTATTCAATGACTGCTTTTTTTCGTACAAAAGACACCTTCAACTCTCTCCTTCCCTGAAAATCTCCTCGTAAATGTCTCTGATGGCAGATCGTTAAATGCTGAGCTGTGGCATTTCCCTGAAGATATAATTATAAAGCTGTGGGAGGAAAAGAGACAACTCTTTAGACCACACTCTTCATTCTTTTATGGCTGTGTAGTTCAGTGGCTAATGTGTATATTGAATTTAATTTAATCACTTGTGTTATTCTACCAGTTAGATAGCAGCCATTTCATCCAGACATATTATTAAATTATTTATATGGGACTTTCTACTAGCTCAACTTCATTAAGATGGAGTAAAAAGTTTATAAGCTCCAAAATAGCATGGCTGGCTGAGGTCATGGCGAGAAAGCCGCAGTACAAGAGCATTGCATTTCCATGTTGGAATTCACGAGCCTGTGTTTGAGCCAGATGCCTGAAATCCATCGCCACTGGAGATCCAGCACGTGGAGACACAGGAATGTGCGGAGTGACACCATGGGCCAGCCACTCCCCGGGGCTCTACGGCTTCATTGATCAAGCCTCCCCTGGCAGGGCAGATGACACTCGCTGGCTGCATGTAGATGCTGATATTTAGGTTAGTCTGGTATTGAATCCCACCCAGACAGTCTGGAGGTGGAGCATCATTTAAGAAATTTTGAAAAGTTTGTTAGCTTTGTTGTTGTGTTGGGTTTTTTTTTGTTCCTGGAGAAGAGTTACATTTTTCACAGAATTTTTCTGAACTTGTTTTTTCTCAGTATTTGCTTGAACAGTGCTTGACTCCTGGGTATTATTGTGTTCATTTTTGCTAAGGGCATCAGAGCCTGGTTTTAGACACTCAAAAGAAAGCCAGGGATGCTAAACCAGGGAGGCTAATCCATCCTAATCTCCCCGGTACCACACAATTAATGTAACACCAGATTCCCAATTTTACCTGTTCAGCCCTCCCACTGTCCCTACACAATCCTTACTATTGCCTACTTCCAATCCCCTGTTCCCACAGACTGCACAATGCCTCAAACTCACAGAGCACCTCTCAGGTATCCCCTGCAAGGTGAACTCAGCTGGTGAGATTCAGGAGGCAGAGCCTGCCCTCAGCACTTCTGGCTGAGCTAAATGAAAGCCTCTTTCCTGAGCATTTTTGAATCCAAAGATGCCTCTTCTATAACATGTGAGGCCACTCTTGGCCCTCTCCCCTTGTTCTCCAGGGGTGGGACAGCGGCAGGATTAAGGGCCAGGCCAAAGAAGCAGGGTGTGAACAGAACGGGCTGGAAGCTGGTGCAGTCGGCTCTCTTCAGCACTGACATCACTATATACAACTACTTTAAGTTCAGATTCCTTCCAAAATTACTTCCTTTTATTATGCTTAACTAGAATTGGCTATGTTCAATTGACAGTGATTTTGCAGCCCTCTCTTTATTTCCATTTTAGGAGCTGTTTAATAATTCCCTAACCACATTCTCCCCATCACACATGCACCAACTAGACAAACTCCACGTGCAAATATCCCTAGGAGTGTGAATATGAAGTTTCCACCCACAGATCTTGGGACTCATGGAGAAATACTATGGAGCCAACCTATTTCCCTTCCACAGTGCTGTATTGCTGAAGTCAGTTAGGTTTCAGCAAGTTATCAAAACACGAACATAAATTAAATCACTGTGTTCTGGATTTCAAAGACTGAGACATTTCCTAGACATTTGGCTGACTGGGCATGTGGGCAGTTTCCATGAGCTTTAGGTACTACAAGAGCTATTTTTACAACAGCAAGCTGCAACTATCTTCTTTCAAAAATCTGGCCATTTCCTGCAGCTTCCAGGGAAAAAGCTCAGAAGTTCTTGTTGTTAAATTATACCAAAATACGTCATGCAATATACATAGTCATAAGAGATTATAAGAACGAGGGACATGTGAAAGGTAGGGAAAAAATAAGGCCTTATCTACTACAAGTTGTTATTTGACTTAGTGTGGTTTTAAATTAATCTTGCTAAACTAGTGGAAAGACTTGGTAAACCTCATAAATCATTTATACTGTGTTTTCAATCCATTTTTTAAAAAGCAGATTAAAGTTGTGGACACAGGAACTCGTTACCACGAGTAACAGATTTGTGCACCACAGGCAATCTGCGGTAAAGTGGAATATGTCACATGAACTGAAATAACACTGTCTGTAGAGAAGCTTGTTTTAATTTATCTGAATCACCTAAGCCTGTAGGAAATGGAGACCTCCTGTAAAAAACACCAAGACTGTGAGAGGCAAAGAAACAAATGTGTGAGAAAAGAGCATGGACCGTGTTTCAAATTATACACGACATGCATAGAGGTGTGGAGATAAACACTCATGAAACACAAATTTATAGCATTGCTGAGGGCTTCCCATCGCATCATAACACCGAAGAACAAAGCTGGAGTGTTTCCTTGCCAAAATGGGATTTTCTAGCACTTTACTGATTGCTTGTTTTTACCGCACAATCGGGGTTTTTGACTTGTTTCAGTCTTCCTGCATTGCAGCTTCTGAGCCTGGCATGAAGGAACAACAGCATTTGAAAACTTGGTTAAATATTGCCAAGCATATCAAAGATCACTGCAGTCAGCTGAAAAATGATTGTTGACCTCCATGACCTTTGGTGTATGTGCTCACCATGCTCCGGTGTCTGGCATGGAAAGATGCTGCTTTAAAAAACATTCTGGAAGCCTGGAAAAAGAGGCAGAAAAATTGAGCTGCTCTCCATCCTAAAAACACCGTCACAATAAAGATAATCACATTTACCATTAGAAATGTACAACAGTAATCAAAGTGAGATACTTACTTAAGGATCAAAAGGCTTCTGTAATTCTGTGTCACCAAGACTGTGTTAACGTCCCACTACTAATGCTCTTAAGAACTGAGCAATTCACTTCAGAAGAATGACCTGCTCAAGTGTCCTCGACTGCTGGATGCTTGCCATTCATTTCCTCTCCTATTTATATTCCTAATTTATAAATAATACGGATTTACAAATTCTTTTAGGATAGGTTGCTGGTGTTCTTCCTGCTTTCCAATTGCACTACAAGTTGGAAGAATAAGAAACAATTTCCGTGACAGTGTAGGGCAGTGCCAGCATGTGCCACTGCAAGGTTTTCTAAGCAACCTCTTCCCCTCTTTTGCCACAAAACTGCATTAACAACAACAACAAGAAGAAAAAAAAAGAAAGCAACCAAACAAATAAACAAAATAATTACTTGGAATCCCATGAGATCAGTTTCTTTCATAACAAAAAGTTTGCAAATATTTTTTTTCCAGCCTGACCCCTACTCTCCAGGGAGTTCAATGGAACTTCTTTGAAAAAAAGAAGTGAATATAATTTTTTTTTTCAAAAGCAAGTGAAATGCTACGGTCTGGCTCCCTGCCACAAAAGCAGGGACAGTGAAAATTAAAAATGACATTCATGGCTTTTATTCACACTACCAGTTCCTTTCTTGATCTTATGCAGCCGCCCTGTTTTTCACTGACCTTTGTGGTGCCATAAGAAGAAAGAAATGGCCTGACACAATAAATCATGATGTCACTTTTGCTGTAATTGTATAATACCTGACTGGATTTTTTTTCTTTAATCAAGGTGAAGTATAGGGCTACCCTCTCTTTAGTGGGCTCAAATCAACTCTAAATCCCAGTAACAATTAATTTTCTTGTCCTAATCAAATCCTCAGTTGATCTGGGCTTGTTCATGGCCAAATTTAGTTTAGCATGATAATACTCAGAAAACTGAGTGTTGGGTACATTAAAAAACAAGCTAAAACTTCGCATTGCTCAAGCCAAGCCTGTCAGGTTTACCTGCTGTTGTTTTTAAGGAAATCCCTGACGCAGGGTTTTCGCCCTTAAGGCTAAATGAGCAACAATTTTGAAGCTTATTACTTTATTTCTGACTTACAACTCTACGGTAAGTCCCAGGAGAATTCCACTCTTATGGGGTTAAATGATGTTGGAAGGGTTTGGACTGAGACTAAATATTCTATGTCCTTTAACATCTTTGTAAGTGTTTTATTCTATGAATATTTCATGTTGAAGAAAAGCCTTGTTTGTGCATGCCAGATAAGAAAGGTTTCAAGGATCTGCCATCTAGCCAAGAAAATAAGAAAATCCATCAGAAATCCTTGCCAGGGAGAAAACAGGAAAATGCAGCTCCAGGAACAAGAGTCAGACACTTGAAAATGTTTCATTCTCTCAAATTTGCATCCTTACCCAGCCGAAGAATGTGCTGCTGCTGCTGCTGCACATTACCAAAGCCTGAGATCAATAGTAAGTGGGTAATTAAAAACCTAGATGTGTTTAAGGGAGTTCTGTTGCTTGTTTGATAAGCTCAAATTGGTCTCTGTGTTTAAATCTCATATTTTTAGTCAATTATGAAAAAAATGAGCAGTAGGAGGTAAACTCCTTTCTGTTTGCAGGGAATTCCTATAGATACTGGGATCCAGGCCTTGGAAAAAAGGGCAAGAAAATAAGCCTAAAAAACCCAAAACAACCAGAAGCAACTAACCAAGAGGAGCAGGACTAACAACTGCCTTGCACCACAGGCACAATGAGGTTTTCAAGAGTCACTCGAGGGAGTCAGATTATTACCCACTTTGCACAGATTATTCTTGCCTTTACTTTCTCAAATTTATCAAAGTGGGTTGGTTTATTCACCAACCTGTGAACAGAGCAATGACCACATGAAATCCAAACTGGTTTGTGTGGTGAAGTAATTAACAGTGCAAAGACAGAGCTGCCAGACTGCCTTGGTTCTAGGTTAGGAATTGCATTTTGATGCAGAATTCCTCCACACAGGACTGCAATCAGCTGTGTGCATGGGAAAGGCTGCTCAGTACTGAACAGGGATTCCAGGTCTCAGTAACATGATCCTACTGTGATACTTAAATACTACTGCAGTATTCCCACACCCTCTTCCTAACAAACACAAAATAAATATATTTATAAAGGGGATGTGAAGCTTTATGGCACATTTTTTGAAAGCTATTTATATATTTGCAAAATCAACAGCTTTCATCTTTTTTTTTTTTTTTTTTTAATTAATAATGTGTGTCACGGCCTTGATATTTATTGGTACAGGTTTTTCACAAGAAAATGTTAATTATATTCACAGCCATGAGCAGAATATGTAAGAAGCAATTTATAAATTAAACACAGTAATTTGGGGTTTCAGGAAATCAGAAGTAAACTGAAATTATATTTAGATTCAGGGATCAGAAATAGGTACTGATTCACTACAGCACAGTAAAACATAATCAACAGATGGCAGAACAGTACTGGTCTTGAGGGTTTTCGTGGTTTTTTTTTTTTCTTAGCACACATTAATCTACATTAGGTTGATAAGACAACAGTGTCAGTGCTTAACAAGGGTTTGAGAACAAATTTGTGGTTTTTGAAACGTGGCAATTACAGCACCTACGAAAGGGGTGAACCCATGCAACTGGTGTTTGGAAAAAGAAAGTTTTAACTTAGATCTGAGTGTAATAGTCCTAGAAAGCAGAGAAATTCAGAAGAGGGTAAATTGCAATATGAGATTAACTTTTAAATTAAAACCACTGACAGATGCACAGAGAAAAAAACAAAGAACAAGTCTAATTATTGTTAGCTCACGCTTGTCCCAAAACTGAAGCAAACCTGAGGTCATGAACCCAAAAAGCTGTTCCACAGCATTATGAATTAAGGGAAAACAAACTGTGGCACTTGAGAAACCACCAGCAGAGCTAAATCCCTTGCCTAAGCAGTCATTGGGAGAAAAAAAAAAGGCACCAAAAACAAAACAAACAAACAAACAAACAAACCTACAAAAACACCAAAAAAGGCAACAAAAAAACTCCAACAATCAAAAAACAAACACCAACCAAAAACAAATCCAAACACCAACAATGACAAAAAATAAATAAATCCACCTACCCACCTGCTTTGAACAAACTCACTACCAGAGAAGCACCTGCAAGTAAATTGACCTCAGTAGGAACAAAGCAGGTTAATGAAGAAAAACACTTTTTGTCTCCATCTATTGGTCAGAAGTCCATTTAGCTGCTGTTTGGGTCTGTATTTTGCAATACTATTCCAGAAAGGACATCTGTGTAGCAAATACCCCAATATCCCCATCTTTTCTATCTTGTGATGAGCCTTTTTGATGCCCAGGAACACATTCTCCATCTGCCTGATCAAAGCCTTTTTGTACAGAATGCAGGTGTTCGACTTCATTATTTCCTTGTAAGGCTGCAATAATGCAGCAGCCTCTGACAAACCACTTTCGTCCCAGAGAAATAAAGTATGTGCCTTCACACAAGGAGAATATTACAGACAGGAACATAAACCAAAGATGTAATTTGGGTTTTTAGCTAAGCAGAGGAGTTAGAATAGCATATTGACAGCATCATTTTGATTTCGGGTCACCTGGAAACCAGAATGATTTAAGGATTTTTTTTTTTTTTTTTTAATAATAAGCATAAATAAAAAGGTCTGAACTGGAAAGAATAAATGTTTTAGGAATTCTTCAGCCAGGGAAGTGCATTAGCACTTCAGGAGGGAAGGTGCAAAAGGAATAAGTAACTATTTAAATGTGAGCAGCATCCCTTGATTTTTTTTCCCCCCCTTGTATTTTAACATTAGCTTCCACAATGAAACCACCTGTATATAAGTTAATATTGGCATACTGTCCCTGCTCAGAAAGCATTCCTGCTGCATTACAGAAGGCAGCTGGGCGGCACAGTAAATGTGTCATTTGCTATTTAACATCTCTGTGACCTGGATTTAAATTCAGAGTCACACAAAATGAGACTTCAGTTCCCTCAGAGGACTATTAAGGCACACACAGAAAGACTTGTGAGGCATCCAAAGCCAGAGGGAAGGCGCTCCCTGCGCTCGCCCCTGCGGACGCACACCCTCAGAGCCCACGGGGGAAGAAGGAACTGGATAATTTTTATTAAAAGGACGCCTTCAGTTTGGAACAAAAGCACCCAACTACTGTGAATAAATCTTCTGTTTATCTAAAAGTTTACCCACAAGGCTTTGACCTCCCTGTGAGAAAAGGCATTTGATATGTCGCTTTATCCCAGAGCCTCACCACAGAGCTTTGCAGGTCTAATTGTTTTCCTGTCCACAAAGAACAAAAAGGAGAGCTGTGAAAATTCAAAAATGTAATATTCACTCCCTTAAAGCATCATTACCCACCATCTACTGCATAATACTCCCAGCCTTGCTGCTGCATCTGTGAACAGAATGAGCTGCCTGCCTTACCTCTGCAAGGCAGAACAAGTGCTTATGATGAGACTTGTCTTTAAATTAAGCTCAAAACTCACCTTCTTTATTAGCTTTACATCCGCCACCTCCAAACAATTGAAACTTCTACTTTTGCCTGAGTCAGTATTTTAGGCCCAGTCATTATCTTTTTGAGAACTGGCCCAGCAAGACCTGGAGACCAACAGACAGGTGAGTTGGCATCTGTGTACATCACACATCCAGGTGATGTGAGCCCAGCACCTCCCACCCCACTGCTGTGCCCTCCATCCCTGGCCCCACACTGTCACCCTGATTTTTCAGCCTTCTTTGTCTCTCACAGTTCATAGTTCTTAGGTTGTTTCTCACACACGGGTGTTATAAATAGAAGCAATGTTTTCCTTAGTCTAGGTAGTTTATATTCTTTATCTTAGAGCTATGGACAGCTGATGGACAGTTCTCTTGACCAATGGGATGGGGAGAGGTGTCAACCTTCTCCCCCAATCCCTGGCCTTTGTAGTAATACTATAAAAGTGGAGTCAGATCTTTTAATAAACAGTTCATGCCTTCTCACCGAAGTGAGTGTGTGTGTGTCTCTGTGTACATGTGTGTTGAACAACAACATCCCACTGACCTGGATCCCTGCAATGACCCAGCTCTGCCCCTGCCTCCAGCTCCAGACTCCTGTTCTCTGCAACTAGCTCCATGCAGCAGCCCTCCCAGATGAAATAGACTCTTTTATTTTCTAAGGATATTTTTTCTTTTATTTTTTTGATGGACTTCAACAGATTAATTCCTTGGTCCCCTGACTACCATGGTGGTATTGGCACAGAGAAGGAGGTACAAAGGTATTATCCATGTGTCATCCTGATTTTTCAGCCTTCTGGTGTCTCACAGTTNTGTGTGTGTGTGTGTGTGTGTGTTGAACAATGACAATCTATGTACAGACTGAGATTAAATCTGAGCCCCGAGACATGAACCCCAGAAACTCAGCTGAGAGAAGAGATACTTGTAAAGTTTCCAGGTAAATGTTTTCCATCGGTTTGATGTTTGCCGTGGTTTCCTTAAAAAACTGAAACAAAACATTTTGTTTCAGAGAGCTGAAGTTTAACCAAATCATCTCCAAGTGTCAATCTAGATCAAGTCACTCAATATTAATGCACACCTGTCTGAAACTCAACAGGATCTTTTCACTTTCCTTAAAAAACAAAATATTGTGAAGCCTTTCTGAATATGAAGACGAGGATTAACTGAGTCGTAAGTAATGCTGAAAGGTTCCTGAGAGGGAGCAACCAAAAACACAGATACATCTTCCTGCCTACTTTTATTCGTCCTTTCCTATGCAGAAGACAGATTGAGAGGAGAAATTAAGGCAGGATTTGGATACCTGTCTGATGTGGGACAAGCCAAAATTAACTCTTCAAAACCCCCTTGCCCCCCCGATGGCTGTGTCTTGCAAAGTTCCAATGGCCCTGCCATTATCACTCCCCCTCACTGCGCCGCTGCAGGGACAGGAAATTGTCCATTTTTAGCATGAATCTCCTTCCCCAGAGCATCTTATTATCATTTTTGTTATTATATGAAGTGCCTTGCGGAGCTCAGGCAGGTCCCAGAGCAATGTGAGGTCTGAGAGCACCAGACCAGGCTGTGCCTCAGCTGTCCTTGTTCCTCTTCAGGTACGACGGAGCCACCTCCATCATGTGTCTCACTCCCACTCTCCAAAACTATTTCCTTATTTTATTTTACCAACCATTTCAGAAGGAGACCTGTCTTCAAGCTTTGGCCATGCCAGGCATTTTCTGCTGGCAGCAGCAGGAGATCCCACACCCACAGACTTCAAGTGGACCCAGTGAAGGCTTCTGCATCTCTCCATAGTTCAAGTCATACACACACAGAGTGTGTGTATTAAACCCACATATTTTTCTATTTAAATTCTCAGTTTTATCTGTATTTTGTCACTGTCACCAAGAGTTACATGTGCTAAAATACCTGTGAGCCCCAGGTTTCATCAAGGATCTCTTTTTTGGCAGAATTTCCTTTATTTATCTTATTTCCCCACAGAAAACTCTAATTGGGATGTTATCTGCTGTTTTATTCAATTCCAACAGGACTCTTCGAGGATAGGAATAACTATAAATCGAATGCTTCAGAATAAATCAAAGCATAAAATTACATTGTCTCTGGCAAGAAAAAGATTTGATTATCTGCATTTCCGTAGGAAGAAATTACAAAAGAGCTTGCTTGGGATTTTAAAGGCCTGACTTGTTCCCAATTGAAATGTAGCAAGCAAAGAGGTTTGTCCCTCCAATCTTATCCTGACAGGAATCAGTTTGAGCTGATTTGTGCCCTCCCTGGTGACAGGGAGGGAATGCAGAGCGCTTGGCATTGCAGATGGAGCTATTCCGGTCCGCGCAGACCAGCGGGATTTTGTGTGTAGCAGGAATCGAACTGTGCATCTCTCCCAAATGATAGGAAAATCACTCCCCATGAAGGTGAGGCTGTGGAAGGAATCAAAGAACAGCACAAAGCATGCTACAAATAAAGGTCAGTTTCTTGCTGTATTTTTTTCTGCGAAAGACTAAACTTGGGGACATCTTGGAAGCAGGTAATTGCATAATCTGATGAGTATTTGTGGTTTATACAATCTCATATCCCAAAAAATATCATCAAAGGTAAAAAGGGGCAATATAAGGATTAGATATAAAAGTCAGTAGTTAATGTTTCACCATAATACATGACTTAGCTGCAAGCTAGGAAAAAAACTCATAAAAATAGCTCAAGGAACTAATTTCTTATGCTGTTTCAGGCATACAGATGATTTAAACTCAGGCATTTCCATATTCTTCAGATCCCTGAGCAGTGGCATTTGATGAGAAACTGATCTGTTTAGACATTCTCTTTCAGGGTGAATAACGACACTTTATGGCATCCTAGAAAAGATTGTGTAGTTCCATAATTGGTAATTTTGTTCAGCTTGCATGAGGTCTCTTGTCATTTCACAAATTTCCCAAAGCAACTGCTGTGACTGGGGTGCTGTAATTGATTTTATGGAATTTCTGGGACTGAGAAACAAGCACATAATCAATAATATTGATAGAAAATTGGCGGGGCCGAGAGTGATTTATAGCGACCACAGCTGAACTCGTAACGGCAGAACAGGTGCCGTGCTCAACTGTGGGCTCAGTGTTAGATTACAGAGCACCTAAGGAGTGATTCTGGGTCAGCCTGGGTTGATTCCAGCAGGACAGACCAGCCTTCCAGTGAGAGAAAAGCCAGAGCTCAGCACTTCAATGCCTGCATTTCACTCCGTGAAGGTGAACCCTGAGTTGTGTCCTTGGCTCTCTACAGGTGATGCCAACCTGATACGAGATTTGCTACTGGTGTCTTCACTCTCCTGTTCTCTTTGCCCAGGATTACAGCCCTCAGTCATCAGAAGAACTTCTGGGAACACAAGATCTGCTTTCAAATTCCTTAGCATTTCTCTTTGTAAGCGAAGCTGAGTTTTAGCCATTCAGTGCCGCTTGTCTCAGATTTATCTCTGAGTGAGCAGACTGCTTGTGATTTCATGGGCTCAACTGATGAGGCTCAAAGGATCTCAAATGGTTTTCCATGTGCCACAGTGAGAGAGGCTCTGTCCTGCCCTTGCTTCACCACAGCAGCTCAGATCCTGCAAGGAGTCATTCTGCTTCCCACCTACAGCAAAGGGAACACTGGACTGATGATAGAACAACAAACCTTCAGTCCTTCTCATGTCTTTTGGTCCTACTTCTACACCCACTCTTTTCCTGGGGTTTCTCCTGGTAGCTGAAATTTCACCACCTACTACCACTAGTGGTACAGGAACAAAAGGTGTTCTATACAAATAAAAATGTTCAGCTGAATTCGTGTCTGACCCCCTAGGCAGAAACATTACCACGTGTGCCAGAGCACAGCCCCCGACTCCTTCTCTTGCCATTGCTGGGAGGCTCATGTGCTAAGTGAAGCAGCCATCAGAGACTTAATGAGCAGACCTAAGGAAGAAAAATCTTAATGAAGAAAATCTGTACACTTTTTAAGTACAGAAANTATATACACATCATATTTATGTATACGTGTGTATTTTGTACTGGTGTCTCTCAGACTGATGTCAGCAGTAGATGTGCCAGTTCTTGAACTCAGACCCCAGTGTTTTTGTAAACACCACAAAAAACAATCTGAAAGTGCTTGTAATACCAAATTCCTACACTGAACCCTTTTAAGTCACTTCAGAGCCTCCCATAAAGACATTAAGCACAGTTATGAAAAACAACAGTCTTCCAGCAACTACACTACAATGACTCTTTTCTGACACCAGCCATCAGAAAATCTCTTTAAGATGTTCAATGAGGTAAAATATGTAAATGACATACAGTTGCTAAGAGATAAAAAAATTACATGAACTTGTGGAAACATTGCAATCTGCTGCCTTTGAATCTGCAAGGTCAGCTGTATTTTTCATGAAGATAACTTATTTATATTGTCTCCTTGCTATAAATGAGCTTCTATGCAGGTTACCTCTTTACTTAATAACAGCTAACCTATAGATCCTATAAATTGGTATTTATTACAAGGTTGGTTAACTTCCTCATGGAGTTTACAGCCCTTCAATTACATTTTACCAGACTAATTAATAAATACACCATACACTGCTCTTGAAACAAGCCAAGGGTTTATATTCAACGCTTCTGTGTCCATTTATTTATTTAAGCATTTCATTAAATGTTAGATATGTCGCTTTTTAATGAAAAACACTGGAAGAGGAGAATGAAAGTGTGGTTTATTGTCTAATTAACAAATCTAGTAGCTTACTCTGTCACTCAATGAATGATAATGCCTGGCTCATAAATTAGGAAGAGAACTACTTAGGCACAGACCCCGTAATCAATGCTACAAGTATTGGCTGCTCTCCACATAATCCAGCCCTAAATGTGCAGCATGATTTTATTCCAGTAACACATTAACAGAATGTACAACCATTTTGACTTCTGAAAATGGGCTAACGGTGTCACGGCAAAAAGCATTTGTCCATTTTTTAAAATAAACGTGTCCCAGTGATGAATGCATTCAGCAATTTTAGTGATGAAGCAGCAACATGAACTGACTGCGGCCTCACTGTGGAGGTTCTTTCATCCCCATGCTTCAGATGGGATCTCCACCAACCAAGGTGTGCTGGCTGGGATTCAGTTTTCACACGGACCTTGACTGTTCTGTGTTTCCATGCACGTTGTTGGGATTCGCATGTTTTGGTATCTGCACAGGAAGACACTGCTTTTCAGGGCAGCATCACTTGCTCTGTTTGAACATACCAGGGCCAAAGCACCGTAGGTTGTCGGGGCAGTGGCCAGAGGCTTTGTAATATCATTGCACCAGAAAGCTGGGAATGAAACCAGCAGCTCCCCCACTTCCATTCCCACCAATGACTCCCAGAAATTGTCCTGGTCCGAGGACTTCCACTCTGCCGTGGAGAGATGGCAACATCTCACTGTACTTGTGATAAACCTCTCCTGATGTAAAGCTGCTGTCTTTTGAATGCTCAGAGGGTATTACACAGGCTAAATGTTAAAAGCATCTCTCAAGAAACATAACAAAACCCCACTAAAAAGACTTCACAAATGCATTGACAGAAAGCAAAGGGCAAGATCCATGGCTTCTGTCACTTCTTGCTTGACAACCCATTTTTGCTGATGCAGATGCTGCAGGGAAGCCAAGGAACTGGAGACCCCAGCAAATTGACACGCGGCACTGATGTGTCAAACATAAAAGCATGGTGAATCCAACAATTTTATGGGGTTTTTTTATATTTTTTTTCCCCTGAAGTGAGCTCACTTATTTGCTAAGCAGCTTTGCCTGAGCTTTCACAACTAGAGCTGTGGAGCAACAGTAACAGAATTATGAAAGATCCCTTGGGATATCTGAAAGGGTGAGAAGGTTCCAGAGTAGTTGAAGAATAAATCCTAATTCTCATCCAAAAGAGAGAGAATGGGATAATCATGAAAATATTAGCAGAATAAGCATGTTGAGTAACAGCCAGAGGATCTTTTTACTAAAGTCATCCTAAGCAGGATTGAGGAAACACTTAAATTAATAATATGTGGATTAGTACAGTTTCAGGATGAAATGGTGTTTATTTACCCAATCTTTCAGATCACACAAAATGGAGAAATAGAGCGATTCTGTGCGATGTTTTCTTGCAGAAGTTTCCTCACTTAAAGAAATGATCAAGATGTGCAATAATGAAAAATCTCTGAAACAAGAGAAAACAGGTTTGACTTTGCTCCTCTGTACTGTCTACACATGTACTGAAGCAGATAATTTAGATTGTTTTAGAAATATAATGGAAATATAGCTCTTTTTTTTTTCCGTATTTTCTTTGCTTCCTGGAAGAAGTAATGCCTTTCCTAAGGGAAATAGCTGATGTACTGCCATAGTGATCTTGGCACTACCAGAACAGAACAATCAATGCATGTTATTGAGAGAATTAATGAGAAATAGAGGGACAGAAGAAAGAGAGAGATCTGAAATATATCTGAAGAACATACTGACAGAGAAAATAGATATTCTGTAAAAAAAAAAAAAGTCAAGATTATTTTTGAGATGATGTGAAATGGAATAGAGAAAATTCTCAACAGGAAAAGCCTCTAGCACTGATTAAGGACTGAGCCTTCCTTCTGCAGCAGAGGAGGTGTCATGCAGACAGAAAGACTTACCCATAGTTCAGTGAAGTAGGAGAACTGCGACTTATCATCAGTGGCCAAACTCTTACGGGATGAAATACAAGCTTTCTGCAGTGTTTTAGCATCTCCAACACTGTTTGAGTGTTGAGGAATGACTTTATGCAAGTGTCTGACCTTCCCAATCTCAGGCCCTACTCCAAGCTCTGGTTCAGAGGGCACCATCATGGATTGCACTGGACCAGCCCAACCAGCACATTATTTCAGAGAACTCAGGAGTTCCTGAGAATGAGATCAGGCTCCATTTGCCTTCTCCAACTGTCTTTGCTTTTAAAGGGCTCTCCAGTTGCCAGATTTGATGGACATGGCTACAGGATTAAGGTGTGGCATCACCTCTCTTCTTCAGACTGTTTAATTTATTAATTGAAGTTTGTAAATATTATAAACCAAGGGTAGGTGGTTTATTCAGGCATTGCTGTTAGTCACCTGCAGTTTTCAGTCTTGTGACTGGATGCCTGTAAGGGAAATATGCTGAAGCTGAACATGTTTAGAATTAGTCTGCTTGTTTTAATGGGACAGCCAAGAAAAAACAGAGCTAGGTAGAATGGTAGAATAAGAACAAAAAAAAATCTGCTAAATTCATTTTAATGCTTCCCATCATGACTATCATGAGCAATCAAAACCAGTGGTTCTGCACAGGAAACCTCTCTGTCAAAGGCTTTCAGCAAGTTCTGGCTGGAAGCATCTTTTCCAGTGCATCATCACAGGAATCCAATTCACAAATGTCACAGTGTGCAAATATCGTAACAGAGCACTTAGGGAGGGCATGGATGCAAATTAAACCCATAAACAAGAAAGGACTCCTTACACTTTCTGACCTTGTCTACCTCAATGATCAGTAAACTGGCTGTAAAATTCATGATCTCACCTGATTTCACAAAACTGTCCTTGCCTCAGTCTGCAGAAGTCTGCAAAATATAAAGATATCATTTTTGTTTGCCCCCATTTTTCCCACTTAATAATTCAACTCCTGAGATCGAAATTGTCAGTATGTTTAGAACTACAAAGCCATGCGAAGTTTTATATAATTACTGTACTTTTGTAATCAGGTCATTCACACCAATGAAGGTTTTTTCCTTACTGCACGTACCTTCCAGAGCAGGTCTGTTTTTCATTTTTCTTATTTTTAAACAAAAGGTACAGATTTAGTACTTTACCTAAACAGACTAATTAGTTGGTTGATGTTTGTAGGCTGACTGCTGCAGGAATAAGCAGATTGCATTTCATTAATCAAAATCAGCTTTAAAACCCTATTACTCATAAAATATTTACATTTTACAAATCAGCTGACACATTCCCAGACTATCCGTTAGAGATTTGCTTGTGCTTATCTAGGATTCTACTCCTTCCTGAGGTCGCTGTGCATCTAATGAGAACAATGTGTTCCAGTGACCTCCACAATGTAAAAAATGCTGCCCTTGTTTAGACACAATTTTTTTCCATCTACTTTACTTGGTGAACATGAAAGTGGTTAGCACACTATGATGCCATGCATAATTTAATGTTATATTTATTGTTCCCCTGTTCTACTTATATGGACTTTGGGTTGAAAACTTCAATATTTATGTACTGACCTCTAAAATAACACCAGGAGAAAAAAAACAACAACAACAACAACAACAAAAAAAAACCCCAACAAAAAACCAACTAAACTATAGCATAGGCATATGAAGTAAGGGGAGGTTGTGTTTGAGCACTGGTTATGGTCTAGTACATATGGAACTTTGCAAACATGGGAAAAAAAGTTAAACAGAAGTTGTTTTTATTTTATTAATTGAACTGTAACACCAAGTATTTCCAAATAGCAGAGGTGGAAAAGGCATGACTTAAAATGGCAGAATAGTTCAAATGCAGTCAACAAGTGTCAACTGGATTTCCTCTTTGCTTACTAACAGCAGTGCAGTGCTCTGCCTCAGACTTCCCAGGAGCCATTTCCCAAATTGCTCGATCTCTCTGAATCTCTGAAATGAGAATAATAACAGTTCTTATCTCCTGCTCTAAAATGCTGCAAAGGTCTCTTGCCAGGTGTTTGTGCACAGACTGCAACGGTGGCTGTGAGCTCAGCTGAAGTCTCTGGGCACTGTTGAAATTTAAATAAAATTATTACTAGTGACTATTACCAATCATCACTGTCTTGCAAAACTTAACCTTACGAATAGTCAGTCTGAACACGGCAATTGTAATTTGCCCTATTCCAGAAGTGATTTCCATCTATTATTTATCTGGCTATAAAATGTAAATGGCTCAGCCTCTCCTCCTCTGGCTTTGTGATTCATGTGATCGAACAGACACGGTGTGCCCAACAGTGAAGGGACGCTGTTTTACCCACGTAATGGACTTCTTTCCTTCTTTCCTTTTTTGCTTCTTTCCAGGGCACAGTTCTACAAGGATTTGATCCCACTCCTGAGGAGCTCTGCTGCTGCTTTCAAAGGGTGAAGGAGGAAACAGTGTGGGCTTCATCCACAATAGCAGAGGCCAGAATCAGCAGTTGAATGTTATATCCAACTGCTACCTGATACATGCAGTGTCTCCCTCAAAGCCAAGCAAACCCTGAATTCATTACATTATCATGAGCTTTAAATAAATTAACACCCAGCTTGTGTCAGGACTCTGTGCATGCTGAGCAATTTGCATTCCATGCTTCTATGGATGTTTCTTCTCCTTTGCAACTCTCCTGTTGGCAGAAATCAAATCAGGACACGACAGATTGCACCTAATTCTAATTCTTCACATCTTTTCCTTGAACTGTACTTAAAACTAATAGGAAAACTGTAAATTGAAGTTTTAATAAAAGTTTATATTAGGGCAGAAATTAAATTAAGCAAGTGTGACAGAACACCTGGCAGGCTGGACCAAACTTGGCCATCCTGACGGCCTGGGTTAATGATCAGTGTCCCTCCCCAGGCACGCTGGGTCATGCTCTGAGAATCACAAGGAGTTTGTGGCTCTCTAGCAGCATGGCAACCACAAAAATTCAGCTCAGGGATGAATGTGCTGAAGCATCAGTGCCACTGCAGATGCTGGGACCATTCCTGCAGCACACCTCGGTGCAGCCTCAGTGTGAGAAGTACATCTCCCTCTTTCAACCAGCAGTATTTCCTCACAAAGCAGCCCTTGAATACTCCAGATGTGATTCAGAACTGAACACGTCTTGCTGCAGAATGTCTGTATTTATTTTACTCAGGTTTTTCCCACTTCAAATGGTTTTTACTTGCTGCACTAACTCAGTGCAGTCTTGCAGAGAGATGGGAAAACAAGCATGAAGGGTTTTTACCTGCAGGTACCTCTATGTATGCCACACGTTGCACACATGCACAAGCATCTTGATCCTGTCTGCCCTCTGTTTCTTACACAGAGAACCTGACAATGTTACTAAATGTTTTTTGAGCAATGTTACTAAAGAAAATTACTTTCTAATTATTAAGAAATAAAAGTAACAAGGGAATAAAATAATGTTTAATCTTTCTGTTCATTTAGGACCTAGCCTGCATTTTTGTACTAAAATCTCAAAAGATATAAAATCATTCTTTCTTAATTTTAAAACCAAATACAGCTCTGCTTGCAGACAACCAAATAACCAAATTACAACATCATGCAGGGCAGTCTCAGTGTTCCTCTGACGACTCATCTGGGACACCATGCCCAGGACTCTACTGATGAAAGAACCACAAAGAGATTGATCTCCAAAAAGAAAGAGATGTTCCCATTATTCACAATTTTATGGATAAAAACTGTACACACCTTCCTTGCATGTTAAAATAACAAAGGTATTTAGTGTGAGGACTTGTTTCACAGCCAGCTCTAATTTCCTATTGCATCACAATCCCTGTGTGCTGTGTATTCCTCCTGCCCATCCACCTTCCACCTGTCAGTGGTAAATTCAGAAAGGAAGGTGTTTTTTTATGTCCTGCCCCCCTTCTTCAGTAGTTAAAGAACCACAGAATAACCTGAGTTGGAAGGGACCCGCAAGGATTATGGAGTCCAACTTCTGAACAGTCACAGAACAACCACAAATTTTTGGTAAAATGCTGCTACTATCAACAAATTTCTCCCACGGCACTAAAATGCATCCTTGATCATTAAGTGTTCAGGTTTCGGAGAAATGTTTTCTGATTTATCTTAGTTTGAATTTAATTGAAATCAGTTATTTATAAACTCCGTTACCTTCTACCCTACTCACACCACTGTACCACGGTCTGTTGATTAAATATCCATCTACAGCATAGCAAGGTCGTCTCACCCATGAAAGCTGTTTATGTATGGGATGCAAGCTCAGTGCATATTGATCCATAGGATGAAAAGAGATCATAGGGCAAAATGCCCTGACTATTTTTAGTTGGGTTAATTTTTTCCCCGTTCTCAGATAAAAGGAGATGACTGCTTTAATGCATTGTGTTGGCTGCCTTGCTTTTCAAAGGAAAAGCCATAGAGGCCTGTTTGTGCTGCAGCTTCTCCTTCACTTTTATTCTACTTCAGTTTGCATTAGTGACACCAAGAGAGGATCTGAGTGCTGGCCATCGGGTCTGACTGATGGCCCACACTCAGCAGCTCAGTCCAGCTCTCTGGTGAAACAGCAGCAAGCATTTCTAGCCCCTGAAACATTCAGTCTGGATGGTCAGGCATGGCTTGGCTCATGATGTTTAAATTGTATCTAAAAACTGTTTGCAGAAGCTACTCAACCATAGGGTGAAGCCATCTAACAGAAAAAAATATATATATAGAAAAAAAAGCTTCAGTTATCCCATTTACCTTCTGTTTGCAAATAAAAAACCACTTCAATTTATTTGCTGAAGCATTTCCATAAAATATTAAAGTAACCACTGGCATCAATTTTTCTCCTATTGCATAAAAAAAATTTGCAGTTTTATACAACTTCAGTTAGAAAGCTTTTATTGCATTTATTTCCATAAGATAAAATCGGAATCTGCTCTCTTTTACAAATCTGATTGCTTTTGCCTTCTGGTCTGCTTTATCTCTTTAATGTTTATTCTTCCAGTCAGCACTTTGCAGTGCTGATTGCTTCAGCTTTTTTCCCCCCATTAGACAAAACTTTTTCCCAAGTCACAAGCTCTGAGCTGAGCTTGGCTGAAGTACCAGCTTGTCATGGCAGGACATGAAAATAGATTCACTCCATAGAGTTGTCAGAAGAGAAAGAAGGCTTTATTTACAATTCCAACAGTTTCTTTTATAACATGCTGTGTACAAAGGTCTATTATTGGTCCATGGGACTGACACTTCTCTCCACTGGTTCAGGAATAGGAAACAACCCCTGGGGACAGTTGTTCTGGCAAAGGGAACACTGTTTGCTTCACCTGTGCTGAGAAATGGAGAGAGATGTTTTGAACAGAGAAAATTATTGACAACTTTCCCTTGGGAAAGGAGCCAGCACTGGTTAGCAAGCTGAAATTCAGACTCAGAAATGTGGAGCCCACACCAGCTCCCACCTGCCTCTACAGGGCTGTGCTGCCTCCTGCCCACAAGGAATCTATTTCTGAAATACCTCATCATTTGTGGCATTTATTACCACTTTTCTCTCTCATGTTTGGGCAGCCCTTAGTTTTGATGGGCAACAGAGAGAGCAATTCCAGCCATGTTCAGAGCAGGAGTACAAGGGCTCTGCAGGTTCCATGTGCCAGGACTAAAGATGCTGGGTTTGGGACAGGGGGATTTTGAGAAAAGGCATGTCAGACGCAGAGGGATTGAATACTTTGGATGAGGAATACCATCCATGCCATCATCTCCTGTTTTTCTAACTCTGGTTACCTGCCTGCTTGGAGTTCAGCCTTTGCTCCCTCAAAGCCTCTCCTGCTTCTTATGAAGCTGCCAGCTGACATGGGCCGAAAAATAGCCTGAAAAAGCAATGCTTGGGAGCAGCACTGCCATGAATCAGTCAGGAGGAAGAGACACAGAGAAACTTGCAGGTGGAGGAACACAGAGACATTGTCATGTCAGCCCTGGGGCTGACTTGTTTCCAGGCTTTCGGGCACGTAATCCTGAAGAAGTTTGTTGCAGATATTGTTTTATGCTCTGCAGAAAACCCAGCAGAGGTTTAGAATTCCTCTGAGTACCTTGGTTTAGAGAAGCAGTAAATACTGCTTGAACCTGCACAAAGAAAGAAGTAAAAGAGAAATGACTTCAACAGTGCTGGATACCTCAGTATTTCAGTCTGGGAATGGGTGATATGGAGCTGAAGATGACACTGCCTTCCTACTAGGGGATGCTTACAAATGCTTACAAACAGAAAAAGGAAAACCCCACAAACTCCCATAACCTGAGCCCATCTAGAGGCCCGAGCACAGGAAAACACTGAAATTATGTTCAGCACAATTGCACACATGAAATATATGCACATTTTCTGGCCTGAAAAATGCGAAGCAGAATTCCTCTTCCTATTTATCCTGAACTTTATCTATTGCAGCTATTTAGGGAAAGTCTTTCAAGGATGAAAGGTTAATTATCTTTTCTGCTATTAGCCCCAGTGACATTATAAAAGTTCTTGAGATCTTAAGAATTAAACCATCTGTGCTTTTCAGGCTCATGGCCACCTCCTGCTCTCTCTGCTTGGGGAGGAGGATTTGGGAACTGCTCTGTAAAACTTGCAGGAAAACGGATGGAGATGGATGAAGTGGCTGGTGCCCACTCAGCAGACACAGAGGGGACTGGTGGTGCTCGATGGAAATCAGAGAGGTTTCCAAGTTGTGGTAAGTGCTCTAGGAAGGAGCTAAGACAAAAGTAAGGAATAAGAAACCTTCTGTCATGCTGCAAGTCTCTGAAATGACAAGGCAAGAGGCATTACAGAGGAGCTCGCTTTGTTTTGTGAATATAAAAATACCTGACATTAAGCAGCTGAGCATCCACAAAGGGAAAGCCAAAGAGCATTTCAAATGCTCTGCTAAGTTATGTACGGCAGAGCCTTCTGCATTCATTACAGACTACCTTTTCCCATGCATCTGCTTTACTTATTAGTATAATGAATCCCTAATTTATTAAAAACCCCCCACAGAACAATCCAAGTACATGGTTCCCTTTGCACTTTGAGTGTGAAAATCACGTAGCCTGTATCTGTTCAATATCAAAGCTCTCTCTGCTCTCTGTGAATGTATCTCAGAAATCATCCCTTGCATGACAGAGCCAGTGATCCTGATGCAGAAGAAACAACGTCTCTGAAGAATGTTTTCATTTGTTTCCATTTCCCCTTTGTGCGTGTTAGAGCTGCTGCTTCCAGATGGAACACACGGAGTCGTGTTTGACTCTCTGTGAGCTCCACTTTGAAGCTCCCATTCATGCAGCAGCCTTAGAGAGGGAAAAAAAAAATCACTTTGACAAGATTATGCATAAGCAAATTGAAACAAATACAGGAACATGGCGAATTGCACCCTGACAGCCCACAACTCTTTGCCAGAATCAAATGTACGTATATCCTGTTGTTCAGAAAAGCTCCATTAACATTATTCTCTGTATTTCTGCCTTCCAGCTCAATTTTGAGCCAGAAGGGATGGAATGATTGCATAAGTCTGGCTGCACAGTGTTGTAGTGTGCAGCTGGATTAGGCTGCAGCACATTTAGGAGGCAGCTGGATTTGATGCCTGAGGCAGAGAGGGGTCCAGGGCTTGTGTAGGAATTTGGGGTGAGCTGTGGAAATGCTCTGAGCTACACTTTGCTGGGGAAGGTCCTCCTGTCACACGGAATCTGGGTGAGGCTGCTCCCTGAGCAAAGGGCTGTCACCACTGGATGTGTTTGTATGCATGCAATTTATGAAAACACTCAGGGATCAGCTTCTGAGCAATTTAGCCAAATTCCCTCAGCAAAAATCTGCAAAAATAGGAGCCTCTGATCTTTCTGATAACTGCAAAATGAAAAATAGATATGTTTTCTGCTGCAGATTGTGCCAGAACTGGCAATCTGTTCATAAGCAGCATAAAGTCATAGGATGGAAAGTTCTTCTGTTATTGTCTCTGCATTGCCCTCTTTCTGTCATAACATTTCCGAACCACAATGAATTTACTAAACTCTAAATTCTTGCTCCTCTATTACCAGCCATAAAGAGCTCAACTTCATTACGCAACTGGAATTTCATTTAATTTTTTGAGACTTCAACATGATTTTCTTCATGCAGAATAAGAAAAGTTATTGAAAATGACAACATTTTAGTGAGGTTGAATGAGCTTATCTCAATCACCCTGCTAGGATAATACTTTTTGTTGCCTAATGTGAAAACCTACCGAGGTTCTGTTTAAATGCAAAAAGGAAGGAACATTTACTCTTGATTTCACAAAGAGATTTCAGGTAAAACACCAAAACATTCTAGATATGCTTAGATCTTTTCAAAGTTGGTTTGTTTATGAGCTTCTGTATGGGATAGCGTAAGCAGAAATAACTTTACGTACATTTTCTAGCAACTTCTAAGAAAACCTGCAAGTGTTTTTGGAGACAAAACAAATCTCCATCCACTGTTTTTAGAAAAGAATTGTTGTAATCAGCTTCTGTTATTTATGGGGACACTTACATTTCACATAAGCCTGGGGCCAACCCAGCTTGTTTTAGGGTGATGGTCTGGGTACACAGGGCATGGTGACAAGGACTAGAGTGTTTCAATCCATCTTTTGGCCAGTTCTGTAGGAGCCACGATTCAGGCTTGGTCTGCAGGATGCTTTTAAGGTCTTTTATGAATGCTCCATGCCACAGGTAGAGACAGCTCCTCTGTCACAGCACAGGGTGTGGACTGGCCACAAAAATGACCATGCTCTGTGTTTTGATTTAAACCTTGCCTTGAATCTTGAGCCTGCGGCTGTATCAGGATTTGTTCATAAAAAATAAAGATAAGCTGATTAACATGGACACCTCTCAGTGCCAGTGATGTCTGTGGGAGAGAGCCTGCCATGACCATTGCTGCACGAGCAGCCTGAGAGCCTTTACATCTTCCCAAAATCCTGGTGCAGTGTTATAAAACACTCGCCTTCCCCAGAGAGCTGAGGTTATTTATCAAAGGGCGATCAGCTTCAGCCAGACAAGTCACCTCCCAAACTGGAAAACTTTCCCTGGGCTCTGCTGGGGACACTGAAGTTAATCCCTCAACTGCTCGCAGTGGTGGCCACCTCACCTCCCTCTGCTGGAACCCGAAACACAGCAAGGCATTTTGGTAACCATCCCATCCAGTTACAGGGAGCTGACACCTAAGGGAGAAACAAGGCTTTAATGTAATGATGAATTCCTCTTTTATTATCCAACACTAACAACCAGTACAGGAGAATGGAATTTTATTTCTTAAAACCACACTGTTCCCAGTACTTTGCCTCAAGTCTTTTTATTAGAAGCTACAGTTGCTCATTCATTACCATCCCCACAGCACCAGGCTACAAGTAAATTCCAGCTTTTTGGAACACATATATGTCCAACATCCTAACAATTCCCAGTGAATAAAGGGAAATGCTGAAAATGTGTTTCATAAACAGGATAGTCCCCAAAGTCTTAGTGGTTGTTGGTTTAGTTTTAATTTCCATTAGCAGCTCCTAAAAACTGCTGTGAATTCATATGCAAAAGCCCTGCAAACAAAATGCTAAAACATTTTGAGCTCGGAAAAAGTCAGGAAGACAAAAGAGTCACATTCTAAAGTGCCAGCCTTTCCCTTTCTCCATGTTCACTTTGCTTATGGGAGAACACGAGTTTCAGGGTAAAAGGAAAAAGAAAGGCTAAAAGTAGGCCAAGATGTACAAAGCAAGATAAACCACTTCAGCCTAATGAAGCCAAAGGAACACTTGGAAACTGTATTACCAAAAGGAGTCAAATGAAGCCAAACTGTTGCTCTCAGACTCCCTGTGCTTGGCATGACTTTCCTTGCCTCATCTCCCAGTGATTTTTAATCTATCAGAACAGATAAGCACTGCTTCCTTGTCTTTAATATGTCTTTATTTTTTTTCTCCTGAAAAAGATGGACAATATATTGTGAGTAAGTAAAGTCTAGAATTTTAACTCCATTGGTCTGCCCTGGTTTTTGAACTAATGTATTTTGTGTGAGTATCATCTATGACTATGCTGGCAAATTGAGACAAATGATTCTCAGAGCCAAGAGCAGAAGGGCTGGAATACTGGACCTTCTTTTTCTGTATCTTGCAGCTCTTCAGAGTTCACCTGAAAAAGCAGTTAAGACCTAATTTAAGTGTATGCAACACACAAGGTTATGCACAAGGCTGCTCGCCTGCAGACTTCCCAAACATCACCGTGTGGACACAGACACTTCCATGTCCTCCGCAGTTATTTTGACTGCCTTATAATAAAAAATTGCTACATTGCAGGAATGCAAGTTTGGCCTCTCCAGTCCATTATGCTTTGAGTGTGGAATAGTTTCCAGCAGTCAGCATTTGCAAGCAATTAATATAAAGCACTGAGAGGTTTGAGATCCCATTACTCTTCCTTCCTTAGCCTTAAAAACTTGCCTTTGACAAGCCTGTGGTCGGCAAAATCTGACTTTTAAGAGCTTCTATATCCTGCAATTTTACCTTCTAGCATGTTGAAATCTCCAAGGTGCATACTGAAAAGACAATCAGTAACAAGGATGCATCGGTAACACGGAGCATCCTAGGATGCTGAAAGAGTTACTGAGTGAGCATGGAGGGACTCACAGGCCGCGTGGCAAGACCTGACACATGAAATTAGGACAGTCCTGGAACTACATACAAACCTGACATCTCAGACAGAGGGATGGCTCTGAAGAGAGCAGATGAAACCCTTAAAGGTAAAAACTTAAATATAGGTGGCTCTACTATTATTTCCCATATGTATTTTATGCAGGTACTTGCATTCCTATATAGAGAGTTTCACTTACATGACTCCATCATTAGTGACATAAAAAAATGTCTTGGGAAGAAAAGCAGAGACGCACAGAGAACAAACACATGTCCATTATTCATCCCTGTCCCAAGTAGTGGCTAGAACACATAAAAATAGCAAAAGATGCCAACATTTCATGCCATGTTCACCCCAAGCTTGTAATTCTGGGAGTCTTACACTTGCTATGTTCTTGTTAGCCTCCTAAACCAGTGTGTCATGATTAATTATTAATTAAAATTGGTTTAAAATATGTCCTTTGGGGACAAATACTCCAAAAACTCTGTTCCAATCAGCACATTTCTACTTTGAAGTACTTGGTTATTTACGATAAAGATTTACGGTACAATTTGTAGGTCACCTTGCAAATGGCAATATTAGATTTCATTAGTTTATTTTTACTAAATAATGAAGGCATAGGTTCAGAACATAGGAACAGATAACACAAGTGGCACTGTAGCACTGTCAGTCATTATTTCTGTGTCAATATTCCTCAGGTCTCATGTCTCAGAGAAAGGCACTGCAGACCCACAAGGAAAACAGCTTGTTTAGAAAACTGCATTTATTCCCCAGTTGTTTGCTTAAAGGATGCTCCTTCCCAAAAGGAAAGCATAATAATCAAAGATTTGCAAATCAGGAGGATTCAAAGTCTTATTTATTTTTTTGAACCAGCACGTAAAAGGCACCAAGGCTGCAAAGGCTGGCTCTGTGCACAGGGATGCAGAATAGAGTATCAGGCAGAAAGAGTGAGGAGGAGTGAGCGAAATGCTGATTATTTGACTGACAACAGGGGTGACACTGATATGTGACCTTGAAATTATGTCCAGAAAGCTCAAATTGCTATAAGAGCAGGGTCTCTGAATGTTACAGTGAGTCTCTGTGCTGCTTCTGAACAGAGTTATTGACACATAAGAGCATTTTTACATGTAAAATTACCCTTTCCTGTTCTTCCTCAAGGACTTGATGAAAATCTGTGCTACTGATTGGAACTTACCTGCATCCATCCCGTTACTTTCTGACTCCAGAGTTGATTCTTTCCTGTGTTTTTCTCTGCAGTAATCTTTTGCCCATAAACACAGCTTTATTTACTTTCTTTAATTCATCCCAGTGATGATCTAGCAGCGTCTATCATTACCAAGTGACAAAGTTCATCCTATTCTTCACTGCCTTCCCAAAAGATGATGCTGAGGTGCTCTGCAAATTTTGCAAAACAGGCACCACTGGGTTGCTGGGATGCAGGGCCCATCGTGAGCAACTTGGCAGCCTCTGAATTGGCTCAGCAACACCGCCCAACGCTGACAACAACAACAACAACAACTGCCTGAGCACATTGCTGATGGCTCTATGCAGGCAGAACAACAGCAGGAGTTATTTTTGGATTACCTCGGCAAATATGTTTGCATTATTATGCTCTCCTTTGAGGCGCAGATAGATTATGATCAAAGACGGTGTCGGGTGATTTGTGCCTTTATCCAGGTTTCCATTTCATCACTTATAATAGAGATGTCCATTTGTCCACAGTTGAACAGGGTTTTGTTGAATCACACTAAGGCTGATCAAACCTGGTCTGCAGAGGAGTATTACACATAATAGATCACTGCCTCCTTCCCCATCCCTGAAGAACCTGATGTTTGAGATAAGAGATTCTCCTCATCTCATCTTCATAATACTTAGCACTTTACAAGCTCTGCTTCAAAGGGTTATAGAGACATGAATTGTCACAAAGCCCCACTGAGATAGCAAGGTATTATCTTCATGTAAAGATATAAGAAAAAAAACATAACCCAGACCCAGCGAGCTTTAGTGACATCTCATGATGGACAGAAACTCCGGGTCAAAGCTGGAATTAGATTGCGGCAGTTCTTTGCTTTATCTTTAATCTCTAAATATAATTTTACCCCATCTGCCTCCTCTGGATATTAAGTATTTATAGAAGTATTGTCTCCTCCTCCCTCCACCCAGATCCTTCATTTTCAACATTTCTAGCATGATAATTACACAACATTGAACTATTAGCACCGATTTCTACACAGATCTATGAACTCTGAAGCATGGTCTCAGTGTCACATTGTCTAGACAAGGAAAAGGGCATGATTTAATTGAATATGACTTTTCTTCTGTATCTAATTAATTTTGTAACAACCTCACAGAACTGGCAATAATTCTTCTTTCTAACAGGTGGATAAAGTGCCCATTCCTCTGATCCCACCCACTTTGCTCTCCTCTTGCAGCAGTAACTTCGTACAGGATTGAGGCTGCCCAGCCAAAGCAGACAGGCCCTCCTTAGGGACTGGAAATGATCAGAGGAGATCCAGCCTCCCATTCCCACAGCTGGCCCAGTTGGCAGCATCTTGCATCTGGTGCCCTGCCTTGGCCACCAAATTTATTGGCAGTAGTGAAGAGAGCAACAGGATGATACAATTCCCCAGCCATCTGGCTGTGGCACTGATTTTCGTAACCTTGTATATGCTAAATAGCATAATAAATTTTGAAATAAGACTTCGAGAAGGCTCAAGGGAACCTTTATGATGACAGGATGAGTCTGTTCTAAACAAACACGACCAGCCATGTCTCACTTATCTCCATGTACCTGCACCCTGTTATTTTAGCTGTAAGTTTACTAGCTAAGTAACTCCTTGTGTAAACTTTTGTTGTTGCTGCTGCTGTGTAACCCTGCTCTGTGCACTCAGAGCTGTAGCTGTAAAATAAACATATCAATCTGGGAGTTGTAACCACATCATATACAGAGAGCAGCCTTCTCAGGGAGTCAGGAAACTTGAAAGTAATTTCTGCTTTCCCCACTGATCTGACCCTATTACTTCAGCAGATGAGAAAGCAAGTGGAATGAATTCTCCAGCACGGTGAGACTCTTGTTTTGGGCCATGAGAAGGGGGGAGGCTGTGCCCTGAATTCCTTCAACTTCATCAGCGGCAGGGCCTGCCCTCCACAGGCTCTGCAGCACCTCTGGGGGTGTCTCAGACCCTGGTGTTCCTGCCCATGCCTTGCCCACGTGCCAGGAGGGTGCTCCCAGCCCAGACATCCAGAGCTGGTAGGCACGAGGAGGAGGGTGACGAGAGAGAGAACAGCACACCAGCACAAAGGGAGAGGGGTTCTGGGTTTGTTTTTGACTCTGTCACTGACTTTGGCCTAGAGGAAATCCATCTTCAATCGACTCCTTCCCCCACCTCATACACTGGTGAGGCCTGGGCTGGAAACTCACTTCTAACACTTGCCCACAACATTTTATGTTGGTGCTTCGTAGCACTACATCAATCCTGATAAACAACTGACTCTTCAGAGCACTGTACTGGAGAGAGAAGGACGTGCAAGAAGGGCTCCCCGTCCCCCCCAGGGACTGTCTCAGTCCTGCTCCTGTACCCCACAACACAGACCCCTCAGAAACCAGCTGAACCAGACAGGTCTATTTCTGAGCTGATTCTTTGAGAGCAATTGAAGGGGGAAAAAAAAGAACCTTCCATTTTTCCACTACTGATTCAGTATCTATTTTAATCTAAATAGAAAAGACCCAAAATCAAGGGCCAATCTCATTTAAAGTCACCCTCTATTTATGAAGTGCATTGGTATGCTCTTGCTGACTTTGTCCTGTACAGAAGTGCTGGTCTCTACCTTCCTAACACAGACATTTTGTTCTTTCCACCATACCACACAGCCCCTAAAGTAATTCTCAACTGAAGTCATATTTGTAAATTTTCTGAGTTAAGTTTGCAAACTGAACCTACTCAGAGGAGAGAAAAAAACACCTCTGCAAGCCCAGGATTGCTCCATCTGAGTTTTTCCTTTTTTTTTTTTTTTTTTTTTTTTTTTCTTTTTTTTTTTTTTTTTTTTNTTTTTTTTTTTCTTTTTTGGTTTTCATTATCAAATTCAAAGCCACTGTTCAATGCTGCAGCACTTCACAATAAATTGCAATTAATTAACCTCTGAGAAAACCTGTAAGTTGCTGCTATACACTCCTTTCTTTCTGGTCTGCTTTTTTTATGAGGCTGTTTTGGGGAGATGTTGGGCTAAGGAGGGATTAAGGAATCACGGATACTATGGCTGAATGCTAATTCATTTCATGTTCCGTCTCAATTTTCCAGCTCTTTCTGAAAGCATTTCAACTCTCAGAAAGCACAATCATGAGGAAAAATAAAAGCAGTAATTTCTTTTTGTTGCTTTCTTTATCTTTCTATAACTAACACACCTTATGGGTTCACAGTATTTCTGTAACTGCTCTTTTCTAGTGAAAGAGCCTAATCAACAAGTAGAGATTTGATGGAAACTTGACCAGGAGCAGAGATTTGAGGGAATTGGCGCCATTTACAGACAGCAGAGCCCATGAGGAGAAATCCTGCTCAACACAGAGCGTCTGAAAGCGGGACATGATGACCTTTCCTCACATCCATTGTGCCGTGTGCTGCCCTTCAGCAGCACTGCCTGCAGATCCTCAGAACCAACATTTTCCCAAAAGTCTGCTGTCCTGATGAGATCCCCCAGAGCTCACCTGTGTGCACAGTCCCGGCACGGGGCTCTCACCACGGGCACACCCTGAGTGAAAACACAGCCCGTGTGAGGCAGCAGAGTCTCTCATGGCACAGAGGAGAGGTGTGATCAATCCCATAATGGGTGTTCTCCTACAGACCCTAATCATGACCGGCATTAGCTGGCATCATTACTTACTGCTGCTGTCTGTGATATTCCTCCAGGGAAAAAAAAGTTTCCAGTTCCTTAAAGGTTCAAACTTGAGTGTGTGCTCCCTGTCAGTGTCCACACAGGTCAAAAGGCGCACGGGATTTTCTACGGTACGGGAGGGAAGGGTACAGCATTCCAAAACTCCAATATTCCCAAGCTTCCTCTGCGCTGGCCCACCAACAGTCTAAGCTCAGGAAAGCAATTCCATTGGAACAGAGGACACTGGAAGACCCTAAGTTTTCTACATAAGATTGCAAGTGGGGACACTTCTTGTTTGTCTTTCTGAAAGAGATCTTGGCTCGTGGTGGAATGATGAGAGCTTAAGAGCTCCCAGACATGTTTTTATGTAAATCAGACTTTGTGCTTTATGTGAAGACACATTTTGGAATGTAATTTATTAGTGGGTCATTTTTTCCCTCAAAGTTGAGATTCTATTACATAGAAGACTGGCTTTTCTCAGAGCCTTTCTGTGTATCTCAACTTCCACTACTGTTTTACCTCCCCAGTATGAACAGAAGGAGATGAAGGCTCATTAACAAACATAAAGAAATTACAAGAGACAATGCTCTCAGTTTTAAATCAACCAGCTATTCCACCTAACCTTTTCAATTATGGTAACTGGCAAAGGATGCTTCAAAACCCAGGGGAAAACAGTTGCTGTGCACCCACAGGTGCACAAAGGGGAAGGAATCCTTTAGCCATGATTGCTGTCATGAGGATTATCCACCACCACGACTCTGCCTGTCCATGGAATCTCCGTGGGGCTTGTCAAAGGTGTTGAAGGACAAGGACCCAAGGAATCTTATGAACCCAGTGGAAAACATGGTCTACATCTCACTGTGCTCCCTGGCTTGGAGACATCATCGCACGACTTGGAGAACCAGAAATAAACTACAGGAATAATCTAAATAGGAGAGAAGTTGCTAAAAGCCCACAGAGCTGTAGCACTGGGGATAGGAAGAATCATAGAATAGTTTGGATTGAAAGTGCCCTTAAAGATCATCTAGTTCCAATTCATGTCCCATTGCAGGGACACCTTCCACTATGTCAGGTTGTTCCAAGCCCCATCCAGCCTGACCTTGAAAACTTCCAGAGATGGGGCAGCCACAGCTTCTCTGGTCACCTATGCCAGGGCCTCACCACTCTCACAGGGAAGAATTTCTTTCCATTGATGGGGACATAAACACCATTTCTCTCTGTAACTGAAGGGCACTGGCATCAAGGGGGACAAACAAAAGGTGGCTTTAATTTTCGTAACATCTGGCCTGACCTTGTCAATATATTTGCCCTGCAGCAACAATTACAAGCTCTGATTTGGGATTAGGACTGGAGCAGGCTAAAAGTGCTGCACAAACAGCCATCCCAGGCAGATGATCCCCACAACAACCATTTCACAACCGCAGCATAAGGTGAGGCACAGACAACAGATGGGTAAAACAAAAGGTTAAAAGCTGCACACCATGACAGCGAAATGATGATGATCACTGCCACAGTCAGCATCTACAGCATTCAAATGCACATTTATTATTCAGATTGCTGCAAATACCCCACCAGAGGCAAATGAGAGGAAAGAACGTGAGTGTGAATCTAATTATGGCCACAGGTCTACAGAACAGCCAAGGTAAAAGCTCAGAATTGCTTTAAGAAAAACTGAGTGAGACTTAAGGGCAATGATATATAACTAAAGACATAGGAGGTGGCAAAAGGGAGACAATGACAGTGCAGGGTGAGTAAGAGAACCCCTAAAGATAAATAGCTGGTGTTTCATGACCCCGATTCCCTCTGCTGTCAATGCTTCTTGCAGGAACACCAGCCCCTGTTATCTGAGGTCTTTTATCCATGAGTTTTTCAGTGGGAACTACACCATTCTTTCAATATTCAGGAGAAAGTTACCACTAATAATAGAAAAGAAAGCCTAACTGCTGTAGTATATTGGTTGTCATTCTTCGAGACTCACATAGCACCTGACCAAAAATCCATCTAATAGCGGTGTATTTTAGTTCAGAGGAGAGTACAGTGCCATATAATCAGTGTAACCATGCTTAGAACTCAGTCTGTCAATATGGGCTTTCAAAAAAGTATTTCCAGGGGCTGCTTTCAGCCTGAAGGCTTTGGCACTTAAAGCACAGATGATTTTCTGTAGATTTTCTCCCAATTGTAGCTCCATAAAGCAGCCTTCAGACGTATAAAGCCCACGATCATCCAATGCATCTCTGGGGAGGTGATTCCAGGGACTACAGTTGTGATCTGGGGGGGGAGATCCATATTTCACTGGCTATTAAATAAATGACATCGTATTTACCTATAATAGCCATTCCCTTGTCCTGCACACATCAAAATGTCAGGGATACAGAAGAAAACAGAACCACCCATCAAGTGAATCATGTTGATTTCCATCTCTGACATATCTCACCTTCAGATATGTGTTTCCAGGGAACTCTGTTACTGTCTTTGCGCAACCAACCCTGCCTGTTCCAAAACACCTTCTAATCTGCATTTATAGCAAATGGGATGGCATCAGATGTCTTCAAATATCAAGTTTTCTGCATATTTTGGAAAAGGAGGTATTCCTGTAATGGTAACTCCTCACAAACCCTGGAAAAGAAGTGCAACTTGATGAGAAGCAGGAAAACCATAGAGGCATCCACAGGCATCCACAGGCTTCCCAGCAGCACTACATTAAAAACACAAGGCACATCCCAAACTGCTTTGTTGATGATGTGGCACAGGAAATATCATTTCCTGTCTTAAAAATCCACCAGCTCATTTCAGGTGCAATTCCACCAAGGTGTGCATTCCCCATCTAGTTTGATTTTCCTGTCTCAAAAAATTCACACTTCTTAAATGTCTGGTTGAGGGATATTTGAGGTATATACTATATGATTAACTTTATCAAAACAGAAATCCACTGCTACAGAAAGCACCTTCACTTGTATCTTCTATTCAGCTAATAGAAGAGAGGAATTTCCTAATCAAGAGCGGTTCCAAATTCTTCATAACACATCCTACAAACAAATTACAGTCAAGTGGCTGCTTTCAGACCATTTAAGACAAGAGCTGATGCCTGCTGAAAATGAGTGAGCATCCTTCCACTGACTCTAGACATGGCAGAGAGGGCAGGGGATGGCAGGGACATGGCCACTTGCCATAATGGTGGCATCCAAGCCAGGTGGAGGCGACCCTGGCTTTATGCTGAAAATGCCTCTGCTCCCAGCAGCTGACAGGTCAGGACCATCTCCTGTGGCCTCTCATTGGTACAGAACTGTATTGATATTAATTAGCATGCACTGGCTCGGTCTGAAACACTAAGGAGCAGTTTATTTCTGGCAAAGCAGTATTCAGCTTTTAAAAACACATATAAATTAATGCACCTTTTCTGTCTCTAAGGGCACAAGCACAAAGGAGAGCTTCACTTAGAGCCCATCTCTAACAGAGAAAAAGAAGAATCTCGGTAATTCTGTACCTGCACTCAGTCACCAACTATCACCAGCTTGTGGGTGACCTTGTGCAGCTTCCCATGCTCCGAGGTGTCCCCTAGCCCAGCACGCCGGGACAGGCAGCCCATGACACCTCCCTGCCACTGAGAGCCACCTGCCCCAGAGGAGGATCCAACGCCCTCTCTTCATCCCAGAGGTCACTCCTTCGAACCCCCCTTCTCAGCCAGAACAGAGCCCTGAGAGGATGCACAGCCAGAATTTAAAGCACGGGGAGTCTGAAGGCATTTTTATATAAAGACCTGCCTCATGTTTTGGGGCAGCATCATGAATCTGGCACCCCTGCAGTGTGATCCTGCAGAACCTGATAAAATGCCCCGTATCTGCTCCGAGAGCCGCTCGCCACGATAAGCTCGACTCCAGCACAAAGAGCACGGGGTCCAGGTGAAGAGACCATGAGTTATCATCTCAGCTCTCCCACTGACTGCCTGTTCTATTTCTCTGCTCTCCCTAATTCTTAATAACCAAGGTCCCTTGCCCCTGCCAGGGCCCAGATAACTGCAATCTACCAAACGTGCAGCTGCGGTGCCGGAGGGGCTGGGCAGGTCACGGCAGGCAGACCTGGAGCAGAGTCCTCTCTGCTGCCAGGCAGACTCGCCTCGTATCCATTTTCTCTTTCAGGAGCTGACAGAAAATGATAAGATCACCAAAGGGCCGTCGAGCTGGCTGGCAGGTCACCTCATCACCACAAAATGAGGGCATGGAAGGAGATTCATCAGTGCCTTATTTTGCACTGTACTTGACATCTGAGATTTTAATACTCATTCACAAATATTTATGCAATCTGGAACAACATAAATGATGTTTTCTTGAGCTGGGTGAAAATTCCAGAGGGCAAAAGCAGGACTACAGTAAATGCTGTCTAATCACCCAGTTAGTGAAAAATTGTATTTAAATTACTTTGATGAACCAGGTGAGGTGTCAAAAGGAGCATAAGATGCAAAATGAGCAACAAGGAGGTGAAACTGTAAGTTTATGGATTTTATCACAGGCTGAAGAACTTGTCCTGTGCCACAGCTGATGAAATTAAGAAGGACAGCACAGGAGTTGTTTTTCTGTTTATGGGAACTCTAAGCCTGCTTAGGATGGCTTTAGACCAGTCACAATTCAACCTAAAAATTGCATCCCTACGATGAAGATGCCTCTTTTTGGAACACAGAGCAATAAAGCCAATTAGAGAAATCGGGGTTCTCAGAAGCTTTTGCCTATTTGAACGCAAAGGCTCGAGTCAAACCCAAGCAATTAGGCAGTAACAGGCACTGCCATCAAACAGGTATTCAGGACTCCAAAAAGAAATGTTTTTTTTAAGTTAACTTGTGAGTACTTTCTCTTATTTGCAAAATTTAGTAACAGGTAATTCCTGAAGGTAAGTTTTAAGCAGAGAATAGACTGTCAGAGAAAGCATTAGCAAGGTGCAACATGAACCATTCCACAAACCTTGGTTTGCAAAAGTACAGCCAAGTCCTGGTAGGATGATTAAGGAGGAGGAAATTAAAAAGAGCTTGGTCTGTTTAGCCTAGGAAAATGAAGTCTGAGAGGGGATGCAATTATTCTTTATAGGTACATTTGGAAGTAAACAGCAGGGAGGGAGAAGAATTATTTAAGTTTGAAGCCTGATACTCGTACAAGACTGAGGGGCTATAAATTGTTCATGAATAAATTTAGACTGGAATTTAGGAGGTTTCTGACAATTTGCAGACTTCTTAAAGAAGGTGATATAGGCAAACTGATTTGAAAGGAAGCTTGATAAATTTCTGGAAAAAAGCATAAAATCAAGCAGAGAGGATCTTGGAGGCAGAAAGGGAAGTTTTCAGTAGAGGATTCAGCAGTTTGATTTTTTGAGAATGTTCAGATTTGCCTAAAACAGATGTGAAAGCCTTGTGTGACCCTTTACACGGAAGTCCCTGAGAGTCTGATTTTCGTGACCACACAAGACATCTGCTGTGAGTATCAAATGCTCAAGATCAAGAAATAGTTTTCAAGGTGAAATGCTGTTTCTGGCATAAAAGTGGCAGGTTAGTTTTGGAAGTCATGTTTCCTGGGATTTAGCAACCCTACTTTCTATATTTGCAAAGATGTATTTTCCTCTACTGTGTAAGAATTTTTCCTGCTTCGAGTGATAAATAAATGCAGACTGGACTCTGCTGTATTGGCCATTTGTGGAACAAATGTAGGAGGGTTTTTTAATCATTACATGCATATTTTCCACACGTTAATTAATATATGGAGCTGAATAATAGCAGTCAGCGCTACATTTGCCAACAACAAATTTTATGATCTAAGAGTTCATTTACTCTGATCCTGTTCTTTGTTCCTCTCTAATTTTTGGATACAAATTATATATGAAAACTAATTTTTCTTCTACAAAGATGTCTGCATGTAGGATGTTCGGTCTAAGTACTTCTATGCAACTCCATGTTTTAAATTTACTGAGAAGCCCTTTAACTACCTCCTGTAAAGGCTTTTGTGTGCCAGACAGCCAAAGACTGCCCACAGTACAGAATACAAACACTTAATTAAAAAGGATGCATTTGCAAAGCTGCCTTTTTTTTTTTTTTTT
>WBMY01002798.1:1636854-1658839 GCA_013397315.1 Donacobius atricapilla | reverse complement strand
TTTTTTTTTTTTTTTGCAAGCTCAGTACGGGCTTTGATCTCATGATTTACACATTTGTTCAAACATATGTTTTTTTCCTAATATTCCCTCATCCCTTCCAAACCCAGCATGTTTCACCACAACATCTTTAAATATTCTTGCATACCCCTGCACTAAACCTGTTTTCTCTTCCAGTGCGTTTAAAAACGCACCACTGCCACAGCAAGGATTTTAGTGCAATCCATCAATCTCACTACATTACGAACATCAGTAAAGACAGAAAAACCTTCCTGGAATTTTTCTTGCCTATTTGGAGAGGGGAATTGATGAATACCATGATATGTTTGAGCACAGTGTTCAGGAATTGATTAGGGCAGCCAGAGGAGGCTGACTCAGGTGTACCTGATACCCCCCACAAACCTCTGGAAGGGCACAAGGACTCTTCCTCAGCTGGTGGGAATTCTGGCACCATGGCTGAAATTGATGGGTCACTCTAATTTATATGGCATGAGATCCCTCTGTAATTAAACTCAAATGGAGAAAAAAAACCAAAAAATAAGAAAAACTTAGGAAGAGGGAGAGCGACATCGACCTTGCGCCGTTCTCTCCTCGGGCAGGAACGTGGGTCACACTGGGCCGAAGGAGCCTCTGACGCGAGCTGGGTGTTACAGCCATCCTCCTTCCCAGGTTGCACAGCCATCCTCTGGAATCCTTGTTCTTGCTTTCTCCCCTCTTTCATTCCCCCCGCTTATTTAAGGAGCACAGAGGCACATAATGATGGAGATAACTCTCCCGTACCCCGCGCGGCACGTTCGGCAGCCGTCAATGTCAGCCCGCGTGTGCTCAAGGACTGCGGCTCAGGGACTGAAGAATGAGTCTCGTGGCAGGATCTAAATATAAAAATTGTCCATCTATCTAAAAAGTGCTGCCACTTCCATAGCAGAATCTGACTTTTGCACCTATTAATATACAGTAACATTACAGCGAGTTTAAAATGTAGCCATGCCTGCAAGTTTTATTTACAGATGACCGGTAAAGACACAGACTTCTATTATTTTTAGCACTGTAGCTGAGAAATTCAGAATAGCATAGATGAGAAGGGAAAAAACAAGTTGTGGTTCTAACTTTTGTTTCAAATGAGGCATATATGGAGGTCAGTCTCTCATGTGGGACACATAAGAAAGTAAATCCAACATCATTTACTACTCCACTGTAGAGAGAGAAGCAAACTAAATGCAGCAGTAACAACATTAAAATTGCAACATTTTCCAAGACCTTATCATTACAGAAAGCACATCCCTTTCAAGTGTCAGCCCTCCAGCACTGCAGGTCCTTATATCACGTTGTTATTACTAACCTCTGATCCTCCTGGATTCAGCAGCATGATAAAGACGGCTAATTAAGGAACAACAGATCCATAGATTATTCCCTGCCATCGTGTTAAGATGTGACATCATACCATCACTCTCTAAATATGCACAGGGAAGAGCCTCATCTCCCTGGCTCTGTGCACTTAGTGGAGAGTAGAGACCCCAAATTCCTTGGGAAGGACGACAGAAAGATGGAAAATACGAGTGTTATTCTACCTGCCTGAATAGGAACAGACACACCAGGTTTTATTTTTTCACACAATTTTGCTGCATCTTTTTAGTTTCATTAGAATTAAATACCTAATAAGCTGAAAGGTAGAGATTGACACTCATTTACTTTAAAATAACCACTTAATTTTTTTTCTCATTCTACACAATTATAAATTACTCTTACAGAGCTGTATTTGAAGCTTTTGTGTGATTATTAAGTTTACAGAGAGCCGTGTGTATAGAATGACAGAATCACAGAGCACTGTGAGTTGGGACGGACCTTATGGATCGTCTTGTTCCAACCCCCCTGCCATGGGCAAGGCATTTTCCACTATCCCAGGTTGCTTCAAGCCCCATCCAACCTGGCCTTGGACACTTCCAGGGATGCAGGGGCAGCCACAGCTTCTCTGGGCACCCTGTGCCAGGGCCTCCCCACCCTCACAGTGAACTATTTTTTCCCAGTATCTGATCTAAACCTAATGTCTGTCATTTTAAATCCATTCCCTCTTGTACTCACTCCTTGCCCTGGTGTAAAGTCCCTCTCCAGCTCTCCTGGAGCCCCTTTAATCACCGGAAGGGGCTCCAAGGGCTCCCTGGAGCCTTCTCTTCTCCAGGTGAACACCCCCAGCTCTCCCAGCAAGGCTCCAGTGCAGAGGGGCTCCCGCCCTTGGAGCATCTCTGTGGCCTCCTCTGGATTCACTCAGCACATCCACATCCTTCTTATATTGACAGCCCCAGAGCTGGACACAGCACTGCAGGTAGGGTCTCAGGAGAGCAGAACAGTTATCATCCAAACAGAACTACTCAGCAGCAGGCAATCCATGCTCAGAATTCATATTTTCTCACTGGACACTAGCTCTCAGGAGACAGCCTCGTGAAAAAACTGCCAGTTATCCAAATTCCAGCAATCCATCAGTTATTCCAAAACTACAAACTGCCTTCCATCACTAAAATGTTGCTGTGACACACCACTAGAAGCTGCATGCTTTTCTGTTGCCTATTAATATCGTATCACAGACAAAAAGGCATTAATCTAGAAATGGTTTCAAACGGGTAGGACTATAGGATCTGAACTAATGATTCATAAAATCATTTGCAGCTATTAGTCTACAAGGATAAGTGCAGCTACTGCTTTTATTTCAGTGCTTGGTGTGGTACCATCAATTTAAAATCTATCTCGTCTGCTGTGATGGATTTATATATGCAGTGGAACCCAGAGAAGCCCTGTCAGGATTTTAAAGTCTAGATTGCTATATACAATTACAGGTGTCACAATATGAAATAACAATCGGAGGCACCGCAAGGAAAACTCCAAAAATTCCCGTGCGTGCCACACAGGAAGGCAGTTGGTTAATATTCCTGTATCATACTGCGATTATTTCACTTGATGGAAGTGATGTATTTTTACATAGCTTGATCTAAGGTTATGTCTCTCATGAAAATGATTTGCAGTCTTGAAATCCCCAGGGATAAGGAAAAGTAAGAGGGATATTTTTAATGGGCAGATGTCATTTCTGTGACTGTTTCGCCAGCTGTCAATACAAAATGTGTTGGCTGGACTCTATCTTGGAAAAACAGTTGAAAATACCTTAGCTGGCAGATATTTTCGTTCTTAACCTTTTTCTTGAGTAGCAGAAAGGCAGAAATATGCAGCGCTAGGCATAACTAGCAGCGACCGCATTATGGAGGTGAAAACAGTCACCGAGCCAAAGGGAACGAGCAGGTTTAAGGACAAAGCCCTCAGAGGACACACCGTGCTCCCTGTGGGTGCAGGTTGGGTCTCTGAGACCTCACAACACTTTGCTCCCTCTGCCCAGTGCAGCAGTGACAGCAGCGCTTCATTTCTACCTGCATAATAAATTAGATTAAATGGTTGGGGTGTTGGGAGACCCATGAGCCCCAAGGGATTGGCAGCTTGATGAAGACTTTATTTTTAAGTCACTGAAAGACATACAGTCATGGGAAGAGTAATGAAGAAATCATAATTGTCTGGAAAGCACATGGGGCTGACAGGTTCAATCCGTTTTCTGAAGGACAGACGCGTTAAACACAACACTATACAATACACACAGTTATTTGGGGCAAGGGCAACCTGTCCAGGAGAGCATCAAAGGGGCAGAGAGTGACACAAATCATTTCAGCTTTTTCAAAACTATGTCCATCCAACACTGTAGAGGATCACTTGTCTTACATGAAGAGCATTTTGACCCTCCTTTTACATGTGCAAGGGGCCCTGACCAGGGTTTGGGTTTCTGGAGGCTGTTCATATTCTCTGCCACTTCCTTGCACTGAGTATGCTAAAAAAATAATCTCCAGTGACGACAGAGAAAGTATGTCTGGAATTATGAAAACGTGCTTTCGAAGGACTTTAATTCAACAATGTTTAAACTTAATTAAATTATTTATATTGTGCAATTAATTATGCTAAACTGCCTAAGCCTTGAATGAATGTGCTTTGCCTTTTAATCTAAATAAAACACATGCATAGAAAACCAGGAACAGCAGAGAAGGCTGCAGCTGCTGCCAAGACCTGCAGAATTTGAGACTCACGTGACCTTTCAGGAACACTGCTGAAAAAACAAACCAACCAGGGGAAAAAACTCAAACTGCTAAGAAAGGAGAAAGTGAGTATGACATTTTGTCAGGATATAAAACACCGAGTTAGTCACCAGGAGAAGTTAAACAGGCTTTACCAAGTCCTTCCAGCTGCCCAGAAAGTTCTTTCCAGTGTCAGTTAAAGAAGTAAGAAAAACAAAAGCTCATTTTGAGGTTGATCATCTTTGTCCCTTACAACTTGCCCAGTGAAGGGAACGCAAAAGGCCAGAGCCACTGAGCTGCCTGCTTTCACCAGCTGGTTTACTGGGAAGGAGACACCAGCGATCCGGAGTTCATCTGGGTTACAACAACGGACTTGGCACTTGCTTTGAGGAACAGGAAAGATTTGGGAAGTCTCTTTTTTCAGTCGGTGGAAAGAACCAGTCTATGCAGGTCTGTATCCAATTTGGAATTACAGAAGAGCTTTCTACACAGGCAACCTCATTAGCCTTTTACAAGAGTAGCTGTCATTTTTATTCTAATATTATGACTGTAACGCTGAGGCTGGTTAATGCTTCTGATATTTAATCACAGAGTACAAACCATAATTGTTCTATTTCTAATACGTCTCTGACCTCTGGCCTCCAATGATAACTATGTGATTGGTTTTCAAAATACATAAATATGCATGGATTTTAACAGACATTTACTTTAAAATAGATTTTTGAAAATATTTTAAGAACTTGAATAAGCATTTCTAATAAGACAAAGATATTGCAAGATTTTGAGCTATACATGAGGGTATTCTTGCAATGTTTTTAAGACTATTGGTGAAGAAATAGAAGTTCCATTTGCATACTGCAGTGGCAATTTCTGTACAGGCAGTTAGGGGATGATATGAAATGCCCTCTGGTAGCTCTAAAAGAGACACCAATGTTAAGATCCAGCAAAGTCTTTCATTTTCTTGGGCACATTTGGATCTTGCAACCAGTACTGAATCAATGTTTGTGTAAAAAGCCTCTCAACATCTCATTCACTTGATAGGTCCTTTGGGGCATAATATTGTTCCTTCTGCTATAATGGACCATTGCCTTCAAATACTGTAACATCTGTGGTACATGATTGCCAGCTTCCTGGGCCAAATTAATCCCTGGTGTAAATTCCTCCAATCTGATCCAGGGTGAGTGACTTTTCACCTCACCACGCTTCGTCTCAAAACTTAAGAGTGCAAATGGTGCAATCCTTCGCCTACTTTTTTTTTTTTCCCCCCCTAAATAAATAAGCTAAGAAAATTTTAGAGGCCCAGAAAGGATCATTCAAGTAAAATCCATGTATTAATTATTATCATTATTATTACTGCTGTTATTTTGTATTTAATTTCACTTTTTTTACATGGGAGCAGTCGCTATTAATTTTCTCTATCTCAGAACAAAAAGCAGGAAAAAAATCAAGAAGTTTCAGACTAATTGGAGCTTGATATTTCTTTAACTCTTTTGGAAAGAAGCCTAATACCCGGACTGCTTTTAAGTGTGGATTCTTTGGGAGGCAAAATGAAATGCAGAAATCCAGATGGGAATGAAGAGGAGATGCTTCATGCATCCTCAGGGAGTCTTACACATCTCCTTAAAGAGTACCTTGGGAAGAAGGCTATATTTGGAACCAGACAATATTTTAGGCTGTAAGGACCTCAGGATGTCGAACCCCTGCCCCTCCCAGGGCTGACTTCCCGTTAGATCAGGCTGTAGAGCTTTGTCCCCGTGTTCAATCTCACCCTGGGCTCAGAGAGTGCAAACCTGCAGGGGGAATCCTAAACAGGGCTGTAATTGTCATTAATGTCAGCAACGGCTGGCTCATCAAGAGGAGCATTTTCCACAGCTGGAAAAGCGGCACAAACAGGGATTTATCGCAAAGCTCTGCCATGGCTGCAATGGGAACAGACCACAGTGAAGGGCAGCATAAAAGAAATACTGCCCGGGGCCGAGCACAGCCTTGAGCAGTTCACTACTGGAGAAAATATGAGAGGCTGAGGAAGGCAGCATCCATCCAGAGGAGGAAGGAAAAATGAGAGAAATAAAGCACAGCGAAGTGGAGAAATTTGTCAGAAATGGCAAAGAAGGATCACAGAATAAGAAGAAAAACCTGGATGTAATGGTGGAAAACAAATTCTCTGCCACACTGCATTTGCTGCCTGCAAGTGTCTCATCAGTCCCGATTTCTACCGATTTACAGCATCGAATTAGAAAAGAGAAAGGGGAAAACCCAGAACATAATTTATATGATTAATCCAAACATACGTATGTGTAGAGCAGAATATGCCAGGGATGGCACAGGCAATCATAAACCTACCCCAGTCAAAGAGATCCAACTGGACCTTTTGCAGATCTCATTTGTATATTCCAGCAGATATGAAAAGGAGAATTAAAACCTTTGGGTATGAACAGGTGAGTGGATAGCAGGGAGGGAACTGGACGGAGATGAGCCAGGACTTTCCAGAGCAGGTATCGAGCTGCTGCCACTGGAGCACTGCGACTCTGAGAGGAGATTTCTGTCTGGAGATAAATTGTCTCGATTGCCACAGGCACTGAGAAACTGTCCCTTCTCCTGCTACCAAATGAATATGAATGGAGTTACAAATGAGCAGCACTGATGAAAAAAATCAGACTGATAATCGATAAGACTCTTCTGTAGTGGGCACACAAGGAAGGCTTATAAAATTCACCCATACTGCAGTTTATTGCTCCATAAATTGCCATAATGTTTTTTTTTTTCCAAATAAATATATGCTAAACATTGCGAATGGTGCAATATTTGAGAAATACATTTTTCCATCAAGTATATCCCACCTTATTTCCAGCACATAAGAGTTTGTAGTCCCCATTACTGATGTAAGATTCAGGGGCCTCTTCAGGCTACCGCAATATTTTAAGTGTTATTAACATAAATGATGGTTTCTCACCACCGCTGACAGGACACCAGCTCCTTGTTGTTTCATAAGAGTGCCTGTATTATTTTATAAATTATTTAATGATGTCAGATACTCTCATGGAGGACTAACAATTATTGCAGTCTTGTAATGATAGATAAAAGTACGCTATGATTGATTAGGAATTACAGAGTTATTGATTAAATCAGGCTACTGAAAACCCATGACTCATTTTCTTTTCATGGCATGCAGAAAGTAATTTATCAGTTGCCCAATTTTGTCTTTTTAATACCTGCAGCGTAATTTAACTTTCATTGTTAGCAGGAATCTTCAAGAGCAGTTTATGACCTTGGCTAGCTATAGCTAGAAATAAAACCACTTAATAAATTCTTAGAATTTACATTTTTTTTTCTAAAAATAGGCTATATGCTATATAATATGCAGATAATATATGCTGAAAAAGATTAACTAACTTCAGGAGAAGAAAAGGGGCAAAATGAGAAGAGACTTTCTTTTTTAAAAAAAATAAAATGGGAGAAATTAGCTTCTTAAATATATGGGACATAGAACAGAGGTTCATAACTTCCTCATGCTTCCATTAATAAGTTAAATAGAAAGGCACAAGGACACAGAGGAAATGAGACAGAACTGCTCTGCTGAAAATTCAAAACTCTTCCAAACAGCAACAACACTTCCATTTGCATCAGTAGACGCTGTCGATTTTTCATTACTACTCTGAAATGATCATACGCCCTTTAATAAAATTTTTAAACATTATTTTGTTGGAAGCAAATAAGAGTTACAAAGTAATTTTAATAAAAAAAAAATCATGCATTTGCTTAAAATACGAAACTTCATGACAAGCAGTTCGTCATACTTTTGGCAAGGTTATCCATGATTGCCTTTTTACTTTTTGGCTATTACAGAAGCTAATGGCATACTAAAAATCTTCTTTCATGTACAAATTAATTGTGTCCTTTTGCAATTCATATTAGCCTGCCTTACTTTTCGTTCTGAGGCTTTTAAAAGGTTTATATGGAACCAATGGATGTTCTCCTTTGTTGTGCACACCACTTCAATTATCCACTTTCCACAAGTTGAAAGAGAAAAGACTGTAAATGCTGGATACAGACCATTGTCAACATGCAGTAATTTGGCAGAAAAAAATTTTAAAAAGTTCTCTTCAAAATAATTAAAAAAAAAATTAAACTCTCAGCTTTGGAGATTGCTGGCAAATTATTTTTATATTTAGCAACTACAAAGAAGCGTGTGCTCCTTAATGATGGAACAGGGCGTTAGCAATTTGCAAAGGTCTCAGTTTCACTCCTCCTGTTCCTGAGAAAAATATATTATCCACTCTTCCCTCGCCATTAAATGAAGTTCAGCCTACTCCTTTCTGCCAGTTCTTTGCAAAAGCGAAAAGTTGTGGGTTTTTTTTTTTTCTTTTTCTTTCTTTTCCTTGTTGGAAACTCTGCTGGGCAGAGAGCTGAGCCAGGGATCCCCACACGGAGCCAGGGATCTGGGGGCCACCCCGAGCCCCCATCACCCCATTTGGGTTTGGGAAACAGAGACACTTGGTATGAACTTGCAACTCCTGTAACAGCTGATGGCATTTCAGCAAGCAGGTAACAAACAGAGAGGGTGCAGGAAACAGGACAAGGAACTTTGCCACCACAAAAAATCTTGAAATCTGAAGTTTAAATGATGCACTTTAAGTTGCCCTGTCTTAAACACCTCCAGGAACACAGATTTTGTGCCTCTGCAGGTTCACCTCTAGCACCGTAATCAGAGTGAAATCACCCTTTATTTTATGCTGGTCACTGAGATACTGCACCTTGTAAACACTGCTAGAAAAGCTAGTAAGAAAAAAGTCCATGCTTAAAGGTATTTCTTCTCCTTGGATTCAAACCACAAATTCCTCAGGCATATACTGACTATGCTGTAAGCAGTAAAACGAAAATAGAGTAGAGTAGGAGGAAAACTCAAGGTTTTTTATTTTTTGTTCCCGTTATTCCTAAACAACACCTTTTATGTTCTATAGGACATTAATATTCTTTCAGCAATTGGCTATTTCTTTTTCCTGTGTTTCATATTACTATTACATTGCAGATTGCTGCAGGCAGAGATGGAGAAAGTTTCCTTCCATGCAGCCACTACAGCTGCCAATGTATCAACAGGAGATTTGGCAAACTCACTTCATTTGGGCAGAAGGAGGCACTGCCTATCAACCCTGGCAATTCCGTGTCAGGGTGTGAGATCCTGAGTAACGCATATGTGTGACCCAAGGACTGTCACATTAACACCAGCTAGCACTGGCTTGTCTCCTTTCCTATGCTCTGGAAAACAAAAAACTTTTTAAAAAGTAATCAAAATGTCTATAGATACATATTATCACAGTTTCTTGTTTCTATCTCCACCAAAAAAATGTAGGATTTAAATTTTAAGGAAGGAAAAAATAATTTTCCTTCCCTTTTAGCATTTCATGCTTTGTGTCATTTGATAATATACATGACTAGGTTTAATACTCAATCGTTTCCCAAATCCAATTTGACTACCTAACAGGGTTTAATTTACATGATGATACAATTTCTCACACCAGAAAGCATAGTAACCCTTCTTCTTTGGAGGTTAATGGTGATCTAGCTTAAAGCCCAAAAGATAATTACAAGGAATGTGCTTCAGGTGACAAAGTATTTTTGACAACCCCGGACTGTTGATAGCTTTTTAATTATACTCCTTCCCACCATAGGAAACAGTACGCTTTTCCCTAAATAATTTGCAGGCATTTGAAGTTTATTTATTTATTTTTCATCAAATTGCTATGCACTGTAATCAATATTTTAACTGACTGCTACCCCAGGCTCTGCTCTCTTTCTCTCTTCACTTTGGAGCAGAAATTAAACTCGGGGTTATTTTTATTTTTTTCCCATAGAAAATTAAATACAAAAGAGCATCAAAAGAAGAATACAAACATTTATTGACTTGCTTCTTATCTTCTGTACCCATTTGATATTTTGTGACATTTAAAAATTGAAACTTTGCAGGATTTTTAGGTGAGAGCTCGGCTAACAGAGAAGGTCAGCCTCTTAAGCAACAAGGAAGTTTATGATTATTAAATATGACCAACTAAAAATAAAAAAAAAAAGGAATTTCCTGTGCCTGTTTTTGCGTTTTCTGCCCCTGTGTTACTCTGTGTGTAATAAAAAGGGCTGGTTTGGTCAAGAGCAGAAAGTAATTGTTGTAAATAACTGTGATACACAGCAGGAGCAATAATGTGCAGGGGCACTTGTTTTCCATTTACTTTATATGCAAGTGTTGATTGTTTTTTATGCCACTGGAATTAGTTTCCCACTAGTATTTATGTGTCTTACAACAAATTGTTTGTCACTTTCCCTGATTAAATGTGCTCTTAATAACACCCAACTTTAAAAGTCTTTTCAGTTTGGAGCCCACAGTTCAATCATGATGCCTACCCCTCCCAGCACCTCTCACTTGTCCTTAAATAAACACCTCTATAACTTAAAGAGGATGGCAGAAAAGTAAAAAATGAGACCTGGGAGTAAATGCTGCTAAAAAAAAAAAAAAAGAAAGAAAGAAAAAAGCCAAACAACCCAGCTCTTGGAATAGAACCAAAAAAGCAGAAAAACAGGAATTGCTGTAAAAATTAATTAAAAGTGTAATAGTACCTGTGCCCCTAAACATTCCCTGCATCTTATTAGTCCCCCTGCAGGTTCTTATTAACATGCACAGAGAAAACAAAATTCTCTGTAGGGGCAGATAGGAAATGACAGAAATCCAGCACGAAGTAAATCCTTGGGCAGCCAAGGATTTTCTTGCTTTTGATCTATGCTTTTCGTAGTTCCAGCCCTTGTTCAGCTCAGACCCAGATCTATTTCCAAGCCCTCGAGGAGCCTCGGTTGGATGGAGCTCTGAGCATGCAGGTCTGAGGAGAGGTGTCCCATGGCTTGGAACGAGATGAGCTTTAAGGGCCCTTCCAACCCAAACCGCTCCAGGCCTACACAGATCTATGAAATACATAATTTCAAGGTAATGACAGAAATTCTGGATGCTGAAATAGTACAGCTCAGTCTATTTTTGTCCTGTTAATTGTCAGTCCATGTAATTAATGCCTGGGTAGCTGAGACCAGCAGGGAGGCCCTTTAGGCTGGGATTTGGGGCTTTCCAGGGAAGCTGTGCAAGCTCCTGTGCCTTCATTCCCGTGCTGGAGCAGCGTTACAAGGTCCAGTCTTGTCAGCAGCAATTACAGTGGTGCAGCTCTGCTGGCAAAGCCTCTAAACATCACTTTAACTTATCCCAGTTCTTCTGTTCAACTTCTCTTTCCCCCCAAATGTAGCTCGTTTTGCCTCCCTGAGTGAAGTAAGTGCTCCTGAAAAAAAGTTTAAATATTTCAAAAACTCAACCTCCCCCCCCAAAAAAAACCCAATATCAATCCAGGCCAGCTCTCCCTATGCTGGGATTGCACAGGATCAGCTTAAAGAAGCCACAGACAGTCTCTGCTTCTGCAGACAAAGAAACCAGGGGAGAAAAACTTCAGCAGAGTACGAAATTCATGAAGAGTAGTATTTGTTGATAAACAAATCTTTTAAGCTACTCTACCCTTACAAAAGCTAGACTGGAATGAACTCCCCTGACTAACACCAAGGCATATTTTTGCTAGGGATTTACCATATATTTACATTCTTGTCATAAATAACCTTTTATTTTTTTTGTGTGATGTTTGCTCTTATTAAAGTCTAGTAACAGTGGAGGGCAGATTTTAAAAGCACGTCGTAGAGAATATTCAGCATTTCTATTTCTAAAAAAAAGAAGCTTTGCATACAGCATTGATCACACTTCAAAAGATGTGTTATTGCCTAGAGTGTGGTTGCAAAGGAGTGCATTATCACTGATGCTACATTTTAATCTGAAAATAATAAAAAAACGCTTTTGTAAACACATTGCAGCTACACTGAGCGACTGCAATGAGAGCCCCACTACTTTCTCCCTGTGAAACCCAGCTCTGTGTGGTGCTAGTGGAAATCAGAGTGGTCTTGTTCTGTCTGATTTATTTGAAGTTTCAAGGGCACACAGAAATAGCAATGGCAGATTGGCACTCTTTTTCCCCAGTATGGACATATGTAGGTTAATAGATAGATAGAGCAACTGGGACTGAGACACATTATGTAAGTTAAAAAGTACTGAGTGTGGGTTTCATCAGGGCCACAACAAAAAGTTCTGTACAGAGGGCTGATACTGGAGTTCACATTTCCCTCCTGATTGTAGATCAGAGCAGCACCTCTGAAGTAAGTAACACTTAAATTCATCTCCAGTAAATTGCAATAAGTAGAGCAAATGAGATCCAGCTCAGGCCAGATCAGTGAGTTGCTTTTTTTTTTTTTTAATTCTCATGTAGTCTTTGGCTTCCCCAGCAAGCTTTTTATCACTACAGAATCTTAAACAGACTAAATGTAATATGAAAATTACAGAAGTTAGGAGTTTGGATTTTTTTCCCTAATCAGTCTAATCTAAAAGCAGAAAGTCAGAATTCTAAGTATTTCCTAAAATCATACCAATTCTTCCTTCCCTCTCCCTCTCTAGATACCATTTTCTCTTCATATATCACATTGTCAAACACTTTCCTGTGGTCATCACAAGAATAGCATTTGATTTACTTCCCTTCAACAGTAGATTTTCTACACAGGTCAACATTTTCACATTTATTTTTTCTGTCACATTATCATCATGCTTTCAAGCAACTTAATGACAGTATACTCAATGTATCATCTTGCAGCAACAAAACTCCCTTCCAAACCAGCCTTCAAATACGATGGTTTTCAATGTCACTTCTCCAACACCAGGCAGCTGTGGAATCTGCACGGGATGTTTCTGCTCTCTCCAGACAGCTGCACAGTTACAGAGCTCCATAAATCAAAGCAGTACACAGTGAATTGTAACACTAATACAGATTTCTAACCACTACAGGGATTTTAATATCAGGTATTTGTGTAGCTGCTTTGTCTTATTTACATGGAAAATAAAATTTGCATTATCTGAGCTGTGCGTTTTATATATACAAGATTCTTAACAATTCATCCAGTCCCTCAAGGTCCTGCTGCAAGCCCTATACTCAGCTCCAGCACAGCCTCCGCCTTTGAGACCAACTCTTCTCCTCCTCTGACCCTTACTGACTTACAGCTTGACTTTCCAAAGGTAAACAGGCAACAACAAGCTACTGAATGAAGTCCTTTTAAATATTCCTTCTTTAAATCTGTGTAGGTTAGACACAGGAGCTGTACCTGTTAAACCTTCAAGACAGAGCTGCGGTCTTACTGAAAGAAGTTGTTTTATCTGTGACAAAATCATGAATGGCATCAGCAGCACATGTTCCATGCAGGAAAGCTGCAGGAGCAGAACCCCTCGCACCCAACACGACTCATACAAGGCAGCTGGGCAAATTCCAGTGATGTCTGATTCCTGGTTTTTTCCCTCTTACAAACACAAGGCTCATACCTGTTGAGCCACGATCCTCATGCCTGCACAAATCCATGTTTCAGTCAAACTGCATCTTTTCTGTTTCTTTTTTTTTTTTTTCCTTCTCTGCCATATGCATGATGATGGGGTGACAGCTGAGAGGAGAATAGGCTGACATGTTCATCACTGTGAGGGATGGCCTCCTGTCACCTCAGCTGTGACAGAACGGGCACAGCCTGAAAGGGCCTAATGAATTAGGAAGGCTGGATTTTGTCCTTTCTCCCTGAAAAGTGGCAACCGTGCCTTTTTCCTCTTCGTGCAGTAACATAATGTCACAATGAGCAATCCTGCTTGGATCTGCTTCAGCAAGACACTCAGTGTCTGTTTTTTCACAAAACTGGAGAGTTTAGTAAAACAAAAGCAGCACATTTCAAGCTGCCCCTCAGCAGAAGAGAAACATACTGGGTGGGTGTATTAAAAGGTAGTTTTAACCCACGCCACCCAAAGAGGCCAGGAGAAAGGTGCAGTGCTCCCCCATTCTAACAGAAACTGTTAACACCCACTTACTTTCAAGGATAGCCTGCCTGGATCTGGTATAGCCTGGCAAAGGTCATTTGTCAGGACATAATCCAGCAGTACAACTTGTCCTTCTAACAAGGAGGATTTCTTTCCCCTCACAGCAGCGAGAGAGAAACGAGTACTGAGCTAAATTTCTCAAATTGGCAGTAACCAGGATGTTTATGGATGTGCTAAGAATATGATCCGCACACTGGCAGCAGCTAGAAAAGATTTTGCAATTCATTTGGTAGAGCAGAAGGTCATCCCTTTGCAGATGGAGAGCATTTGGTGCGTCCTTATGCACACAGGACTGTAACTGTGCATTTCTTGGCCTGTGAATGCATGCTGATTTGTGTGGTTTGTACGTACTGCATGTGCATGTTATCCAGAATTGGGTGCATTGTCACTGGTAATGACTCATCATGTGTAAAACCATGATTAATTTGTGACACAGGGATGGTAGGAAAGAAAATGCTGTATTGCCTGATAAAGCAGACAACTGGTTCTCCCTTCAAATATAGGAAGGTTCTGAAATGGTTTTATCTGTGCAATTTCTGACACTTTTGATTTTTCCATTAGGTAGCAATTCAGACTCAAGGCTACAATGACTACAGATGCAAGTCCGACATGACCAATGAGTTTTCCTCTTCTTGATTAAGAAAAAATACCATTTACATAGATAGCATATTCAGTTAAATGGTACAAATACATAAGGCTCAGACTGTTTTATTAACTTGGGTGGTTGAGGGGCACAGAATACTCTGGACTCATCGTAGTATAATTTATTCAAATCAGATATGAAGCAAACGACTAATACCATATATAAAACACGTACTTGAACTCTTTTTTTCCCCCCAATTATGAACAAACTCTAAATAGGCAAAACATACATACACAAACATTCTAAAAAAAATTAAATGGATACAAATAATTTATTTTAAATCAAGCCTGTCCTTGCTGTGTTATATCTTCTTTTAAATAGAAAATAAACCACTTAGCAAGTACAATTTCTGATTAAGAACCAAAATCAGTTTTCAAAATATTATCAATTGGGATGTTTCAACATTGCCTCATAGGAGAAACTTTCCAGAATTTCCATCTGAAAAAGTGTCCCATCATGGGATAAATCCACGCAGCCCAACAGAGCAAGTAGCCATAAAAACTGCTTTTGGAGCAGCTTCAGCAGTAGCTTGAAATGAAATAGAATTAATAAGGCAGTTGTTTGGAGTTCTCAGCCTCAGTAGTTTTTATCATTTAAAGCAGTCCAGGGCATTCAGTGTGGAGGGGAAGTCCTTCCCCATGCAAACTGTACAAATGCACACTGTGTTTTAAACAACAAACCTTTACCCGAGAGTGTAAAGATCTGAAAATCCAAACCCGTCTCGCAGAAGTTTGCACCAAATGCAGGAAATTTCTGTAGGAACATGGGTAGGGTGGATTACTGTGAAACAGTGTTTTGAGAGTGTGAAAAGATGGCAACCAACTAACAGGATAAAAATAAAAGAGTCAAATTTTATTTTGCAACAAATCATGGAAAATATGCCTATAAAGAAATTACTTGCAGATGTTGCTTTTAGGATGGGAATTAAAAAGCAGAGGGCACGAGGGCAATTTACTGCTCAGTGAGTGAATTACATATGTGAAATTTAGTAACTTGCTACTACATCAAATGTGTAATTAAAGAGTTAAATTGCTTCCAAACTTATACAATATAGTCTAAAAGCAGTCCATATATTCTGTGTGCTGAAAATGCCACGGATTACACAATATAGAAAGGGGTTCATGTTGATTTATATGTGCACACCAATTCTATGAACAAGTGCTGTACAGAGGGGGCTGGGTGCTGCTACATTCTTTGGTTCTTAAACTTGGAAGGGGCTGTTCTGTAAACCTTTAGTGTGGCAATTACACAGGAGTTCCAGGGAAACTCCCAGACTGATCAGCAAGTCAGCAATTTGCGCTAGAAGACAAAATTATGATATTTAATCGCTCTGTTGTCTAAATGTGCAGAATTATTCCCTTCCCTAAGCAGCTCCTGTCAGAGACAGGATGGGTGATGCTGAGGGATTCCCGGGCTCCCAGCAGGAAGCAGCTCTTCAGCTGGTCCTCAAGGAAATCTGGGAGGCACTGTCAGAAAGCAGTTGTTTCTGTCTCAATTCCATCTCCATTTCCTTGCAATCAAATTATTGCTGTTAAATGTTTTCATTCTGACAGTTCAGTCACCTTCTGCTATCATAAAACACACAAAGTGAGTCAATTCCCAGTTGCGTTTTGTCAGGACTTGGAAATCTGGATGATTTGGAAGTCACCCTCTGGGATTACACTGCTGTTGGTTTAGTAGGATGATTAATTTGAAGTAAAGAATGTCTTTGGAAAAGGATGTTTGGCATCAGGAATAACCACTGCTGGACATTAGACTTGGGAGAGCAGAGATTTTTGTTTTCTTTAAGAGATGATCCTTCATTAGAGGTAATATTTTGAATTACATGGGGCAGCTTTCTGGGGCTGAAACAGTCTGAATTTATTGCAATATGGAACTTGCCCGTGGATATTAACAAACTGATACATCAGTCAATTATTTTGGGGGTTCTTGGGGTCAACAAGCTGACTGGAGTCCCGGAACCAGGTTAGGTCCTAAATTCTTTTTTAAAGGAAAACGTAACTTTTTTTCTGTCATTGTTGTTCTTTACCTTCCCTAATCCATCTTGATAGATGGAATGATTTTTTTTTTCCACCATTGCTTGCAAAATACTGGTAATCTATGTATTTTAACAAAAAAGAGGAAGAACCTTTAAATGGGACATGTGGACTCTCAGAAGTTATTTTGCATGAAAATTCACACTGCAAATATGGTATGATATAGCACAGAAAGTTCACACAGAAAGGGAAATCTGCAAATTAACTGCAAATTAGAACATTCCTATTATATTTGCGTAAAACAGAAATTAATCTTATGACATTTCACCCTTATTTTGAACACGGTTCTAAAAAATAATGAAGGCAATAGATGATCATAATCTTCAGTGTATTTAAAATTTTAGAAAATATTGACAACATTTGTTTTCGCAAGATGATACCCCAAATTTTGATAATATTAGAATGTATAAACATCTATTATGCACCAGACTGAAGTTTTTAAGATTTGAAAGCCACATGTTTAGCAACACCTGGAATTGGTGTGGTTACCCGTGCCTCTGCAGGTGTGTGAGGTGGCAAGGCAGGGGAGACAGGGGATTTTTAAACGCTTGATTAAGAGCAAAAAATGTTGAATCCAACAGCAGCTGTAATGGAAGCAGTGGAAACAGCAATAGCCAGTCCTGCTATGGGCTTGGTAGGAACAACACGAAACTGTCCTCTCTTCCCACACTGCAGACAAAGTCTTGCAAAGAACCTTTGGCACAGCGTTGCAAATTAAGCCTGTTAACAACTATGTATCTTAGCCTGTGTGGCTAATTAACTGGAAAAAGATTTCCTCGGGAAGCAAAGAGCACAGAAATGCAAATGGTATGAACAGACAAACAAAGCTAATACGCTGCGTCCACAAACATCAAAGAGTTTCCTAAGTGACATTTTGTACACTATTGAGATTTTGCGCTGGTTATATCAGAGTTTTGCTACTGTTTTCTGCTCTGTTTTAGGTACAAATCTGAACCTAAGACAGTATACTAGTAGTAGTATAGGTAGTACATACTACCTATGATGAAGAGCAGGAAGTCAACAGACCTAACTGTAGCCAACACAGCTCAGCCATTTATCAGATCCCTGATAAAACAAGTACAAGTTTTTAACGAGGAGAAAACTCTTGGGCTTTTCTGCAGAACGAATTATTCCCTATTTGCCTTAAAGCTCATTCTTACAAGAATTTTACTGTCATTTTTTGCACCACTGGTACAACAATTCTGTTTATTTCAGATCTCAAGTCTCAGTTTGGTGACTTCTGGTTTGTATCTGAAAGAAAAAAAGTGCTTAAAGTGTGAGTGCGCATCCCTGGACGCGTCCAAGGCCAGACTGAATGGGGCTTGGAGCAACCTGATCTAGAGGAAGGAGTCCCCACCCATGGCAGTGGATCTTTAAGGGCCCTTCCAATCAAAAGAATTCTGTTATTCTATGAAAAGCTGGTGACATCATGTCAGTGCTACCTAGTCTTTAAAAAGTACTTTTTTTGATGGTTAAACATTAAAAAATTGAATTTAAAAACTCCAGCTTCAAAGCTCTGTTTAAAAGATACTGTGAGTTTTGAGATGTTCTTTATCGTTTTGTGTCGTATTTGATCTCCATCCTGGACACAGGGAATGGACTCAAGTATTTTGGCCTACAATGAATTCTGTGTACTATCACCGCTAATGCTAACAACCAGCTCTGACTGACAGTTCTTCAAATTAATGGCATTTTCACAACAGTAGTGAAGATGACCCAGCTTCAAAACAACATAAAAATTAACTGGCAGAAAGTTCAGGCTGCTGTAGAAGCCCGCAGGTGCCCCATAATGGCCAGTATCAGCACCTCTGCTTCTGCTGGTGTTTGAGTTCACTCGCCTGTTACTTTACAGACCATTCTGCAGCACTGTTTTGGCCAAGATCTCTCTCTTTAGGGCTTTCCTACCACAGCATCTCTTATTTACTATTTAATAAAGCCTCTGTAACATTTGACAACCAGAGGCCACGGGGAACTTTGCTGCTGCCATCAGAAACTTCCTCGGGAGCATCACCTTTGACACAAACGCAGAGAAGAAAGAGCAGAGCGAGACCTTTCCCGGCGCAGCCTCCCACCCCCAGCCGAGATAAGGCAGCAGCCCCATTACTGCTGACAGTGCAGGGCCTGCAGCACAGGGAGAGCCGGTGTTGAACATCACCTCAGCTCTGTCCAGCACACAGGGTTGGCATGCAGCATCCCCCTTTTATCTACAAGGGAATTCTGCACGGAAAACGCCTCATCCCCAATGAGCCCCAACATGAGCACCCGTCCAGTGCCCAGCAGGATGGATCCCCCTCTGGAAGCCAGGTTCCACCCGCGGCTTGCAAGGAATTCTTCTGTTGGATAAGCACTGCTGGACGTTCCTCTTCCCCCCAGCACGTGCCAGTCCATCCCGCTGGAGCATCGACCGCCGACGCCGCAGACACTTCATGAATCGGAGCTGAGCCCTGCTTGAGCCGTTTGCCAAAGCTGCTGGGGTCTGACCATAAACACCCCAAGCACCAAACTGGAGCAAAGAGCAAACACCAGACAGTTCAGCCAGAAGTCACGCCTCTCTCCCGGCCCTTCGGACAGATGGAGAAGAACAGCTTGCACCGATTTTTTTTTTTTTAAACTTATTTTTTTATCTACTTCATCACTTTTCCTAACTATTTCAGCCCTCAATTTTTTTTTTAAATTTTATAAGCAATTTAAGCTCTGCGAGGTCACTACTTCCTAAAGGGATTTTAATTTTTAAAATTTACAGGTGGCTATTCAGTTCAGACCTGTGAGTTCATAAACAATTTTTGAGCTACATGGTTTATGGTTGGATTCTAATTGTAGCAAGATGAATAAGGCCTGACTTCCTTTTTTTTTTCCCTATAGCTTCAGGCAGAATATTTTTTCCTTTCAGCTATACATTTCAGCCTAAAAGCACCTGAAAGGTAAGAGAGCTAATACAAGAAAGATTTTCCTCCCACAACTAAAGTAGCAGATCTTTCTACCTGCTGCGAGATGTGTCATATTAGAGTTTACAGATATTTTGAAAATATAACATCACTCTCTCCCTCTTTTCCCTGACACCAGCAGGCACCTGGATTTGTGGTTTAATTGCAAGTGCTTTCTGTTAATGTCAGTGTGTAAGTGTGAGCTGGGATGAAGAGCTTTAGCACCAGGAGCTCACAGCCATCCTTACACCACTTACACTCCCCATCTCGCCCATTTTTGTAGCATTTCAAAGAGATGCTGACCAGGAGACAAATGATCCAAGAATGCATTAAAACGTGTATCTACATTTACTGCACTTTTTACTGGTTTTATTACTTTTGCTGAACTTGTACTATCTTAATTAACTGGGAGCACTTACAAAATTCTCATTGGGTTCAATTTGCCCTAGTGGGAATGCCATTCCTCAGTTACGGCTCGCCAGGGGTGATATCCAACCAGCTGAGGCGCCCCAAAAAGATCCAACCACAATGATTTAGGGGCTTTAATGATAAACAATTGACCAACTGTACCCAAGCTATTACATGTGTGCACCCATTGTTCTTACATTTGGTGTCCACTGAGTGGAAATGTGTGATCCTTTTGCCGGCAGGCCTTGCAGGGCTATCTTCTTTTTGGCATAGAGGCTGGTAACACAGAATTTGGTATTTTCATAGTGAAACATGCTCATTTATGAGAATAACCTCTCTCAACTCCACAAAGGATGCATCTTCTTAAAGAGTACTTAAAATAGGGCTTCCTCACAAATTATTTTAATTTATCCTCATTTCCCTCGATCTCATATTCAGAGTGATCAATCCACTCTCATTCTCAGCACTTGTTCCAATCTCTCCCTCAAAAGCACATCAAAAATTCCACATTTTTTGACCTTTTTTCAGACATTTCCAAACCAATGATCTCCACAGCTTGAACAAGAATAAGTGATATAACCTATTTAATTTACCTTCTGGTACTTTTAAGAATTTGAATTTTTCCTGAAAAAATTCTCTGTTCCATAAGTAAAGCATTTTTTTCTCTAATGGGCATTTAATACTCTTTATTTTTAACTGTTATTTATACGTGTATTACTGCGTATGTTAAAAATACATGCAGAGCAGGATCCTGTCAGCAGTTTTTGCAGTGAGTCACCAGCTTCACAGCTGCTGTTCTGAAATAATATATTTAATCTCCAGTTTTTCCAGCTGTGTCCAAACAGACCACTGCTCCTGTACTGAAATCCCTTCATTTTAATGGGTACTATGCACGAATTCCTGTCAGGAGCAGACTGCAGAATTAAGTCTCAGTCTGGCTGCCTGTTGCACATGTCAGGTTCTCATGCAGCTGTAGAGGTGAAAATTGAGAGAAGGTGAAAAAATTACGTTGTTGATACTCTCGGCACAGTTACAACACCTGAAAGTATGTGCAGAGTATTGGTAAAATGCAATTAATTAATTTAATTTCAGGCCAGTGATGTCTTCTAAAATAGAGCATTGAATCACAGAATGGTTTGGGTTGGAAGGGACTTCGAAGAGCATCTCGCTCCACTGCCCTGCCATGGGCAGGGACACCTCCCACTACCCCAGGCTGCTCAGAGCTCTATCCAGCCTAGCCTTGGGCACCTCCAGGGATGGGGCAGACACAGCTTCTCTGGGAAACTTGTGCCAGGGCCTCAGCACCCTCACAGCAGAGAACTTTGCCAAATATCTAATCTTATTCTACTGTCCCTTTGAATCCATTCTCCCTTGTTCTCTCACTCCATCTTCTTGCAAAAGTCCGTTTCCTCCTCAGCCAAGAGCAAGGGGCTGTCCTGATCCCATCCCACCAAACCCCTTCCCTTGCCCTGCAGAACAAGCTGCGTGCACAGACTGTGTTTCCTTGCTGCAGAGGATGAAATACATCCCACAATAAAAGTCAATGAGGCTGTTCAGCACAAGGCCAGTCCCGGGGGGGTTGTGACTGACGGAGGCAATCGGAGATGCTGATGGCAAAGGCTTGTACAGTCCAGCAGGAATATTTACTCTACATTTCATATCCGCCACACAAGCCTTAAAACCTGTTTGCTGAATGTCACTGTTCCACTCCATCAACACCCAACACAATGATCAAACTCTCTCCAGTGGAGATCTGGTGTTTGCTCTGCCTTTCCTCCGCTGAGCAGCAGGGGTTAATAAATTGGGAAACAACTCACGGCATCCTATCTATGAACTATAATCATCTCTTTGCTTTCTGAATTTTGAGTTTCAAAACTGGGCATAATTATTTTAATAAAGAATTAATAAAT
>WBMY01002798.1:1589425-1636830 GCA_013397315.1 Donacobius atricapilla | reverse complement strand
ATAAATTAATAATTAATTAATAGTATTCACTTGGAGGAGTGGTGTTTCCAACCAGGTTTAAATATTCCTTATTTCTCAGTTTCCTTCTAAGTCATTAGACTTCTTAGAAACCATGTAAAGGAGACCTGTTTCAGTAGTTGCAATCTTAAAAATAGCACTCCCTTTTCATTTGTATGATAAAAAAAAAATTTGAATATTTAAACTCCAAAGCTAAAAGCAATGGTCAAAATATCTGCTGCTCTTTAGGACGTTCTACGACACCAAGATTAAAAATAAAAGGAATTTAGAAGATTGGTTATTGCTGGTTTATTTACAGTTTCCCTTCTTATTTACAGAGAGTGCTTAGGGAAACCTGGAATCAAAAATCAAGTATTCTCACATGCCTGTTGAAAACAAAAGTGATGTAGTCAAGAGGGCTGGGTTTTATTCTCCCAGCCTCAGTGTCACTCCTTCACGGGTTGATTCAAAACAATGTTATAACACCACGTCTCCCCTGTGCTGTCAATGCCATTTGTTTTTAATTTGGGACTTGGTAGCTACAGGTATGTTTGCTGCCAACAGCCCCAACTCCAAAGGGACGTTGGTATGTGCTGGTATCCACTCCGTATCTGAGTGCCAGGAGAAATGTGTGGGGCTCAGTGCCCATCAACAGCTTTTCGCTTTGTGCTTTCTTGAACTAGAAGACTTCCTGTTAAAAAGCATCTGCAGGCAGATAAATAGGAATATAAATTACTTTCCATGGGAAAAAAACTTGATTTATCTCAGCGCGGCAAGCATATATAGATCACTTTCTGAATCTGGGCCAATATGGGCAAAAAAAATGCTGGAGGCTTCAGGAGAGACTCCCAAGAGGATGCAGAGCGGCTTCAAAGCAGGGACAGAAAGGCCCAGCACACAGCTTGGAGGCACGGGGCTCTCCTGCTCTGAGGAGACCAGGCCTGGGGCCACCAGGGCCCAGAACCAGCTGAACTGGCAGAAAATGAGAGAGATGAGCCCAGCACCTCTCCCTCCACCCCCAGGTACACAGAGCTATTCCAGCACACTCCTCCCCAGCACATACACACGTCCTGGAGAACATCCACCTTTAACAAAAGGAGGAAAAAAATAGAAAAATAAAAGTTGCAAATGCTCATAATAGCACAGGCTAGAACTAAGCCTTTTGGAGCCACTAATCATTCAAATAAAGCAATGACGCTTTCCTTTCCATTAACATTATCTTCCCCATCAATACCCAAGGCTGGTATTTCTTAATCTTGGCTGTAAGAGCAAGTTTAAAGGCTCTGAAGCCTCAGTCCCCAGCTCCTCCCCTGCTCTGGTGCACTCTTGGCAGGTTCCTGCACCTCAGGAACCCCTGTGAACCGAGGCACTTTGTGGATGCCAAAAGCTCGCTGCGCCAGCACCGCTCCTGGGGAGAATCCTTGGAGAGAAAAGGTAAGGAAACCCCAGGAGCTGCGCTAATTGATTTTCCATATAAACAAATAAGTCATTAAATAAGCAACTCAATGGCCTTACTCACATGAAATTAACAGCTAAATGCTCAAAAGGAATTACACTTAAGTCTTGGTTAACTCTTAAATCTATATATGCTGCTTATGCTGAAAACTTTAACATATGCTAGTAAGGAATAACCACAGCAAATGAAAATATTCGTTGCCTGTATTCATGTGAAACAAAAGCAAATTGAGTTATTTGTCCTAACAAAGCTACATATTTCAGAATAAACAACACCAAGTGTTTATATTTTAGATTTGTTGGGGGAGGTATTTCAATAAAAGACACTCTGCTTTTAAGTACACTACACATGAAAAAATATATTAATTAAGTTAAATGTTGTCTACCAAAAAGAAGCTTAATGGCAGCCTGAGCCAGGAGTGTCTAATGTCCATGATATCTCTGGAGCACAGAGATATTCTGCATTTACTCCCCCAGGCAAACCTCCAGCACTGGGGAGCCTTCACCAAAGCATTGGCTCATCAGCTCACTGCAAACACAGTCACACTAAAACGCTTTTCCTCCCAGCCCCTCCTTCCAGTTGTTTTCATCCCCATAATTTTCCAGGCTCTCAATACCCATAATTCTAATTTTCTATTCTCTAAGCTTCCAAGACTCTCTTGGACAAACCACAAAGTTCCAAGCTACTGAGCACAGTGTTTTCCTACTAAATGCTGTTCTTCTCCAGTTCTCTGGCTTGCCTCCAGTTACCAATCTACATTTGCAAGGCCACCTATCTCTGTTTGTGGCCCTCTCTATGCCCCATCCAGACCCTTCCTGCAGCTCCAGCTCCAGCTCTCATCCCTTCGAGCCTCAGCATCCGTGACCAGCTTTCTCACATCACTTCCCCAGTAGTATTTTCTTTAACTCCAACTTTTTGTCTCTGCCAAGATCTCGGTAATGACTCCCTGGAACGAGCAGCAGTTTTGCTCTTTGTTGTAGGATACGGTAGCCAATGTTGTGTGTAATTTTGGGAGTCAGTCTCGTAACTCTTACCAACAAGACAGGAGACGAAACACAGAAGCACAGCAGCTCACAAATATATATTCTACAACACATATGTAATTGTAAGGAATAGCTACAACCTCCTGATATCTGTTAGGGTTTCAAGCTCAGTCTGTGCAGCCACTGGGCAATATTGTGATGCCAGGGGGCAAGTATTGCTCATCTGAAGTAAAATCTACCAACGGAGGGCCAATCCTGTCCTGAAACCCTGGGAAAATCACACCTTTTCCACTTAAGCAGCAATAAAGGAACAAAAAGAAGCCAACATGTGTGAATATTAATAATTCACTTAAGTAACACTTGGCTGAGATCCCATATTTCATCACCACTGAACTTCCAACCACTACTTTTTCTGCACCATCAAAATTTGTAAGACGAACATATTTCAAAATTGCAAAAGTCATGCACAGAAAATGAGGAGAAAAAGCAAAATGTTTCTTCATTTTAATTATCTTTTTATGTATTAATGTTTCTAATAACTGTTTTCATTCTAAGCATCTTGAGATAGTAACTTTTGTACAAAACTCATTAATTTTATGAACTTTAAATTAATGCAATAACTTCCAAATATCTATCTTTGCTAATTTCTACTGTATTACCAGTTCTTCATTACTTGAACATATTTTTTCATTGACTTCAACAGCAACAGGCTAGGATTATGAATTTTTAAAATACTGGGTATTGGATTTTTGAAGAATTAAAACCAAACAGAGACTCCTGGGAATGCTGATGAGATTGTTGCTTGGGCACTTCCTGCAGATACCCTGCTCCAACAGGAGGCAGTGGGAGCATTCTTTTCAATCCAAGCAAGTTATTAAGTAAGATACAAAATGTCTGTCTTCAAAAATGAGTGTAAATTCCTGCAACTCAAAAATAAAAAAAAAAAGGGGGAACATGAAAACTTCAACTGTCTGTAGCTTGGGCTCGGCGCTCAAACATGAGTCTTACAGATGACCTAAAATAATGACAGTAGTCCAAAGCCCTAAGATAATGGATGCAGAAGGAATTAAGAAATAAACTGCATCTAAGCCTTAGAGGACTGCCCTCGGTTGTGAATTTTTTCCAGGACTGGCTTGGCAGCCGAGTCCCAATCATTCCCAGCCCAGAACAGCTCAGGATCCCAAAACCTGCGCTCAGTGCTGCTCACCGAGGAGACCCTCAAGGACACCTGGATTTCGATTCCAGAAGACATCTGCTTATTGCAGGATTCCTCACAGGTTCACTGGGCTGCAGCAATTTTCACTGGACTCGATGCATTCATTTAAGAACACTTATTTAGGCAGAATGTGAATTTCTGGTCCTACTGAGGTTCAGCCACCGTTGCTCTCAGCACATTTCAAGGATGATGCTCTTAAGCAATCACTCTTAGTTTGACAGGTAGGGTCTTGTATCTTCTAGTAAACACTGTGCTTTACAGGTCTTCATATTCCTGGCAAAGAAGTGTGGCACAAACCTTGAACAGACCTTTCACTTCTTCAGTCTTTAGTGCAAAAATGGGGGAAATACATATTTTCTATGTGAAAACTTGTATTACAGCACCAATACTAAAGCAAAAATGGCGATAATATGTCAAGTGTAGTATGTCAACAATAAAATCCAAGTTCTGTTCTCCTTTGAAATTCTGCAGTGCCCAATTGACTGGAATGGCAGAAGAGAATCCATGAAGAGAAGCATAAAAAATAGAGGTTTAAATTACAGTTTAATTTATTACAAATTCTGTTTTATTTAACAGTCTATAAACTGCGGCAACAATTCTACAACTTTGGTTCCGTACATTTTTTTAAAATTAATTTCTAGAAAGATTGTATTACATAGAAATTCTAATGAATTATTTTTTGGTTGAGCTCCTCCTCTGTTACCTATCTCAGATTTTCTGATCATTAGGTATTTCTCATGCATGTCGGACCTTTCATTTTTAATGCTCAGAATGATCAAAGAGACTGATGTTTTGTCATTTATTTTAAAATTAAGATGACCCTGAAAACTAGCTCAGTCAGTCATTTCTGTACAGCAGTCCCTTATCATTAAAGCAGCAACATTTTCCCAACCTCCATAATTAACCTTTCTGTACAAGCGAAAGCAATAGCAATCTATCCTTTGAAAGCCCTTCTGGGTCTATTTAGCACACTTCTCTCACAACTGAACAGAAATAAATCAGCAAAGATGAAAAAAAAATTTAAAAAACCCAACAAACCCTGAACCACCCAGTCTAGAATAAAATTAGATACTTTGGTCTATATCAGTCATAAAAATAATGCAAATCAGAATTAAGACCTCATTTAATTTCTTTTTTTTCCCCTCAGGTCATAAATGTCCTGCTTTATTTTTCATCTCTACGCAGTCATCGGTTCCTGGTAAAATGTGTATTACCCAATTGCTTTCAGCATAAGATTATTTCCCCCTTTGTGCAATTGTTTGCTTCTACTCCCTATTCAAAAATCAATTTTTATTGATCCAGTCAGTGGCACACTGTTTCCCACAGAAAAGGAGAATTATGTCATGCTAATTCATACAAAGACGCAAGTTCCGTGGCTGTATCTACATTTCTTTTTCAGAAAGGATATCTTGGGTTTTTCTGTTTGAAACAGGGAGGGGAGCTGACGATAAAAACAGGCTTACTCCATGAAACTGGATGCAACACCGAAGGGAAAAACAGCAGGAGCACTTGGGCCTAGGAAGACGGGCATTAAAGCAGAGGGCTGATCTGCCCCAGGAGCTTGGCACTCATGGAGAGGCTGATGCATCATCACTTCAGAGCTCTCGGTGCCTGGGACTGCAGAGGGGCTCCGACGGAAAAGCGGAGAGCCCCGAGCACGTCCACGGGACACTCCAGTCCCACAGACTGCACTCTTGCTCCAATTACCTGGATAATTTTCCATTTCCCTCTTGGAAAACAAGCCACAAACACAGGAAGTTATACCTACGACCTCTATTTCAAAGTTAGTATTTGAAGACTTAGCCATTTCTTACGGTTTGGCTGCGAGCCTTTATTTCTGTTGCTGCAGGGAATGGAAATACTCAGTGTGTAAATTTGCCACAGTGGCAGAGATGAAACCTGTGTTTGCAGGAAGAAAAGGAATCAAGGTCTTGGCAGAAGGAATTTTATTTGTTTGTTGTTTTCTGGTTTCATTTTTCTGGCAGCCACATGAATCAATTGAAGAGTTCTGAACGCCAGAATAAATCTCAGCAGAGATACAGTGAGCAAAAGCAGGTGAAGTGAACAAAGCTGAAATTTAATCACAGTTCTATTATAATCAAATATGCATTCACAGTTGTGTACGACTTATTATACAAACACACAATGAGCTAAACTGTGATTTCAGCAGTGCAAATAGCAGAGAAAATGCATTGATCTCAGGAGAGTACTTGTGGCTTCTCACTGGTATAACAGAGAAGAATTCTGAACAACAAATGCTAATTATATACAATATTATATGGCAATCTGTACAGCCATCACTGAAACTCAGCTCTGATCACCCTGCCAGGAGGCTCATTGGTCTGAAACTCTGCTGCAAAAAGAAATATAACCCTCTGATTTTCGCCAGGCAGCAAGTCAAACTTTGAGTCCCGTTAAAATAAAAAACATCAGTAAAAATGTAACAAAATATCTGCATTCTAGCTTGCCTTCCCAGCTCAGTTTGTGGATAAAGTATGATTTTGTCATGTAACGACTCACCAAAACCATGAAGAAAAATATCCTGTGAATTTATTTTTCCATTGTCAATTTTACATGATTTGCTGTTCGATTAGTAGAAGCATGCAATTAAAAACAAAGCCCATGTAATTAAATTAGGGGCTGATTTATTTCTAAATTGTATTTCTCATTGTTAGAAAGCCAGTAACAGAGCTCAGCTAACATACAGAGGTAATACCCATAAGGAAAAACACCCATAAGAACACCCATTTAAAAAAAGTATAAGTGGGCCAGCAAAGGCAGGCAATACACTCAGCTTTTGGGATTTTTCCTTTTCCTTTATCTGAGCTGTAATATGCATTTATTCCCAGTTTATCAAGTGCTTAACAGGCAAAAACAGCCCAAAAGATTAAGACTGAACCAGCCATTTTTATCTCCTCATTCCCCAACTGGCTTTTAACACACTTAGTAAAAGCAAGTGCCTCGTCTCATTTTCATCAATTCTAACTAATGCAATCACTGTGGTTTCACTGATACATGAACTGCTTTACACCCCAATTCCTCTTACCTTTAGTAAGAAGAAGGGACGTCGTGGCCTGCGGAGACTCCTGCTCAATCCCGTGGAAAGCCTCTCCCTGCCCCATGGGTGCACAGCAGGCACCCGCCTGAGCCCAGCAAACTTGGAAAATTGCTTTTTAGGCACGCTGGACTGGGGCTTTCAGCTGTAATTGAAAGCTGGAAACCAATTCTAATATTCATATTTCCAGATGTTGTCCAAGATAAGTGTGGAAAATCATCCTGCAAACATTCTGATTCAACACCTGCTGGCTCTAATGAACAGAGTCTCAGTATCACCCCTAAGGTTGCTCTGCAAAAGTGTCTGCTTCCGTAAATGCATTTTAACGTCTTCCCAATGAACTCTTCCTCAAAATCATCTGCTTTGAACCTGAGGTTACGAGTAAACCATAGTACATGTGATCATTTGTTGCTCCTGACACCTTCCCTTTTTTCCTCACTTGAAAAATTGATCATCTTAATACCAAAGAAAGTTTGTATTAACATAAATCTATTCTACTTAAGCACTGGCTTGGACAACGAATTATTAAATCTTGACAAAAAGAATATTTATGAGATACAGAAGAGCCTTCTGACATAGAGAAATCAATATTTTTTTTTCTTCAGAATTCTCGGAATCATCAAAAAGACAGTATTTATAGAGAAAAAAATCCCAAGGCAATGACAAGCATGGCATTGTATATTTCTTAAGTCAGTGCAATAAAATAAACAAGAGAAGAAATTATCTCTAATGAAGGAGCCAATATGTCACAAGGACTTGTTATTTTACATGCTAGGGAAAAAGGGAAGAGTTCACCCAGTTCCGGAGGAGATGCTGGTACAGGCACACAGAGTCTCACCCACACACTCAGCTCAAAAACCACACTGCCATGGGGCACACAAAGCTGCTCGTATGGGCTTTGTACCACCACGTTTTGGCATTAGACACCAGCACAAATCCATGCTGGGATGGTGAAAGTGCGTACGAAACGGCCTAAAATCTCTCTCATTAGCAGCCACACCTCCCACAAAACCTTCCCATAAAACTCTCTCATGAGCAGACTCTCGCTGAGGTCCTGCCTTGCACCAGACCTGGGACAGGCACCTGCTGGTTCTGCGCCCATCCACAGCTTGGGAAGTTGGATGTCTCCAGGATGACTTGATTTTCTACGACGTCTTACACACAAAGCTGCACCCCAAGATTTGAGCACTTGCCCTTCATTGTACTCCAAATGAACCCCTGCAATTTTTGAAAAACGCAGCCAAGCTCATCTTCCCATACTTTAGTTACCACAAGCTCTGAAACGAGAACACTATTACTTCCCTCGTACTTATTCTTAAAGGTTAATTAATGTTCATACAACATCCTTTGACGACTAAATTCCGTTATTATAGATTTGCTCATAGATCAGTGCACAAGACAGCAGGTTGGCATTCTTTGCTTCAAACTGATGCACGACAGGAGTCACAGAGTATTGATGGTCATGGCTGAGATGCTGCAGAAGACGATGTTGAGAACTGCATATATTACCTTGCTAAAGTAAAGCTGACCCTTGCCAGCTCTATTGATCCTCCATTAAATTCACCCCTTAAAAATTAGAGGTGAAAAAACCACCTAGTTTCCTCACTTCTAATTCATTTTGCTCTTATTTCCTTTTGCCTAATATATAGTTTAATGATTTTAAAAGGTACCAGGTACCCAGATTATGGCCATTTTTCAAACTTATTGATTTATACTCAGGTGAAAATTTATGTCCAACTTCTCTTCGGGAGATTTGGGCTTCTGTGAAATGCAGGACCACTTCCAAAATGGAAAGGGCAGAAGAGCAGCCCATTGCAAGCACTCACCTACCAGGAAAGGAAACGGCCCTTTTGGGAAATGACAAGATAAATATTAGATCAGGCAGCCTGTGACATTTGCAGTGTTTGAACTTGAAGGAAAAGAAAATTAATTTCTTCTGTTTTCACATGCCAGAGTGACTGACAACACCTCGACTTTATTCCTGGATTTACCATTTGCCTTATTTCTAACCAGGAATAAATAAGGAAAAAGAAATGGAAAAAAAAAACACCTGCCATATGTTTCTAGCACTTACAGAAGGACAAAATCAAATCACCCTTAAAGGGATATTAAAATTAGTTGCAATGCTTAACTATTATTTAAAGAAAAACTCTTGGAGATCTTCCAGTGACAGGCAGTAAATATCAGAAAGCATTATTATTTTTACAATATTTGAGTGGATTCATCTGCCATTGCCTTTCCTTTTAGCCAAGAAAAGCTCAGAGGAGCTCAGCTGACCTAAGTGCTCTGAATTTTCCTCTTATGCTCTGTGGTTCTGTTCAGGTCCATTATGCAATTTAAATGCTAGTTTTCATTGTTCAAACAAAAGTGTACTTCTGAGATGCTGCTGATAGGAGATTATTTTCATTTCATTTTGTGGTAGTTTGAATTCTGGTCAATCTTTTGTGTCCTTTCTGCTCGGTGCCAGCTGCTTTGTGCCTCAGCTGGCAGTGAGTTTTACATTCCGGGGTTATGGGAAGGGACTGTAGGAAAAAGCTCATCATCCTTTTGTACCGCGAACGTAACAGCATTGCAACTGAGACAAAAAGAGCACACTTTAAAGACAAGCATCAGTTGATGGTGTTGCAGAAGATTCAGTTTTTTTAGACATGGACAAACCAAGCCCCTGGGAATGTGCAGCACTTAGCACATAGGAGGGCAGTAAATAATTTGGCACTGATTTATTCTAGGCCAACTTAATGCAATACTATTAATATATAAAAGACTGCCACTGCATTCACCAAGACTGACCGAGTAACAGAAGTATACATGGTCTAAAAGCCATTCTAAAACGAAGAATTAATTTATAAAATTAAGAATAAAAGATAAGGAAACACTCCAAATAGATTCCTTTTAACTCGATGTGGAGCTGGATGAAGAACAGCACCATGACATGGTACCTCTAGGGGGTGTCAGAGGAAAGAAGGGTTATTGGGGTTTTTTAGCTCTCTCTTTGAAAAAGATGGACTTTTATATCACACAGGCAAAGGTTTACAGTGATCCTATTGCTTATAATTTCAAATATGCTCAAAGCAGAGTGTCACTAACTTCAAAAGCATCATTCTGGCCACGACATTAAAGAAGCACGTTGGGTACCTACCCAGCACGTCCCCAGGGCAGCAGGTTACCTGAGCAGAGCCCTTCTCCCTCAGGCAATGGACCTTCCTAAGGGGTACAGCTGCTCTGTCCCGCTCTGGGCCTTTACTAACCTTCCCCCTGAGATCACTCGCTGCTGCTATGTTCTAAACTGTTTTCAAACTCCAGCCATCATCTTTTGAATCAAAACCCCATATACAGAGAAGAGGTCCATGGAGAGAACAGTCTGTGAAACCTTGACCTTTTGATTTCCTCTTCAGAGAAAGACTTGGATGATGGCAACAGCTCCAAAATAAGTCACTGATTGATAATATCATGAAAGCCAAGTTTATTGGTGGAGCCACCAAACAATCCCCTTTGCCTCCTTTGACAGAATTTCATACAATACCTTGAAGAAGTTCTGGTTTACCATAACTGTATGCAAAGAGGGGAAAAAAACCCCATAAACACAAATGGGTGCATGACTTTGACTCTATAATTATATAAACACTAAGAAGTATCATCTGGAGTTTGTAAAGCGCTGCCTTTCATACATCACTGCTCTTACTCTTGAGATGTCAATACTTTCAAACATTATTCACACAAAGCTCGACAGCGAAGCAAACACAGGTCAGAGGAAGAAGCAAAAGGGCTTCTGTGGCCCTGGCAAATTCAAAGATGTTTCATGTCATCTAAACCAGCCATGATCCCTTTCCCTGCCCACTGTCCCACGGGAGGGAGAAGAATCAGCTTCCTTGGAAAGACCATTTTGATCGGTTTACCAAACTCCTCCAAAAGCATGAGGGTTTTAAAAAATAGTGTTTAGAAATCTCCTTTTTCCATCTAATTTGTTTTGCCTTAAGCCACTCCTGGTTTGGTAATGGGGTTTAATCACACTAGCCTAAGCTCCATAGATGGGAGAACAGCATTAGGATGCTGAGATGCTTTTATTGTCAAGTGTGCTGCAGATGAAGCAAATGCCTAAAGAATAAAACCCCACCATTCCCCTACATAGGATTAATCAGAGCTGTCTTATTCAGGCTAAAAGCAAAATGCAGGGGTGAAAGGAGAAAGCTGTGCAACTGTTTTTTCTGAGTTTGCTTTACTTTGCATTAGAAATTGTGCCTTTCCAGCACAGACTGGCTGGCAGGGTGGAGACCCGCACACTGAAGATAGAGAAGCCTCCCAGACGTTCAGAGGGTGCAGCCACTCTTAGCATCACCCAGCAACCCCTCTTGGATGCATCCCATACTGAACAATATCTGAGATTACACAGTGCAGGCACTTGAAAGAAGGCAGCTTTCTTGAAAGGCTGTCTAAAAATGGTGAGAAAAAAATGTTATTCTGTTCTCTCATGAAATGCCTCCTTTCCACAGTGATTAACATAACCAGTCCTCTGCTCACGGGGAGCAGAGCTGGTCTGAGGGCACCAGCCTGTGATCATTTCTATTTCAGGAATCTGAAGAGGAGTGTATATATGAAAAACTTTAATGAAACTGTGAACTCTGAAGTATCAGGGAAAGAAGCACTCCGTTTGCATCAGTGTAACCCTGCAGCTTCTTTGAGCTACCCCTGATTTATACGCAGGGAATTGGAGGAAGAAGTGGAATTCACTCTGTTGAAGTTTAAGAATATGAGATTTATTCTACCCCAGCACTAACACTCCACCCCACAAAACAGCACAGGGCAAACTCTTCACCCTCTGCTCCTGCTTTCCAGACTAAGTCAGAGTTTGCATGTTTATTCAGGGCCTAGGAGTAACAGTTAAATCAGAACTTTAATTTAGATTAATCCCACACAACACAGCATTAAAGCAAATTTCTTATGCTGGGCACAAAGCACTGACAGATTTTGTACCCAAATGTGACCCCCACTGTTAAATATGATCATCACATTTCTATATGCAATTTTGTCATTCATATGCTAATAGGCAGATGTACACATGGTGTGTCTGTTTTGATGGTAAAACAACAAACATTCCCATAATGGGAAAAAAAGCCTATATTCATACAAAGCGGCCTGCAGAAAAGATGCAGTTCTTCCTAGCACTGAGCCACTCTTCTTCAGGAATGTTCTTAAAGGACTGACATAATGATAATGAAGTAAGAAATAAAAATATTTCTCATTCACTCCACAACAAGCCTGCAGATGTGGCAGCCTCTGATCTTTCTAGTTACGACACATCACACAAATCTTCTTTCTTTAGCTGTTTTATTACAATTCTGAGTACAGTTGCCACACCACAGGATCCCATTTTCTCCCATTCCCCCCCGAATGCTGATGGCAAGGCTGTCTTTTATAAGCACTTCTCAATTATTTCCCTTGGGCTGGATGAGACACACACCAGTGAGCACTTAAAAGTTCAGTGTTTTCTCCAAGATCTGCAGCAAGTGCCTCCATGAAAGCTCTCTCTGCAGGGCACAGGGTGTTTGAAACATAGATTTCCTGGGCTCCCTGCAGGATCTCACAAATACATCTGGCCAAGGAGCTCAGCTCTCCACAAACTGACAAGGTTTACATGAGCCTGTGAGGTCCCCCAGGTGCCCCAGCTCTGGTGGCAGGTCACATAAAAAAGAAACCCTCAACCATCTAATTACAACCCTGGAGCATTTGTGTGCCAAAAGGCTCTGTGTTCCTGGAATATTTTAATAACATAATCATCTGATGCAATGAGTAGTAACATCATGCAATGCTTGAATAGTCATTTCTATCTGCATGACCCCGTGTGTTCACCTCACACCAGACAGGAAAGCACACCCCACACAGGTATGTCAGCTGTGCCACACCAGCTGAGCCTGGCAGGCCTAAAAGGAAATCTGGATCTGGAAAAACATTTTTTCTTCTGTATATCACAGGAAAAAAACATGCTGAATCACTGTCAATTTGCACCACTAATTTACATTCTGGTTTTACACTGCAAGCTGATTTGAGGAGCCAAAATGAAGAATTTTAGTAAGTTACACTGTGAAAGTTAAATTGGTGAAATCCATTTCTTTGTTCCACAACTCAAGTACTCCAAGAGCAGCCACAGACACACCTCCGAGTTCAGTGTTCTTGATGTTCCATTCAGGCATCTCTGATTAACTGAAGTAAGTGCTGAAACCCATGTATCAATACACAAAAATGTCTGGGAATGTAAGAAAATGTTTACAAATACCCAGTCCTGTACTCCCACAGTTCTGAACAGTAACCTGCATCTTGCAAAAATAAGTGATCTGCAACAAAAAAACCCTTTCGTTTATATTTTTAGGAAAAAATAAGACAAATCTTTGAAAAATACTACCAGATTGCAACCTGTATCCTTATCTCCATAAAAATCACGAAAAAGGGTGTCTAAACATGGGACATCTCCGTTACAGCACCTGAGCTTGCTATACAACAAAGAGATCAGTGGTGTCACTACATCCCATTCTGGGACTCATTTTTTGGGCTTTCAAATTATCCTGGAGCATTCCGTAGCCAGAGTTCAGAGCTCGCCTTTGATTCTTGCGGAAATGAGCACCGATTGTACATTCAGAACAAGTACAGCATATGCACAAATTTATCTTCATTATCAGCCTCTTTTCAATGACTCCAACAGTTGAAACATGCCAGATTTTGGGCTTATTTATGATATTCATGAGAGTGCAGATATGCAACTAAATATTCACATCCGCATCACTGAGAGACCGCTAACTGCATTTCTTCAATTGTAAAATGGGAATAATAATGCTTAGCAGTCCACATTGCTCATTTAATGAAATAATTAACCAGAGACAATTTATGTTCCAATTTAGGTACTCCTTATAACTACAGCAGAAATAAGAGACATAAGTCATGGCACGGTGGCTCCGAGGCGATTAAGTGCCACTGGCACCTGCTGAGGCACAGTGCCACAACAGAGGGGCCACTGCTCAGGCTGTGACTTTGAACTGGGAAGGAAAAAAAAAAGCAAGGCCACTTGAGTTAGCACAGAAGCTTTTTCATCTTTGTGAATATTTCAATGTGTTAAATCAGCAGCAGCTAAAATTATTGACTGGTCGACCTTTATGCAGATTAGAATGTTTCATGCAGACTCAACTCATTAGGCTGCCAAGCTCAGCCAGAGCAAGTTATTGGACACTGGAATGTTTCACATTAATCAAAAAGTTATCTGTAATCAATTATATTTCTAGAAGTCTTTAGGGAGTTACACACCTCTACAGAGCTGTGCTGCCCCATCACAGGAAGTGTCCAAGGCCATGTTGGAAGAGGTTTGGAGCCACTGCCGTAGTGAAAGGTGTCCCATCCACAGCAGGGGATTGGAACTAAAGCATCTTTAAGGTCCCTTCCAGCCCAAACCATTCTGTGGTTCTAGGAAATGTAACTTTTGTCTTGAGAGACCTTGGTTGGTTGGTTTTAGTATTTGTTTTGGCAATGAGAGGAGAGTCGGCAGCAGGAGAGGCTGCAGAGCCCTCGAGGGTACCACACAAGGAGCATTAGGGAACACCGACCCACACGGCAACCTATGGAAACACAGCATTTCCTGGATAAAGGTCACTGCTCAATGTCACCCCAGCTGTGGCCTCCAAAATCTCTGGGGCAGACATTAAAGGACGTGTCCATGCACCTCTCCTTTATCCTAACCATCAGCAAAGCACTTTGCCAAGGCTAACCTGGAACTCATCACCTAACAATTTCTGCTTCTGATTCGTTGTAAGCCATTTACCGCCAACAAAAGTTAACACAGGAGTTTATGGATATTTCAGGAGCCGTTAGCACAACACCCTTGCTAGGATCCTCAAATACTAGAGCTCAAAAACTTCCAGCTTCAATTGTAAGGTCGGGACAAACATGCAAACAGATTGCTAAATCTGTCATGCACAGGAGCTACACATCTGTGTTCCTATGGAAACCACTTTGGTTATGCTTGGGATTGCCATTTATTCATTTTTCTATTGTTTTACCAGTTCCCAAAACTCACCTGCTCATCCAAAACTTTCAACTTCAGAGGCTAATCTCAGTAGTGGGAACAATTTCCTTGAAGCAGACAATAAAAAAGTGGCTTTTCATTCATGAATATGGAAAGCACAGTGGTTTGGTTGGGATTAGTGTTTGTCTAAATCTGAGAAGAAACCGAATGCCGAAAGTTGGCAAATTATAAAATCTTGCCTGAATCAGTCTTCTCCTCACACTTCTCGTCTGCACCTTCAAAAAGGACGTTGTGCTACTTCAGCCATTTACACAGCCTTTACTTCTCCTATTTTATTGCAAGCTGACTGCTCAGCCAGGATTTTTCCCCCGATGTACCCATCTTGTCTGATTTTTCTTGCTACATTTACAGAAAAGTCTGTAGACGTTATGCTTCACAAAGCTTTTTCATACATGCAGGAATTCATATTAGTGTAGCTTGAGAAGACTGAACAAATAGCGAAATCCAGGAACTGACCCAAAGGTCCGGTCAAAAACTTAAAAACTGAAGTTCTTCATTGTTCTAGATGAACATACTAATTTAATGGTAAGTGGCATTCTTCTGACCTTCTAGACTCCCCAAAAGAAAATAAAACCTGCCCATAGGAGATTACAGGTTCAAATGAGAAAACAGTCATTTCAATGGGTGCAGTAAGGCCATCACTCATTAAACAGCACAAATTTACACCATTCTTTTTGATTACCGAAGAAGTACTTCTGATATTTGGATTATCAAGAAGTATTCATTAAATATTTTAGTATTTTCCAATGACTACGGTAGTAACTGTTTAGCTAGGCATGTCTAAACAAGGAAACAAACACTCTGAAACAGATAAATTCTATAATTAGACATTAGTTATGAGATAAATGAGTTTTCAACTTTTTAAGTTAAGAAGAAAGCAAGCAGTCAAAACAAGGTTGCTGTTTTTCCAGACTACAAATACTATATACTACAGGCAGACTATTCCAGAAGAACATAAAGCTGGCGCTTCTTAAGCTCTACAGGTTTTCAGAGAAATTTATTAAAATTTGTCCCTCTCATTAGCATTCTTGCTCTGGAAGGAATGGAATAATTTACAGACATTTTGCCACATTCCTGTCCCATCCCAGAGAAGCATTTCCTTCTCCAAAGCATTGTGGCCCTTAAGCAGTCCCTGCAACTGAGCAGAATTGCCACCTATCAGCTCAAGGGTATCTTATTTGTTGACCCTGCCAAGCACTGCTTAGGGAACGTTTGCTTTTATTCTCCAATTTCTCTCTTTATTTCCCCCCACATTAACCCTGGAGTTAATTACTACCTCTGGTCCAACAAGAAATCTGGAGACACCCTTTACTTTTTGTTGTCCAAGTGCAGCAGGATAAACATTGCTCTACAGCCTTTAATAGAGATCCAAGTACACCACGTACTCTGCATCACATTTGGAGTATTGACAGGTGAAATACAAGGCTCCCTGTGCCTGAGGGTCAGCACCACTTCTGACAAGCCCAGGCTGAAGCTACATTGCTGAAGCTGAACTTTTCCTGCCACTCTTTTTCTTCTGTTCCAGCAGTTTTTGTGTTGGCAAGGCTCAGTGGCTTTTGTAAAATTTCCTGCAAGGATCAATGTCACTGTGCAGAGAAAAACCTGTCTTTCTCTACCTTATTAAGCCACTCATAATATCCACCTTAACCAGCTTTGCAACCCAAAAGTTGGGTTGCAGTGAAGACCCACCTCTGAGGCTGACATTACAATGCACCACTATTTTAACAGCTACCCTGTGTGTCTTGTAGCAATAACTGCACTGGTTAGAAACACTTTTCACAGGCAAAACAGCTTTTCTAAAGAAAAGCCTTTTGTATTCTGAAAATTCCCTTTGCAAATTTACATTGTGGCTATTTCTTGAACTTTTGATATTTTGTTCTATGCAAGGATAATGGGTTGCTCAGACACTATAGCTTTCACAGATCTTCTTCAAATAGACCATGATTTAGGCTAACTGTATATGTGTGTATATCTGCCCTCAGCTATGGGATTGTCTCTTCAAGGACCCCGTTATTTTGGTGTAATTTTAGGCAAGTTTTAGAGGCATTTTTCATAGCTCTTGCATTTCTCAGTGGCTGACTAATGTACCTTTTTTTTAATACGTAACAGAGAAGGTGATTCAAAATCTTCCAAGATTATAATATTACTTTGACCCTCCCGCCTTCCCCCTGTAAGTTGGGACAGACCTTCAAAGGTACTTGTCCAAATCCCTTGCTTGAAGTAGAATTAAATTCAGCGTTAGATCTGTTTGCCCTGGAGCAGGACAGGGTTACTGCTGGACATTGCTAAGGATGGAAATAGCACAGCTCCTCTGGGCACCAGTACTGCCACTGAAGATTCTCTCATGGTGAATTTTTTTTTTTTTTCTAGTTGGAATTTCCCTTGCTGCAAGTCATGAACACTTCCCAATCACACCAAAAACAGAGAAAGTCTCCTCCCAAACACAGCTGGAAACACTATTCCTCTGTCCAGCTCCTCACTGCCCAGGGGCCGCATTCAAACCACTGAACTTCATTTTTCATTTAAACATACACATTACATATTGGGGGATTAATTAACAGTTTTATTGCCCTTTGTTGGGTGCTTTGGGGGGTTTTGGTTGGTTGTTTTTATGAGACCAGGTGCAGGTTACCAAACACCATGGTGATAATGCCTTGAGACAAACCATCTCCACTCTTCTGCTACCTTTGAGGCAGACTGGGAAAGCCCTTAGTTCAATTATTTTTTTTAATCTTTTTAAATGAGCTTTTTACTAACTATTACAGGGATGATTCAGAACTTTTAAGATAATTTGAGGAGTGTTGACAAACCGTAGTAGAGTGATTGTTACTACTGTCAATGTAAAGTAAGAACAGACACAGCAAGATTTCTAGGCCACAGTGCCAGCAATTGGTTCCACAAGACACTGGAATTTCATCATCTAACACCAAAACACCATCTGACACTGCAGGTACTCTTTGAGACAGCATAACAGACAGACAGCCTAAGTCTACTGGCCTGGCAACAGTAAGAACCTGGACTGAGATTTTGAAAACCAGAACCCGCCCACCCCAACCCTCAAACCCAAATAATGCACAATTCTTGTGTGACTTTGTAGGAGTGCAGAGAACATTGCAATATTGATGATTAACCTAATCACTTATTCTGGTACCTATGCATGAATTTATATGCTAAGCCTCAGAGTAGATTTCCAAAAATTCGTGTTCCAGATCAAGTGATCCAGGTTACTTGTAGGAAAAGTCAGCTGGCTTGGGTTGTAAGGAGAGAGAACTGTGATGTCTGTGGGGAGAAAAGAGAAGAAGGAAAAGGCTGAAATGTAAAACTTCGTGAGCTGTACTGTAGAACAGTAGAGGGGTAACTTTGTAAATAGCATAAAAGATAACAATGGCTCTGAAATCCATTTGACAGGAAAGCAGAAGCACAAACAACATTAAAAATATGTGTTGATATGCTCAAAGCAACAGAACAACTTTCCAGAGTAACATGCATATGGATATGTGTTTCCTTAGGATTTAAAATTAACTACTTGATAGATTGAGGGGAATAACAATCTGTCATAAAGAGATCTTTTAAACAAGGCACATATGCACTGTAATAATTTAATTGTACATCTCTGTATTTTAGAAACACATCTGACCTTCTGCGCGCTAAGAATTTATTGATTTTCAATAATTCTTAATGCTCAGCAGGATCCTTGATTCTCAGAGCAAGCCAACAGCAAGTGTTTGTAAATCTGTCTCTTAAACTGTAATGGCCTTAACAAAAGGTGTCTCAGTTCTTTTTTTGGCAAATTTATATTTTGAAAATTTAGCGAAGTTACGTGTTAGTGCATCTGTCAACACCGTGCTGCATCCTTGTGATTATAGTTTTATGGAAATAGCAGCCAGGCAGCCACACAAATTCTTCCCTAAGTATAGAGGCAGAAGGTGGACTTGTGTGCAACAGAGGGGCTGGACGGAATGTGCGGAGCTGGCAGTGGCGTGGCTGAGATTGTCCCTGGGTGAGGATTAACCTCAGGCACAGAGGGAACCAGCCAGGAACCATGCCCTCCTTGATTTGCTGCCTGTTAGCAGAGAGGGTCTGATGCGTGAAGTGGTGATTGGTGGCCATCGTGGCCATAGCCATCATGAAAGAATCGAGTTTAAAATCTGGTGACAGGAGGGAAAGCACAAACAGAACTCGGGCATGAGGAGAACAGATTTCAGGCTGCCCAGGGAATGGGTAAAGGCCCCTAGGAAAACACTTCTACTGGGGTCCATTGACGCTGTTCATCACACAGACACACACAAACACACTTTGGTGAGAAGGCATGAACTGTTTTATTATCAAGATCTGACTCCATTTTATAGTATTCCTACAAAGGCCAGGGACTGGGGGAGAAGGCTGACACCTCTCCCCATCCCGTTGGTCAGGACAACTGTCCATCAGCTGTCCATAGCTCTAAGAACAGGAATGAAAACTTTCCTTGAACTTATGAAAACATTGCCTCTGTTTGCAACACCCGTGAGTGAGAAATCTCAAACTACGAAAACTGTGAAACAGAAGAGAAGGCTGAAAATCAGGGTGACAGTCCATCAGCGTTGGTTGCTTTCTGGCAACACCTCCCAACAGCACAGGCAAATCCAAAATGTCAGAGGGCAAGCAGACAAGGCAGGATTTAAATCCTCCAGCTGGTTTGGCTGACCAGGAATGACCTTCTGGAGCTAAGGCAAAAAAAAGAAGGGTAGAACCAGTGGAAGTAAGGTCAGGTGACATGGGAGGAATACAGAGATGCTGCTTGCCATCGTAGGGAGAAAATTTGTGTGGCCGGAGCTCAATTATAGCTGAGGTTGGCCAGAACTGTGGGGAACAGTGAGATTATTTAAATGCACTGATAGCAAAAGGCAGTGTAGAAATAACACTGACTGTGGGAATGATAAACTCCCAGTCAACTCCTGCACCCCTTTTTCAGGACCTGCTGCTCCAGCTGGATCCCTGAAAGTCTATGGGGCCTGACGGGATTCAGCTGAGAACATGTGAAGAGCTGGCTGATCACCACAAGGCCTCTCTCATGATTTTTGAACAGTTTGGGGAATCTGGGGAGGTCCTAGCTGAGCTGGGAAATGTCCCAATTTTCAAGAAGGATGATCCTGGAAACTACAGGCCCTTCAGTCCCATCTGAGTGCCTACCAAAGGGGCCCTGCAGAGAGGCCTGGACAAATGAGAGGGCTGCAAACAGCAGTTCTGCGAAGATCAACAAAGACACCTCGAGTCCTGGGGCAGTTTGGTGTACCACAAACATAATAAAGAAATTAAGCCATTAGAGAGTGTCCAAAGGAAGGTTACAAATATGGTCATGGCTCCAAGGCTGCCAGAGCTCAAGGTGCATTTGGACAATGCTCTCAGGCACGTGCTGTGATTCTTGGGGCTGTCCCATGACAGCCCAAGAAGAGCTGGACTGTGATGATCCTTAGGGTCCCTTCCAACAAAGGATAATCTATGATTCTATTCTACAGTTCTAAATTATTTTCCTTGTATCACTGATGGAGTCAACAAATTAAATAAAATCAGCCCCATGCATAGATTTCTTGAATTCTACTGAAATACTTCTCTGTCCCCGGGCTGGGCATCCCATTACCCTGTGCAACAGGAAAATGTCATCTCAAATGTTCTCCTTTTTGTCCTTAAGAGAAATGATGGGGCTACAGGAGACGTGTACCAGCAGAATCAGCTCTTGCTTTCAAGTTCAAGGGTTCAGGATGACTGGGAAGAGGTTTCTTAAAGATCAAGATGTCAAAATACACCCCTTGCTTTTCTTTTTTTGCTTATACTGCTCCTTTGATTGCTTTTGTCAATCTATTGTTTGTCTTCCCCCTGGTTTGATTCACCTCCCATCATGAATCTCCTTATATTTCAGTCTTCTAAAGAGAGTATTTTGCACCAGAGGGAACATCTCTTCAGAAAAATTTTGTTAGATGTAAAGCCTGCCTATTTTGATTTTTGAATATACCACTCAGATCTTGCTTTACACATTCTCTTTGAACAGTTACATTGTTTTGTTCATTTTATTTCTTATTTCCATTTTAATCTCCAGGTATTTAAAGGTACCTAGAAGTCTTTCTTCTGTAATCACATTCAGAGTGGTGAGCAAACACTCCATGGTGAGCATCACGGTTCATTTTTCCAACCCAAATGAAAAGAAATGTCAGGACTGGGTTGAAAGCCAAAGGACAGGTACATGCTTTAACATATACTTTCCCAGTGGACCACAGCACATGCTGCTGTCTCGCCAGTAAACACATCCTGGCAGACACTCTTCCTTCATTAGTAAAATATCACATTTTTCCACCAATTAAGAATATTGCTACGCACTTCTTTTTTAAACACTATTTATCTGCTGGAAAAAGCATGAACATTCTGGCACTGAAGAAACATTAATTCTCAAAAAATTGTAACAACACTACTGATTTTTTTTCCTCTTTCTTGCCTTAACAGCAGCATAAATTATTCTTCAGCAAATAACATCAATTAGCAACAGAAGTAAGATGTGCTTCTATGAAAGGACATGATCTCCCCTTGGCTAATATGACCTTTTTAAAACCAAGGTAAAACTTTTAATTAAAATCTGAGTTGCTCCTAGGACTTCTTAAAACTAGAAATTTTTCATTAAATTGAGGTAATTATGAAGTAAAAAACATCCCAGATTGAAAAGTAGTTTATACATATCACATATTGACTCATATAGGGTACATAAATTTGTATAACAAGCAGATTGATGTAAACATATTTTATTTAAAAAGTGAGACGCTAAATCTATGTCCATTTGCTTTGCTGCATATTGGTTTATGAATAAAATATGTTGTTGCACAGCTGTTTTATTTGCTTCTATATAAAACAGGGGTTCATTTATAAGAAATTGATTAATGCATATAATAAGTTGACTTGCAGTTGCAGAATATTAAATGTGGCAGGATTGCTTTTGGTTTTATAAGTCATTAATTTTTTGATAACCATACTAGTAGGATTTAAAACACATAAAAGTCTATTTGCCTTTCTTTAACTGCAAGTAACAACCATTAGAGTTGATAGGACTTCTGTATGTAGCTAGAGTCTGAAAAAATACTCTTAGACTTATATGAATTAAAGGGAGAATAAATAGAATTGGAATCTTGCATGAGATTTTGGGGTAGTTTGACAGGCAAATGTGGAAAAAATATTCAAGTGCGTAAGATGGGCATATACATTATAGATAACATTTCCAGAACAGGTAAGTGTTGCACAGCCTATCCAGGTATTCCATCTTAGTATTAGGCACAAACGTTGTGGTTGGCCTAATTATGCACATTTTAAGAAGATTCTGAATCTCATGTCATTCTCAAGCTCAGGGCACAGACTGATCAGGGGGAAGGGTATTTGACAGGAGGAAGGGAACAAGAGGAAGGCTTCTCCTCCACCCCACCGTGGTTAAACAGCAGAGACCACAGCAGTTTACAGCCGCCTCACAGGTAGAGCAGATTACAGAAATATTGGCTTTAAAAGCCATTTGCACCGCAGCCTGCTTGCTCCATCTGTGGTAGAGCTGCTCACACCCAGCGGGGAAAAGAACACCACAAAGAACACAAAGAATGTATTTAATTCGTGAGCCCAGGAGCAGAGTGCCAGGCGTGGGGCTCTGCCCAGCCAGGGAGGCAATTTCAGCGCTGGCAATGGGGACGAGGTCCATGAGAGCTCCATCTGCTGACACCGACAGCAAGCTCAGCCAAAGCTCATCCACAATTATCACATCCATAATTTCCACAGATCTTTCAATTCTGTCAAAGCCCTGAGCTAGTGACTAATCACAAAGAAGGGAGTAAGACCAAGTTTTTCAATGGGAGATGACCGGAGCTGAATTAAAAAACTTGGGGGGAAAATGGGTAAGAGGCACTCCCCAAAAAACAAGTGAACATTTCCTCTTTAACAGCCTTTTCCATGAATTTCAACATGGGAAGAGAAAACATTATTTATGTACGTGTGTTGTATATTCTTTAGGAAGGTGAAGGCAATATTACAAGGAAGATTTACAATTACATACATTGAAAATATGAAGGACCTGAGGGCGCTCCTTCAAGTGTCAGAACATTTCACGTCAGAACTAATGGCAGGTTTGGAAATACAGCACCTGACCAATTAATGCTCATTTAATCTTTCCAAATGTTACTTTTTAAATAAAAACGTATTTGCTGAAACACAAGAGCTCTACTGACTCCAGTGCACTCCTAACCAGAACAAATGTATCTACCCTGAAGCCCAAATATTTCAGCCAAAAAATCAATGCATTTTAACACAAGCCAATAAAATCACATCTAAGACAAACTATTCTTATTATAACCAATACATTTTCCCTGGAATGTATGTAACACTACTGAAACCGACCTGGAGTCATTGACACTGACTTAAAACTCGTTAAAAGGCTAAAGAGGGGGAAACACACACACAGAAAAGTCTACTAGTTCTCCAAATCTTACTATGTTTCAAAAAACTTGAAATATTTCTTTTTTCTTTACCATGACTCCAACCTCATTCATCTCGAGCCATGCACTGTCAACAGCTCCATGTCCCTGCCCAAATGGTATTTTAGATTGTAGCAGTATCATTTTAATCAGGTAACACACATCCTTAATAGTACAAAAAGCAGGATGGTGCAGAGGGTGTCATACTAATACTTTTTTGTTGTTTTTCAAACTTCTCTTTTTATTTACCTGTGGATTTTTGAAATTTCGTTAAAAACAATCCTCCAACTCCTATCTCTATTGCCTGGACGTCATGCTGTGGGATTTCCTGTGATGGGGCAAGGAAAACACTGAGCCCAGTGGGAAACGACACCGCGACAAGCAGAGCAGGCAGATGATGTTGGTACCTCCCTCGCACATCCACCAGGGCTGACTAAGACCAGCCTGAAGCCTGTCTACACTGCCTGGTCACTTGGTCCCTGATTTGTATATTAAAACTGTGATGGAGAACACAAGGCGCCGCTTTTGCATCATAGGAAACATGAGAAATACTTTATTTTTCTTTTTAGAGGGTTTTTTGAAAAACCTGACCTTTATATTGTTTGTTTTCTCCTCAGAAATGACCCAAAATAGAAAAACTTGACTACTAACATCAGCTATAATATCAGATTCAGCTCTATAGTGCCTGATTAGATCATCCTGGTTTGAACGAAAACTTCCTGAAACAATGTGTACTCCCTCTAGTGTCCACAAAAATCCACTCCAAATGGTGACTAAAATGCATCGAACCAGTTTTAAAATAAATGCAGATGAAAATTAATGCATCTTGTGAATTAGTAGTCACTGAAGTAAACCTCCCCCATTCACTTTTCAAACAGGAATTGAAAATTGATGAAGAGTCAAGGCTGAATACAGATCTCGTGTGGAAAAGACATCTAAAACTGGCAAGAGAGGACTGTTTCACTGTCAGGCCAAAAAAGGTATCTGCTAAATTTCTCTTTGGTCACAAATCAGTGCGTTTACTCTGATACACCAGTCAAGTAATCTGCCTCTGAGAAAACCACTAACACTATAAATTCACAATTAGATTAAAATCAATTATTTAAATCAAAGTTTTCTGCTTGTTGGTTTAAATCAGAGTTAAATCACTTTGATTTATGTCAATTCACCTTATTGAACCTTTTAATCTTTCAGTCGATGACAAAGCTGCCATTGACTGGGAGTGGATGGTTCAGGAGGATTCCCTTAGGCTGCACAAACCAAACTCCTGCCTGGTCTGCCAGAATCACGTTCAGACGATTACCAGCCCCACCTGATGAATTAGGTTTATAGACTGACAGAGGCAACGCCAAGAATTACAGCACCTCGTGCTGTAACACTCAAGCAACGGGCAGGCAGAATCTTTGCCCACGTCAGCCCTTGCACGCTTCTCTTTTCACAAGCCCTGCTTCAAAGCTAGCTTGTTTTTTCTTGGCATGGAAACCCGGATCCAGCTCCATGAACATCACTCTGCTTGAGCCAGTGCAGAACTCTGTTTCCATCAGATCAGGCCCCATCTGTCCACTCATGGAAAACTGGCGGGGTCAGGGTCTAAAAGTTTCCTGCATTTGATTTGTTTATTTCTGAGGTGTAATTAAAAATGCAGCACTTTTAATAAAAAGCTGGATAATGTTGTAACTGCCGTTGCAGTGGAAGAGAAAGATCCTGCATCTATTATTCACAGCTCTCTCTGAACTCGTGGCTGGATTTTGCCAACATATTAATTTTCACTATTTTCTTTCCAAGGAAAAAGAAAAGATCTTTGGAAGAGAATCAAAGTAGTGAGCATACACAACAACATGCATGCAAATCCAAATCAGAAAATGTTTTCAGCTAAAAGAAGGGCTGCAAATAAAAACAGAAAGGCAATTTAAACAATCGAATTAAATAATCCAATTAAAACGAACTAATTCATATATTCCCATGGGTGTTTTGATGAGCTCTAAATGGAGGCCCAAGCTAACTGAAAGAGTACCATTAATTTAACAAAACAAAATGATTCTTGCCCCCGCCTTCCCCAATATGGCTGTTTTGCTAGCAATCCCATCTTTATATATTTGAACTATTCCATTTTTAATAGCCATTTCTGAGCACCCAAAGGGCTTTTGTGAGCGGTTACATCTTTCTGGGAACTGCATGTAGTTCTGATTAACACTGATAAAATAGAATCAGAATCTACCACCCATAATGAGGCAATTATCTTGCAAGCTAAAAATAAAAATGAAAAATCCAATTAAAGTACTTCATTCTCACTAATACTGACCAGTTGTTTTTCCCAGCACTTTTGTCTCAGGAAACATGCACAAGCAATCATGTAATTTGCACCCAAAATCATGCACTTATGCTGATATATATATATATATGTATGGAATCTAATTTCACACTTTATGGATAGACGTTTAAGAAAAATGGAGCTCTATTTCAGTAATTTTTTTTTTTTTTTACATTTCTTTACTTCTTCTGGGCAGCATCAGCAACAACAGCATTACCATGCGGCCAAAGTGATCCAGGAATCAGTAGCTTATTACCCATGATCACAGCAAACTGCAGATGAATTATATAATTTGTCTTTACAGGTCATATTATGGTGTCCACACTGGCATTGTCCCCATGGTTACACCTTGATTAATTCCTGAATTATGTGCAGAACTTCAGCATAAGCAGCTGCTGGGCAGGAACCCAATGTAAACATGGTACCCTGCTTAACTGGGATATCCAACTGAATTATCCTTTATTGTACCACCAGAATGCTATTAATAGTGACACTTTCAATGAGCTGCATTTTTGAAAGTGAACTAGAAATCACCACAGTGGTAAAGCACTTAGAATTTATTGCTATACCACTGAAGAAATAGGAACACAGTTATTAGATGCATTTTTAAAAGAAGACTTTTTTTTTTTCACTCCATATGATTTACTACACTCACGGTTTTTACGTCTTAAGGTGTTGCCTGAACAAAACAAAGGTTGTGCTTACTTGGCAAGGAAATTCTAAATTGCTGATGCCAAGCGTAGCACATTAAAGACAAAGCTATTAGGATTTTAAAGAGTATAGTGGGAAATAAACAGCTAAACACAAAGAGAACTGTGTGGGACGGAAGAGGTTCATCAACCCAGTCTGAAGGCAGGCTGGTCCAGGAGCAACAGAAAACAGCAAAGAAGGAATTTGTGAACACAGAGCTTTCCACCGTGACATCATGGGTGCTGCGCTAGAAAGGGACCCTTTTCCGAGCTGCTTTAAAACATCTGTCCAGAAGATGTGAAGATAAGGCTCACACAGGACACACCAAAACCACCTCAGAAGCTTCTGCTGCACCAAGAGATAAAAAGGGCACCGAGAATAGGGGCATGCAGAGTAAAAGAAAACAAGAAAACAAGGACAAAGTTCATCTGGTGGATGCCCTCCTTGTCTCCCAGCAGGTTTTGCTCTGCATCTGTGCAGAATCAGATACATGGATTTGGGCCAAGGAATACAGTTATGACTTTATTGAGCAATCTTTATTGGTGGAGAGGGGTTGCTGAACTTCCACTTAGAGCTTTTTTCAAAATGTATTTTAGTAAAAAGGCTGAAGCTCCAGGGATGGTTATTTCAGGATAAATGCAGGAGCTTTATAGTGAAGCTGATAATGTAGAACAAGGAAGGAAAAAGAAAATACTCTTAAAAAATTAAGGTCGCCTCGCATCTTTCATTCATCCCTTTTTCCCTAAAACTACCTATCTCATCCTAAATATTTTTTTTTTTGGATTCAAGACTTAATGACTCCTCTGGCCACTTTACCCACTACAAGTTGAGTCAGATTTCCCACTCTTCCCTGTTACCATGCTAAGAGAAACCTGTGTTGTTGTTGTCTTTTTTTCTTAAACAGCAACTCAAAACAGTCTTCAGTCTGTTCACCTTCGGTCCCCTCCCCTTCATCTCCAGTTAAGAGGTGACATTTCAAGTCTGGCAGTTCTTCAAGTTCACAGAGTGAGTGTCTTGACCTCATCTGAAGACAAATTTTTATTTATCTGCATGCTTTCTTCCTGAAAGCATCATTTTTCCTACACCAGATAACCCCTGAATCAACTTACACCCAATATGCATCTCACACTCTTTTGGTAACTGATCCTCCACTTAGGAAGGAATTCAATTTTGCAGGTTCAAGAAAAATCAGCCTGCAAAGGCCAATTAAGGGAAAAATGTATTATACTTCAGAATGCAATTCTTAAGCAGCCCCCTCATTTATAAGATTATTCGCTGAATAATGACTGTGGGAATATCTTGTGAAGATGAGTTTTACGTGTCTATTAGCTGCCAATCCTGAACCTTTTCCCTCACCCCATTCCCTAACAGGCAAGAGCTGTAGGAGCAGATTTGTCTTTAGTTTTTGTTAGTCCTGGCTTACCATGCAAGGGGAAGAGGAAGCAATTCTGAATCTGCTGTGTTTAGCTAAGAACAAAAGGAAATAAATAATACAAGTGAGGCACAAGAGAGCTCGCTCTAGAGCCCCAGCGCCCTGCCTGTGCTCAGCAGACCAGACATAAGGAGACCATGGGGAAGAAAATCCATTTCCATGCAGGTTGCAGGAATAAGGATGCCAGGTGGAAGGACGGCATGTTTTCACCCTGATTGTTTTCAGGTTTGTAGCTCAGATGGTTTAAGGACTTGGCATGGGAAAGACGAGAGCTCCCCCAGGAGCTTGGCTCTGGGCTCACCTGGGCACAGGCTGCTCTGGAGAGGGCTCTGCCTGGCCAAGATCAGCTCACAAACACCACCTCACCTTGAGCAGTGAGAAGCTTGGACGATTTTTAGCAAGGAACCGAAACAAACGTAATTTCCACGCAGGCAGACTGCCTCTCCTGCTGGCCAGGGCCAGGAGAGGCCTCTCTTGCCTGCAAACAAGGTATAAATAGCCGGATTATTCACGCAGCAATAGCAGATATTCCAACATGTTTCAAAGAGTGACTGCAGACCAAGGCAGAGTGATACACACAAATCCACAGCTTTCCTAAAATAACCTCTTGTTTGTAGCTCTTGGACAAGGCGCGGCTGCATCCTCCTGGTACAGCAGAAATGTCAAAGGCATCCTCCTCTTTATCCATGCGGATGAACTCGCTAAGAGAAGCCGTGCTGCCGGAGCAAATCAGGTACAGTTTCAAACAGAGATTAAGTGACTTTCACAAGCTGGAAAGAACACGGGAATAAGAGGAATGAAAGGGAGGAAAGATTAAAAGAAAGGTGAAGAGGTGACCTCCTTTGATGAAAAAATGAACATGTTAAAAAATATGAAGAAAGCACATCTGAAATCCAAAAGCTCAAGCCCTTCCAGGAGTATTCAGACAAACCCCAAATAGGAACAGATTGTTAAGGCTTCTGGAATCAAGAGATGTGATTTTTGTGAAATACTATTTAGCAATAGTTAATATTCTAGACGTATTTGGCAAAATGTTTTTCCTCAGACTCTAAAAAATACTCTTTTGAAGTCTAACTATTAGTATACATTTTGTATAAGACAGACTTATGAAAATTTGTTACTAATTAAATAAAAATCAACAGATGGCACGCTATAGGCAAGTCCTTATTTTCCTCAATTATTATATGGCTTTGCCTGAAAATCCTTGTGTGATTTAAAGAGTTGGCAACTTGGACATGACAAGTCTGAAAAAGTCACATGAAATGTATTTAAACTGGATTGTCCCTAACAATGTCATCAACGACAGATGAAAAATATATATACAAAGCAAAAAAATCTGAACAACTCGTATTTCCTAATTTTTACAAGAATAACAATTTTTTCAGCCACCAAGGCTGTAATTACCTTCTATTAACAAAGTATTTTAGTTCACATACACAAACAAAAGACTTCCTGGTCGCAGCTACACAAGGTTGCACAGGGAATCACAAGATTATTTCTTGCTAAATGTGAAGTGTGGAACTCTCTATATGGAGTATTACAAATAAAAATATCACGAAACTGAGCTGCACACAGACTGGACCTTAGTGAGGAAAAGCACGAGTGAGTGTCCCAAAGCAAGTTAACCTTAATGCACTTCTTTTACATGACAAGTACAACTTCCATCCAGCCAAATTTACCGTCCCTAACCCTTGGCTGGAAAACAGGATGGACTGGGCCTGACTTCTGGAATACAGGGCTCAGACACAGAGGGAGTTTTGTTCTTGGCTACACAGGACATGATTCCAGCAGTGTTTTCTGTCCCAGGAACTGTCAGAGGCAACTTCAGCCATAGCAGCACTGGCAGAATCCATTCTGGGCAAAAAAATCCCCTCAAAGACTACTTCAGGCCCTACTTTGGGAATTTTTAACTAGTACTAAATTAACTCCATGCCCCCCTGGGCTCCCCCTCAGCCGTATCTGGGGGCAAACAATGAATACAATAACTCAACAATATGTTTGTAGTTGGTTTCACACATGAAAGGTGACGACACTGCAACTCAAGAGGAGCAGACTTACATGTAAATGCATGGGGTTTGTCCTTGTGCAAATAAGGCACAGTTTACTGTAGGCTAATTTTTCTCTGCGTGATATCTGGATTAGCAATTAACATTTTAATTAAAGATGGATTAACAAATATCAGGAAAATTACCTCTGGAACTGTTCAATTTAAAATCTACCATATATACACAGATAAACATGTCATTAAGTGCAAGTCATTTTCTGGTCTGTGTAAAAATGATACGATTTATGTCTTTGAGAGACAGCATAATAATTTGATATTATTATACATGGAGATAACTACTGAACAAATATAACACATGGGGAATTTTTTTTTTTTTAGAAGCTATATAATTACCATTAAGTTTTAGATGTTCATTTAGTGGAAGTGCTGACTGCAGTTCAAGCTATAGACTAGTTGAACTTAGCTACGTTCAAACAGAGCATGGTGGTGAAGGAGGACACACTGTTCTAAATGTAAATTATATTAGCAACAACATATTGAGATTTCTGTACTCTTTGTTCCATTTGCGGGTTTTTTGCCACGAGAATAAATCACAGCGTGCTTTCTGTTCTTGTAGCAGTCTTTGCAGGGAGAAGCCAGAATCTGCACCATGTGCTTTCCACTCTGCATCTGGTCTCCTTTTGTCGGGGCACCCTGGGTGCTGCGTTTGCTTTTTCTGCTGTGTTTTTCTGCGAGGGTAAAACCTCCTAATCTTCATCTCACCTTCTTACCAGAGGAGGCAACATTATGATCTGAGAATAAGTGGCACTAATGGCCAAGTAAGTCAAACAGAGAACAGGAAAAAGAGAATAATGTGTGGAATATTTGGACCTATTTACTAGTCATTAAAATTACAGATAAATTGCACTTTCAGTGCGGTAACAGAAAGGAACTGGAACAAGCACAATTATGGCAAACAGTATTATCAGAACCTGCAAAAAACTTAACTGTTCTCATCAGCACCTTTTAAACCAATCTGGATACAGCTGAATGATTTTGCATTTGTAAAAATTTACTATACTTGGATGAGTAGTAAATAGCACAATACATACAATGAAGCATTGATTTATAAAGCCAGTCTTTTTATTCTTTAGTCCCAAGGTGTTTTAGCTTTCAATAAAACACTCAAAAGAAATGAATCCAGATTATTATAGTGCACAGTTTCTAAAGCAGTAGCAAACTAAACAAAAAAATCTTCTAAGCCAAATGACTTCAAAATGGCAAAGCTTTCTGGTTATATAGTTGCTGAGCATCTCCCTGGGTTTAACTTCACTGACATAAGTAGTGACAAAAAAATTTATTTCCAACAAGTACTGAGGGGGCAGGCAGGGCACCCACTGGTGGGTAGAGACACACATCCAGTGACAAGAAACTGCAACAATTCACAGCTAAGCGAACAAGAAAACTGAATACCTTTGGAAGGGGAAAAGGTCTTTTCATCCAGGCCAATGTTTAAGGCAGTATTTAAATAGGTCATGTCAGATTTGACTATGACTCCTTTCTGTATGTCAAAGTCATACATCTAAAAACCCATATTCAGAGCTTGGAAGGAAGAGGAGACTCAACAATAATATCTCTTGTGTCTGCAAAGCAACTACAAAACACTGAGGCAGCAAAAATGCATTTCAGAGCTGCTCACTTGAGTTTAAACAAGATATTTTGTCATTTCACAGGCAAGCAGCAACAGAGCAGTACTCACAATACGGAGCGCTCACTCTGACACCATCCGTCCTAAAGGCTGTTCCAGCATCCTCAAAGTTATTTAAGAATAACTTTCTTAAACTGTGGTTAGGACTTATGCTTTTTTTTTTTTTTCCAAAATACTAGTGTCAGTCTTTGTGTGGCCCACACTGAGGTTCAAAGCCTTGGGCTTGGAATTACCTTACCCACATTTAACTGTGCAGAAGTTGGCAGTGGACAAGAGCGGAGCCCATGTAGAAAGGTAAGGATGGGGTGAATTGGCTTCTGAGAGGAAAGACTTTTCTCTCCTTCCCAGGCAGTCTCATGACTCTACCAGAGAGCAGTGGCAAAGCAAATACAATCTCAGTGTTTCTGAAAAATACAACTGCATGATTTAACATCTTTGAGGTACCGAGAGTCATTACACAGCCTGGCCACAGACCGCAGCCAGCTCCTCTGCAGAGGCAAATCCCCGCAGCCTCTCACAAGGCTGCACCCAACAGGAATGTCTGTATTCCTACCGGGTGTCCGACTATGGAATAAACAATTTCCAACCATTGTGAAGTTCTTTGATGTGAATTTCAGAAGTGCAGGCCCCATACATTTCCACTGTAAATACTGCAGTGTTTGCACCTGTTCTTTCTGTAAATGTTTTGACTTGTCCTCGGAGCATCCTTTGAAATTGCCGAAGAACCAACACCTCCTTGTTTCTTTAACTTGTCAAGCCATGCACTGCTATTAACATTGCAGGAATAAAAGCAGAAACAAACACAAAACCTCAGCTGCATTACTTGGAGGAGAGAAATACAAAGTGCTGGTCACAAATTACACTGAAAGAGAAGTTCTAAAATGCCCTCACAGAAGTTGCTGCAATGTTTTGTGGGGAGAGAGGGTATTTCCAAGTGGCACAAGTGCTGCCTGAAGCTGAGCTGTCATAGCAACCACCTCATTAAGGCACCCCTCCTGGGAGTGCTAACCTGTATTTCAGGTGTGGAAAGATGTCATTTATAATGCAACTTAATTCTGTTAAGAGTCAAACGATAGTAGGCAGCAGAAAAGTGAAACTGCTAATTTAAAGAATTCATAAAAGAACACAAATACTGTATCAAACAGCTGTGAAAAAGTCTGGCTTTTGCCCTCATCATCTCCCACTCCCTGAAACCACCACACCACTATTTCAGTCTTTAAGCCTGTGGTTTACAAGTTATTGGCCATCCTCATTCCTTGCCACCATCCCTCTAACCAGGGCTCAGGATGTGGCTGTTTTATCTTACCACCCCTACACTGAATGCATTGCCATCCCAGCTGCTCACCCTGATCGTCTCCAGCTCCCACACCGAGCTCTTACCCCAGCAACTCACGCCCCACAAACAATCCCACAGCAGGATCTGCTCTGCCACTCTACTGCACCATCCTCAGGGTGCTTCCCTCAGTATCCAACTTTCTCCCAGAATCCCCCAAAAATGACAATTCAAATGAACATTATGATCCTCAGAAAGAAACATCTGCCAATATCCAGAGCTGCCTGGATATGATACTCTTCACTTCTCTAATGGAGTGGCTGTGCAGCAGCTGAATAAATTCATGTATATTTGGATTTCACTTTTAGAGATCTATGATTTAATAACTAATTGACAGCAATAATGCATCAGTACAATACGTTTTGGAAGGGCCTCTCAGTTTTTAGAGGAGTAGAGATAATTGCAGATGAAAAATGAAAGAAAATGGCACTGCTTAGTAAATGAGTCGTTAACCTTTCAACCCAAGAGCTCCCGCTGGAAGCCTGACCAGAGGGACTGCAAGAGCTCCAGCAGCTGCAAGAGAGAGAATAAAGTTAATTCAATAGCTTTGGATTTCTTTTAGTTCGTTTAAACGCTTCCAAACTTGGTCTCCATCTCCCCCAAACAGTTGCTTGCCACAGCACTTTATGCATCACGAGGCAGGCGCAGCTCTTTCCCCCTTTGGTAGATCTCACAGGGAAGGTGAGTTATACATATCCTTGCCCATAATGTGCTGTCTGCAGCATTTTAAGCTAAAACACAAACCAGTCATTTGCTGTCAGTGCTTTGACCTTGAGTGACAAAAATCACAATTTCTCCTTTGTGCCTGCAGCTCCTCAAACAGCAGGAACAATCTCCTCGAAGGTCAGGGAGATGCAGCCTGCAGGGCAGCACTCCTGCCATGGGAAGCTGGGAGAGGAACAGCGACCGGCAAAGCACACAAACTCCCAGTTTTATCTTCTGCGGATCCCAAAAAGTGTCTGAAGTCATGAGCCATAGTGCTCTCAGTCAAGACTGCTTGGACAAATCACATGAATGTTTACATAAATCAGCTATCCAAAAAAATACTTTTTTAACTTCATCAACTCTTGTAAGGCCTTAATCCACAAACTTGATTCAAATTTTGGTAGAAATTTGAAGACTTGCAGCTCGGCATTTGGATCACAGTTTACAGTGCTATTGCTTGGAATAACAACGTAATACAGAGACTAAGCAATGGAAGTATCTGGGACTTGCAAACAACAGGTTCTTTATATCAGGCTCCTGGTATGACTTCAGTTAAAAAGAAAATACTGCTCGTATCTGCACTGATTTCAGTTATCCTGCACAGCCAAACTTACCAAGAGATACACAAAATATAATTATTATCTTCTGGTTTGCTGGTTTGTTAAAACAAGCCATCTCTGCAGTTCAAGGTATGGTTTTATCCAGTTCGCATGGATCTGTACAAGACTTTCTGTATTAATGTGTTTATTTGTTAACTGTTGGCAGAGTTGCACAAGAGTACATTTGCAGCCAGTTGCAACTTACAGATTTTACAATAAAAAGGGAGAAATATTGGCCAGATAGTTTATTAAATGGCACCGAAACAGTTTTTTTCCCCTTTCAGAAATTCCAGTTAGTATTCCAAACCTGTCTTAGGTGCCCCAAAGACACGAAAACCAATAAATCTTCATTTATTGTCAGTAGATTTCTAACCTGGCTGTTTTAAACAGCATGATGAACACATTTTAGCAGAATATATTAGCTGTGCCAGTTTAATAAGAGGGAGATTGATGAAGCCCTTCCTTTCTTCCTGTGTAGGAAGCACAGCACTAAGGGAAGAAAATCCTTTGGATTTTCCTTCTTCAGCAACACTGTTGCCTTTCCTGGGACACCATTTCTTCTCCTTGGACTAATATTAGCCAGCCTTCTCCAAAAGAAGTTTCCACTGAAATTCCAGAGGGATCTCGAGCTTTTCCAACACCCACCTGATGAAAGAGTGGGAGGAAGAACAACCTCAGCCCGCGGGACTGTACTGCCGTGCCCAAGCTCTGCACAGGGCTCCCCTCCCTGTGTCCCTCCTTGCGGGGCTCAAAGCCAGCACAACCTGAATGTGGCCACCTGGCCCTGACAGCGAGTGAGGTCTGAGGAGGGGGCACCCTCCCCTGGGGAAGAGCCAGGGTCCAGCCCAGGCAGCCCAGGGCCAGAGCTCCATCCCTGACCCCTCACTCCGGGATCAGCGTCAGCAGCACCACCAGCACAGAAGGCATGTCTCACGTCAGGGTCTCTGCCAATCAAAGGGTCACCAAGGACAAAAGAGAGATTTTCTTCCTCATTCTATAACACTTAAGACTATCCAGAATAATACAAATGCTTCTTTTTTGTATTTTTTTTTCCCCTTTCTTAAGGAGAATACTTAGCTCACATTTAAATTCGCTCCAAGAACTATTCCTGTTCTTGATGCCTGCATCACTCACATGGAGAACCAGAAGAATACACCATGAACAACCCTTCTCCACCATCAGAGAAGCAGGAGCCCAACCCCACTCCTTCCAGAGGTGCTTTACCTAGTTCAAAGTGCTCAGGTATTTTCCTTTCAAAAGGAATTTTTACCCATCTTCCCAAATCTTTCCCCAGCCCCTTGTGTGGAAAAGGCTGCGAAGGGAGACAGGAGTTGTGACCTTGGTGAGTCTACGAGCCCCAGAGGTCCAGCAGGAAGGGGATGTTCTGAGAGGTGTTTCTCCCCCAAGTAGGGGTATGCATATTGCTACTGGCTAATGAAATTCATACTCATCCCTCCCACTTACTCCTTCTGAAGGATATCCTTTTGGATGCTTTCGGTCCAACAGGCTTCAACATCTAAGAACCTGTTAGTCTGCTTTTTATTCCTCTCGTAATTAGAACAAATGTTCGGGTTATTGTGAGAATTAAGAAAATCAATATTAATGACCTTTTGGACTATGTTATTAGATGGTTTCAGCCAACAACTGCAAAGTACTCTGGCTTACCTTGACAGGGTTTTGGGTTTGTCTGCTGGTTTTAAACACTAACAGACTTCTCAGGGCAAAAAAATGGTAAGTCTGTGCACACAAGTTGGCCAAATTGTAAAAACTCATTTATACCAATAATAACACATTCCTACTCCTAAAACAGAAGAGCTCTAAAGAATGGAGCACTCTCCCAAATACAGTTTTGAGGTATGTACTTACATTAAATATAACCAATTGCTTTAAAGGGCAACCATTCTCACAGCACAACGTTCACATAAATTTTCCCACAAGTCCCAAAAGCAAACACTATCTGCAAAGTCCACACGCTTTGTATTTCAACAAAGCTTTGCAGAATACTTTTAACATAAGAGAACACGGAGTTAGGTTTCGCTCTTCACTTCATCTTTTCTGACAGAAAGGTGTCAATAGAATGGTGCAGACAGGAAAGCTGACTGCAGCCCAGGCAACTTTATTACTGAAGTATGGGGGGATTACTTGGTGTTATTGAAACATCACTGCACTACTGCTGATTTCTTCTCTTTCCCTCCTTACAGTGGTAGTGATTCCTATTGGGATGAGTTACTTTTAACCTTCAGTTATTTATCAGTGGGAAAAAAAAAAAGGAAAAGAAGAATTCTTTAAGTCTAGAATAAGGCATGTGAATGTAAAATACACCGGTGCAGACTGGAAGTCCCACAGTGGGTTACCATTCATTTCTATAAAAATTAGATCCGGATCATCCATGAACTCTTCACTAATACACTCATTCCCAAAAGCAAGTGCTTCAAGAAGCCTCCTGTATTTTCAGGAAAGAAAGATGTTGATTTCCCCATGGCTTATCAAAGACAATACTTGCACATACCAAATGTTGCTGCTTAACTCTTCATGTATTCAGCAACACAAGCTCTCCTTGGTGCAGAAGCACTATGGAGACTGTTAGGGGTTTTTGGTACTGGACATTACCCTTTTAGCTTCCCATCAAATAAAAGAATGCTGTAATTTAACAAATAACCCTCTTCCATTCGCTTCCACTTTGTTTTTTCCCCTGTGGCTGCAAACCCCAATTGAAAACACAGCACTGGACAGGCACCTGGACCATCAACAGCCGTGACTCTCCGATCAGCTCTGCAGCACCCGGGCTCCTGGAGCTGGAAGGGAATTTCCCAGATGTGAGGCTCTGCAAATTTGATAGGGAAGAAAAAAAGGAAAAAAGAGAGGGATACGCTACTCGAGATGAAACCAGAATTCGTGAGGTGAAATCAGATGCAAACCAGTAGGAGTCACCACTCTGCTGACCCACAAGCACAAAGCCCGTGCCCAGCTTATACTTCTCAGGTGCCCCATGATACACAATCCAAGATTTCCACTCAGGTGGGGCAACTTTTCCACTCAGCAGAAAAATGGATACCAAACGAAATAAACCAAAGATTTTATTATTATTATTATTATTTTAAATACTAGTGAGGAGAAATTACTTGTGTGCATGCATAACCAGGCAGTGGTAAGCAGTTCAAGATGACCACCCTCAGCAGACAAGTCTTTCCTCCCCAAGAATCAGCAGAAGAATCATCAGCTCACTTCAAGAACAAGCACTCTGCGGTATTAATTTACTCCTAGTACCACACCAAGGACATGCTGTGCTATCTTTGGAAAAAACTGGCTACTGTGGGGCGAAGCAGACTGTTGATATATTACGCTCTGACATTTTTCATTAAGATATATAAACTCGTGGAAGGCGCGCTCTTGAATTTGCATATTTGCATCATGCCTTTCACAGACACGTAAACAGCTTTTAATGCACTTAAATTACTTTGAGCTGCTGGATTAGCAAAGGGGATGCAGTGGAAGGATCCGAGTTGTGCCACACCTACCAGGCCTCAGCACTCATTTTATGCAAATGCTTTTAGTTACGCTCCTACGGCTCAAAACCACTTATTTAATTCTCCTGAATTTTGAAGTCTTTTGCTGATAAGTCTGCAGAGCAGCAGTCAACAGCAGAATGGCAATCATGGGCAATCACTGAGAGTTTAGTTATGTTACAACTTTTTGTGAGGCACTTCTGACACAGTGTGATGCCATCGTGGGAAGACAGGCCACCAATTAATGTAAATCAGCATGGTTTCATCAAGGAGCATTTAACAATTCCAACTGACATAAAATCATAACATGGTGCATATACTCATTAGTGAACACCACTAATTGGTGTGGGGAGTTATGCTGTTTTCAGAAAAAAGTATGGAACCTATGAATTGAGAATATTCCACAGCAAAGCTAGCAATAGCATTAGAAACACAAGCAGGCTTTACACACTTGAATGTGCTTTAAATACTCAGCCTCACAGTTTGTATCAGAGCCGTATTTCAGAATTTTGTCATCATCTGTTGACAACCATCTGCTTCAAACTTCTTACCGCCTTAAGAGTGGCCAAAATTGGATACTGACAGAGAGAATTTCTGCACAGAAAGTAAACTATTCACAGGAAAAAATAAGTGTCAAAGGCTGGAGACCTGGACACAGAGGCCCAGAAATCCGAGGTAAATAAGAAAATTATAAAAATTTTGATCTGACACTCTCCAGCAATACTACTAGAGATGCAGTTCACAGGTGTCTGAAAATGCAGAAGTAGCAGATTAGCTGACACCAATTCTCCAGAGGAGTATAATCTACAGGGTAAATAGGTAATATTGTGTACTGTCAACTCTGTTCAGCTCACAGCCACTGGAAACCCAGAGAAAGAAATGTAACACAGCAAGTGCAAGCTGAGGAATTCATTCAGATGGGTCTGTACAAACACACTGACCTGAATAGCCTGCTCCACTTTGAAGAAGTGTGATAATAGGCCGCTTGGGTCAGGGCATCAGATTTTATCTGCTGAAAAAGGCCCTGCTAGTCCTGGCTTTGCTGGACTTAGCACAGCACCTTCCATGGCTCCCCCTCTACGGCCAGGACTTTACAGGTGCAGTGTGCTCTCACAGAAGTGGTTTACAGCATCAGGTGAGCCTCCACAACATCCTTTTTGCTCCAACACTGAGCAGCTTTGTTTCTGCCAAAGGCATACCAGCAATTCAACCCACGAGCTGCAGGCCTGGGACAGAGCGGAAGTGTTCACACTTTCATAATCTTGACCTGCTTCCTCTCCCTTGTACAGGATTTAATGTTGCAGCCTCACGAGTTTTGCCTAAGACTCCTTACTTTAAGATACTACTATGGAGAAACCATTTGCTGCTCACCATTCTTTTTGAAATCTAAATATAAAAATAAAAATAAAACTTGGCTTAAGACGTGGGCCTAAGGGGAACAAATTTCATTTTGCAGCCTTCCTCCACTCCTTGCACTCTTAAACTCCCACTGCCTGCAAACCTCCCTCGGAAAAATCAACTTCGGTAGTTGCACAAAATAAACCTATTTTAGACCAAGTTTTTCTGATGGATTTGGAAGGCAGGCCAGTTTCCCTCCAGGAGATATATGACTATCAGCACTGGAGAACACACAGGCTTGACCTACCCCTCATTATACTTCACTAAATACTGCTGGAAAAACAGCTGCTTTAGGATAGGTTCCAAAAGAAGGTCAAGCGTGTTCATCCTTGAATAAATCTGCAAAGATTCACAGGGAACTGATGTGCTGAGTGAGACGGTGCCACCTTTATAATCCTCCCACATCTCCAAAGCCAATATACATTTTTTACGAAGAAAAGGGTAGTGCATCATGTAGAAGACCAGCAGATTCTTCTGTGTAGCAAAAAACGAGGTTTAACCAAGCTAATGACTTGTAAGTAGCAGACCATACACATCTTGGCATATTGAGCTGTCTGGAATTTTCTCTGGTTTTCTGACCTCACAGGAAGGCAGTCTCCTTGCAAAAAATCTATCTTTTTACAAGAAAAAATATCAAATTAGCTTTATTAGAAATAACTTATGCAATAACTCCTCTTCTGGAGGATTGTAACAAGTTCTGAAATGAGAACTAATAATGCATTTGATGCACAAAATTTAAAATTAGATAACAGAAATATAAACATGGGTTCAGTTTAAGAAACCCAACAAAACTGAACCAAATACTGGAATAGAAATATTTCAAGAAATAGGTATTTCTTGCATAAAACTCACGGGACAATACAGACAACATGATTTCATTAGAGCTCCTCTAATTAAGAATTTCCAGTGAAATTTTAATATAATTGTTCAAATTTCCTTTACACTGACATGCAACCTCATTCTATTACAGCAAGGACAAAACAAAGAATCCATTGACTTCAGTGGTCTTGATGAAGGTCTGAAACCTATTTGTTTACAAAACATAAAAAATGTTTTGCTCCAGAGAAGAAAAAGTCTCACTGGCAAATGACACACTTTGATTTCCTAAGCACACAGCTTTACACAAATACCAATATACTTCGGGTAAATCAGTGCGTGTTTGCATATGCAAAAGAACATCCAACCAGCAATGAACTTACTTTGCTCTCTCCTCTTTTATCTTCACTGCATTTGCAAACAAGAATAGGCAGGTGTTTTGTGAAAATTTACCTATATTGTAGAAAAATGCTGTGATTTTTTGATCTTCTGGCATTAGTGCAACTTTTTCAATCTTGTATTTTTATGACTACACAACGTTACAGCATTTCTACAAAAAAAATTATACACTAAGAGGGATGTATCAGAAATGATGGCTTTTTGGTACTTCCAGTACCTTAGAATTATTCAGAAGAATAATTTGCTTTGCTTGAGGAAAAGTACTTTTCCTGCACGCTAAGGGAGGTGGAGACCCAAGTGTTCTACACCATATCACAGCCTCTGAGAACGTTATAAACAGCAGCGCAAACTATTTGACAATTTCAAAACTGTATTTTAAAAAGCAACACTGACAAGATTGTTTTTGTTATTTTCCAGGCAGGTAAATTACAATCACAAAGCTTTGTAAGAAAGCCATACGGGAATTTTTGTGGGAGCGTGGCCATGCGTTCACAGAACATTTTTCTAGACAGAGCACCTCACACAAAAACATTGCAGAGCATTGCATCAGCATTTGTCTTGCTTGCACATGGCCCATCCCCACCCCAAAATACCACTGCAAAAACCAAAACTGCACCTTTTCATTCTCTCTGATCATCCGAGGAAAAACCAGACTGACTCTTACAAACTGCTGTTAAAAACTGAGCTCTACGGTAGTCAAAACTTTGAGGAATTATGGACATTATTTTGAGGGCTTAGATTTTAGCTTCTAGCACTTATCCTACTGCACTTGAAGTGTAAGTCATTCAAGAGTGTCACGCCCAGAAGTTACCAAGGGATGTCCTACAGACAACCAGGCAATGGATAGCCCAAAATACAGGGATGCCTCCCAGAAAAGGAAACAGGTACATCCTTGTTTCTGAAGCGAAGCTGTGTTTCAGATGTCTGGCTCCTCTGGAAGGCCTCATCACTCAGCAGGAAGCAGCAGGAGAGGTGTTTAGGAGCATCGGGCGGGATGGGAAGCGCATTTCAGGATGCATCGTACCATATCCAGAACTCGTAATGCCGTAATCTGTTTTTCCGCCTCAGAGAATTAGGCTGCATTTCCAACTGCATGGAAATAAAAATCTCCAGGCGTACCTCACTTCCAGACTGGCATTACATCATCTCTAAAAAGCCCTATTACTTAGCAGCACGCTCTGCATATTGCAGTGTTTCGTTATTAATACACCATTGCAATTTATAGCAAAATGGTCAATAAAAATGCGGTTTCTGAAGAGACAAACGGCCTTCTCTCCAGCACGCAGCCCTACCCTCAGACTGCCGGGGTTCAGTACCACCACTCGCGGAGCCCAACCCCAGTTCTGTACTTACACTGCTTGGGAAGCAATGGCATGTACAACAACAAAATACAATGGGCTCATATAACACTTCCCAGGTAAAGAGAAAAATCTTACTCCTGCTATGTGGTTCTTGCAAATTAAATCAGATTAATAACACAGTGAACGTATTACTGGCAAAAGCATGTGTTTATCTCTAATGATCCTTCCCAGTCCCCATTAAATCTAATTAAAAGGCACTGACTGAGTTTTATTGGAATCCCATTACTGAGGTCCAATCCTGCTCTCGCCCATGGGAAGATGCCCTTCCCTCCTGCAGAGGATCCGGAGATCCCCACTGAAGGAATCCTGCCAGCAGGACCACGGCAGGGCTGGGCAGCTGATCCTACACCAACAAGTCCTGCTTATTTCACTTCTACCAAACTGCCTCAGAAAGAAGATTTGTATCACTTTACAGCACTGTGTTTCGGTACATCTTGGGAATTTGTCTCATTACGGTCAACAACTGGCTAGCTAGCTGGGATAAGTTTACAAATATTTTCATCTCTTCGATAGAGATAATTTAAGGGGGAAAAAATTCAACTTGTTCAATTAAAAAACAAACTAGTGGGTTGGACAGAAGGTGCAAAGTCATTATTTGAGTAATTATATTTTTAAAGAAACCCAATTAGTTCCTAATTGCAGTTACAAATTTAAGACCTAGTTCTGCAATGTCTACACTTAGCCCAAACTGACATTAAATACAGACTCAATAGTCTGTATGACTCGCTTAGAAGTAGCCAAGTTCTGCTATTTTCATCTTCACTGTTCATCATTAAGAATGTTTTGAGGAAGTGCGATTAAAATGAGTTCTCTAAGCAAATTTTTTTTTTAATTGCATTCGAAGAACAAGACTATTAAGCGACAAATTAATATACAAAAGCTAGGAAAAAAGCAACAACACGCTGGGATTCCAAATATGCTACTGTAACAAAAACAACGTTGTATTATCTAAATTACCAGCCTTTCTAGAGAAAGCCATAATTCTAAATTCACGACTTAAAATTACATAAGTCCTTAGAGCCAATGCACAATTGAGAAACCAATTTTCTTTAACTGCAAATAACCAGTAAAGGACCTGCAAGAAGGTGCTGGAGGAACACCCCCTTCCAACCTGCAGACTGAAGTCAACGTGAGTTTTGCCACTTTAAATGCAGCAAGCTTGGGGTCCATATGAACCTCAAAGGCATGGCATATGCTTACATTTACATAGCAGCCGTCACATCGCTCTTCAAAGGAAGCACTGAGTGAAGTGAGAGCTCCTCTCCAAGCCTTTGGAGGACAGCTCCTTCAACCTGCCACAGCTCCAGCAGAACTGCTGTGATAAATTAGTAAAAGGCTTGCTGCAGAACAAGTTTACACATAGTCTTTTCACATCAAACACCTAGTTTTGAACTTTGAAATGCAGCTTAGCCTCTAAATAGTTTGTGTATTTCTACCACTTTCTTTTTACTAAACTACAGCTCTTGGAAACCTCTGAACTTAAAAGAACAAGCCAGGTAAGAGAGAATGTGCACATCAGTTCACAGAAACCCACACACAGAGCTCCAGGAGTGCCAGGGTTTGTGCGTGCACTGACACACTCAGCTGAGGGCAGACAGACATCACTGACTGCCCTCGAAACCACCCAGCCACTGAAACTGCCCTTCCGGACATCTCCCACAACTCCTGACTTTGATTAACCCTTATCACACATCCTGCACAGAACAGTCCCAAATTCCTTGACATATTTTCACCCTCCTCTGTAATTTTGCCTCTCTAACGATAGGCATGTTCTTAAGTAATAGTTTTTTAGAGTAAAAAAATAAAGAGCAAAGTCACTGTGACCTTGGAAGCATCTCTTTTGCACATAAAATACTAATACTTATTATCGATGTTCAAAACATAACCAAGTTAACTATGGGAACACACACCTCTGTAGTACAGCACAGAAACAGCTTTTTTAGGTTTTTTCAAGAACACTTCCCAACAGATGGCCAAGCTGGAGTTCAGTGTGGTGAAGTACAGCAGTGCTGGTACACCCAGTTTCCAGCATTAAGCCGCTAGTAATGACAAAGTTGTATTGTAAAGGCTCCCGGTGCAGAGTCACCTGCTGTGGCACCTTACCAGGGAATGAAAGCCATCAGCGGTCATCCCAAGGAAACAAATTTATCTCACCTGGTTTGTGTTTCTGCCACAAGGGTGAGTAATCCAAACTCCCACCAGCCTAACCTTAAGCCTGAAAATTGCATTTCAAAGTAATTTGCTTTCAGATTTCACTTAAGTACGATCAAAGGACACCTCAAAAACAATAAATTCCCTGCTAAGTGGGATGAAGACAGAAGTTTGGGAAGTGTTTTTGTGACTGCAGAAAGGAGTAAAATTCATGAAGATTTGTCATTTCTGCTAAAAAACAGTTTTCAAATTAGCAAAAAAGAAAAAAAAAAAAAAAGTGTGATATGCCATCACTCCTGAACCTCAGTTTTAAGTTATGTGACAACATTTTCCCATCCCATGTAAAGTCTCCCTTTGCAGGAACATCTCTTGTCTGCAAGACTTTGCTGAGAAGCTGTTCCACCATGCCAGCACCTGCCTGAGAGCTCCAAAACACTAAAACCACACATGAAAGAGTGGGAGAAGGCAGCGGCTCAGTGCTGCTGACAGCAGTGACGTGCCACCAAAACCCAACACAAACAAGCCTCAGCACAGACAGCAAGTCGATTAATAACGAGCAGTGCAACTCATTAATACTCATTAATGTGTGGATACACATCTCACTGACAACACTGAGGCTGTCCAGCCCAGCGCCCGTTTTCAGGGGCATCTCTGCAATTTGGATCACCTCTAGGTAATCACCCCAATTAGTGCAGTGGAACCATGAGACGACGCTAACAGCAGCAGACACAAAAACCAAGGATGACAGAAAAGGGTGTAGGAGCCCAGGCTGGGGGCAGGGTGAAGCTCCAAGGCTGGGATGAGCTGTGGGAAGGAAACGCCCAGCAGAACCAGAGAGCACGGATGGGACCTGTGAAATCCCTGGAGCATCTGATCTGTAGGGAGAGCGGGCAGCAAATGTTGCCTTCTCAGCTTCCCAAACTGTTTGCCAGGTTTTTCTCAGGCTCCTGAAATTCCTCTGTGGCAGCTATAGTGTGAAGGAGTTGCCAGTGTTGCAAGGGATCTGAGTCCATCCATTTCTCCAGGAAGAATGGAGTGAAGCAGAAGGAGAGGAAATCAGCTCTTTGTGGCTTCAGTGGCACAACCTCAGCTGCAGCAGGACACAGCCCTTATCCCACCACACTCTCTTGGCTGCATTCCCTTCTGCTCACTTCCCTTTTCATCTCATTTCCAGCTCCCCCTCTCCATATCATTTTCTCTTCACAATTTTTTTATATCCATGAACTTAGAGGAGCTGTAACCTGGCTGAGGACAGACCTGATAAGACTGAAAGAATTCAATTGTATTTCAAACCCAGCGAAAAGGGGACAGATAATTCAAACTTTGGTGGGGTTCCCCCCCACCTCTTTTTTTTTTTTCTCCTGATGTTGCCCACTGATCTAAGAGAAAGTGTTATCTCTTCCTACAGCACCTCACTAATATTTTATATTACCATGGCTACCACAACACAGCTATTAACACAACCCATGACATTTTCCCAATTCTCTTATTACCTATGGCGAGCCTCAGTGCATTCCAAATTTCAGTGCCTTTCACATACATTAAGCTTAGCATGCTCCAGTGACTCAGAATTTTCTCCTGTAAAGGAAAATCAACTTGGTATGGTCAATAATTTTTGCATTGTATCATGAAGTTTATCTGATGTGCAAATATAATTCCCTTTCTGGATGCTTCATCCTGAATCCCTTTTAGGTTGAGACCACTTGACATTTTTTTTTAAACAAAATGCCTTTTAAGTTCTAATTTGTGCAGTGCTTAGTTTTGATAAGACATGACATTATGATATGATGAGTTAGTTGATTCTAAGTAAATTTGATTTATCCCACTTTTGGAGCTGGTATGATTTACAAGGATGCTGCCTTTTAAGATAGGATTGATTTTAATATAAGCTGACAGCACCTTTTTTTTTTTTTGGTGAAACAATCAGAGCAAGGTAACTATAAAAAAAAAAGGTAAAATTCAACAAAATTTAAACACCCGAAATTAATATTCATGCATAATTGGCACTTCCTTACTGCTATGAAGGAATACAGAGTGACAAATCAGTTTCCAAAACAATTCCACAAAATGTTTGGAAGTTTGATTTTTATTCCTAAGATCTGATGCAAGCTACAGTTGCTGAAATCTAATCTGACCGTTCCATGAATACCCTGGAAAGTTCTTGAAATATTTTCCATCCAACAAGCACTACCACGACCACGAATCTTTGTGAACCAAAGCAAAAGCATATGTACCCTTTATAAAACTAAAAAGATTTCCTGAGAACCTTTCCTCTCCGGCTGTTCAAGCGGCGTTCTATGGACTCCCATACTCATTTCCTCACAACACCCCTGCACCTTGTGATGCAGCGTTTTAAACATGCAAGTTTGTGATGCTGCAGCAATACTTTTCTCGTTGGTAGGTAGTTATTTCTCATTTTCCCGGCATGAATCACCGATGTAATTCTGATAGTGGGAAAGGGATGGGAGAGGTTTGGTAGTTCGACTGAAGCAGAAATCTATACCCCAGACCGACTGTGCAGAGGCATATGCACTCACCCAAACGAGTTGTACGCAGTTAGTAAACAATTTAGTAGGTAATGTGTACGTGATGGAGAGGAGCTGGATGCCTAACAGCGAGAATTCAAAGCTTTAGAGAGTTACATTTCTACTGAAATCTAACTAAGCCCTGGCAGACTGCGCACAGCACCACCCAGGGCACCTCACTCATGAGACCACGCAGTTCGGGAGCTGAAGGGCTACAACCAGCCGACGGACAATTTTCTGGCGAGCAGGGTTTTCTACAGCGGTAAGAAAACCTGAGTCAGAGCAGCACACCGCCGTTCCCGCACCTGAGCCACACACAGAAGGCGGACCTGCGCTATCCTTAGAAAATATCCAATTCAAACATCTCGCAGGAAAACGAGAGCGCTCTGGTGACTGTGCAATAAGCGACACGAAACCCCGAGCCCCGCTCCGGCGGGGGAACCGCAACCCCCTTGCATCGGGGACTTCTCTGGGCAGGACAGAGTTGGAAGTTCCGCGATCGCCCACCCCGCCCTGCGGGACCCCGGGCACGGAGCGAGCGGCAACTCGGGGACACTGAGCAGGGAACTTTTGGGAGGCTGCGGGAAGCGGAGGGCGCTCGCCCTTCCTGCGGCACATCCCCGCCGGCCGCGGGGCTGGCTCGGGGACCCGCCACCGGCACCGGGGCTGTCGCCGGCGGCAGCGGCTCTTCCCCGCCCTGGCGGATCGCAGCCCGTGCTCCGCGCCCGGTGAGGCCGTCGGGACCACAGGGGACATCATCCCGCTCCTCGTTCCCGTGCATCCGGCACCGCCAAGGTTCGCCCCAAGCCCAGCGCGGCGCGCCCGCAATCCAGGCGTGCGGAGCGCGGCGAGGGGAGAGCAAGGAGGGCAGAGCGGTGATGGAGCGCGGTGATGGAGAGCGGTGATGGAGAGCGGTGATGGAGAGCGGTGATGGAGAGCGGTGATGGAGCGCAGTAAGGGGAGAGCGCAGATGGAGCGCGGTGAGGGGAGAGCGGCGAGGGGACAGCAGCGAGGGGAGAGCGGTGATGGAGCGCAGTAAGGGCAGAGCGCAGATGGAGCTCAATGAGAGGAGCGCGGTGATGGAGCGCGGTGATGGAGCGCACTGAGGGGAGCGCGGTGATGGAGCGCGGTAAGGGGAGAGCGCTGATGGAGCGCGGTGATCTAGTGCAGCGAGGGGTGCGCAGTGAGGGGCGCGCTCCGCGGCCGCGCCCGTCCGCGCCAGGGAGCAAAACTTCCCAAGCAAG
>WBMY01002798.1:1565042-1585454 GCA_013397315.1 Donacobius atricapilla | reverse complement strand
TTTTTTGTTTTTTTGTTTGTTTTGCAAAGTGCTTGAGAAGTGGTGCTGGCCCACACCAGGGGAAATGCAACGAACTGATGCAACTGTGCTAAAGGGCAGCTCAATGCCAGCTTGTGGTGCTGAGACATCTGCTCAGGACAAGTGACATTTTGCAGTTAACTGGACATGCTTTAGCGAAGGCATAGATGGGAAATCTTAATGCTGATTGCAAGGTTTGCTTCTCGTAAAAATTGCCTCATAAAAGTTATTAGAACAGAAAAGAACTCATCCCCTTACAAAGTCTGTTTAAAGGACAGTTTTGAGACACACACACACAAAAAGTATTTCTTTCAAAGGAAACTTCCAAATCATTCTATTACCCTGTACATTCAGATGTTTATATAAAACAGGCCAACTTCCTTACCCACCATCCTGCTGCACTCAGAGGCGCTGCACCCATGTGCAGGGAGAGATGAAATTTATTTCCAGTGAATGGAGTAGAAGCTCCTTGTCCCAAAAAAAGTGTTCACAGTCAGTGCTCAGAAAAAGTATAAAAAGTAGAAAAAAGAGAAAAATATCTGGTTCCATCTGTTTCAAACTCCCATGGTAAAATTTGTGACCATGATCATGTGGCATATTAGCCAGCTCAAAGTACTTCCTTCACCAGTTAATCCCCTAATAAATATACTCCATAGCTCTGACTAACACAATAAAATTACCTTTGTTTAATAAATGCTATTTTCTTAGGCAGTGGACAACTAAAGCTCATCTCCCAAATACCCATGAGTGTGTGGTTAATCATGAATTTGTTCTAGGTCTTTAGTCCTGAAAGTCCAGATACTGAAATTGTTGAGATTTGGACAACTAAGTTCCCCTCTAGTAGGACCAAGGGTTAGCAGAGACAACCACTCCTACCATTAGTAACTTAGGATTAACTCCATAGTTTATGGAATTCACACAACACCTATTCAAACACTGACATGAAAATTGCCAAAGGAGATAACACTCCATTTTTGGTTTTGTTTTGGTTTGTTTTTTTTTGTTTGTTTTTAATTAGATCTCAATGCAACTTATTTATGAAATTTTCAATTTCATCATGCAAGTGTTGTGAGGAAGGTGTACAGCTTCATCTGCCTCTTTTATTTTCCTAAACACGGCATCAGGAATAACCTAGTAGGATCTTGCTCAGTGATAGCAAATGATTATAATAGTAATAATGCATAATGCATAATGTCATTGACAGAAGTCATTATCCATTTCCACAACCTCCTTTTAGATTCCCATATCTTACTGCTCTCAAGGATCATATATTTGCCATTTGCCAGAAGCACAGGGGGAATATCTGAAAAACAAGAGGGTTTTTGTTGGTTTTTTTAAGACTTACACCTGGTGGTGCTGAAATTGGAGATACTTGTGCTGTAAATGGATGCTATTTGACAAATATCAATCGTGTTTTCCCAGTTGTGCAGCACAGGAAGAAAAGATGATACACCACAGAAACAGGGGTGCCTATCTTGACAAACCTGGGGAGCTCATGGTTGTTTGACATGCCCTAGAAATGCATAAACCACTTCTCTTCATTTAATAAAACTAACTATAGTAAACAAATTTATTATTAAAACATTACAGTTGCCTCTCTCTGTTGTACATTGGCTCTTCATGCCAAAATTATCCCAGCTTGAAGCAAAACAGTGATGACGCTTGACATTTGTATTTTAGGTGATTTTCCTAAGGGAAGAGCCTCCCTTTTCACTACAAACATACCTCCACAATGCTTAATTCAGCAGCCTTACAAACTCACAGCGTTTTCCCTTCTTGATAAACGGTAGGCACTTGCATCACTCAAGGAGCCTGTACGAATGCTTTCCTTCTGGCACAACCTTTTCCTACAGAGAAGTGGAATTTTACCCTTTGGATGAGGTTTAGCCCCGTGGCTGGTGGTGCATCATCCCAGGCTCTGTTCCACCCCTACTGCAGCGGCATCAGCACTGCCTGGCCAGGCACGAGAGCTTCTGTGCGTGACTGTTTACTATCCAAACTTCCTTTAACTTTCCCTCTAGGAGAAATTAGTGGCATTTACCAGTCTGAGATGTTTGGAAAATTATCCTGCTGACGGCTGTTATATTCACTTTTTACTCCCTTCCTCTGAAATGTATCAGAATGAAAACTTATGAGTCTGCACCACAGCGTTTCAGAGGCTAAACGAGCCTCCCACCCAACTACAAAGCAAATTATTGTGCGACAGCAGCCAGGTGCCATAGCAGGATTTTCATTCTGGTTTTGGGCTAAATCTGATTAATCATAAAACAGATCAAATAAAAGAACATCTGGTACAAGATTTTTGCCATCAGATAAAGGCTTTACGGTGGCGGTCCAAATGACTGCTGTGGCAAACAGCCACCACTACAACAGTAGGCAAAATTTTCCTTCACGGAAAAAAAAACCCCAAAAAACCAAAAAACAATTTGCATAAATAATTGTTCCACTCCATAAAGCCAAGAACAGAGCATTCAAATGTCGTTAAAGCTTAAAACAATCCCAAAAACTCTGTAGGCAAATAATAATTGTCTCTATATTGAAACATCATGTACAAGGTATCTTGTTTAGAATTTAAAAATGCAGACAAGCTCCACAGTCTGCACAACGCTCTTAGCTTTTAGCATAATCAGGCTCTGAATGTCATTTAAATGAAGCTTTTAATATATTTTTTTCCTTTCATCGGGGAATAGTAAGGCTGAAACAAAAAATGGTTTAGTTTATTTTCCTCACTTTTGTTCTTTTTATAAAAGGTAATGTGAAAATGTGCCCCAGGGTCTGCCCCATCCCGGCGCAGACGAGCTCAGAAGTTTGGGAGGAGCAGGATCTGTTTGCAATCCTTGAGTGCCCCCCATAGGCTACTGCTCAAATCATCATTTCAAACTAGGCTTAAACCCAAAAATCTTTCAATTTGGGGTGGAAAGGAGCCTAAACTCTTAAAATAGAAGTGTCCCCCCGCCATAAAATTAGAGATCACAAAGGAACATTGCAGTGGTTTGCATAACTGTAGAGCCAGTCGCTATTTACATTGCATTTTATTTTTTGAATAGTCTGTGTTTAGTAGGGTTAAGGCTTCAGATAATTCTAAATATCATTTATTTCAGTGTGACCATTCAAATTAAAAAAAAATAGATATAGCATATTTTAAGAAGCATAATAGTTACTATTCCAACAGAATTAACAATGAATTCAAAATTTTATGGGAATAAAAACTGCAGAAGCATACTGTAACTGGAAATGATATAGTTCTCAAAATAAGATAATTGATATAAATTCATACATTCTATTTGAAAATTTTAAAATTTTAAAAAAAGCACAAGCTAATTATGATGAACACTTAAAAAGTGGGACTTTTAAACGTAGGTAAATATCCTCTCTTTTTATAATTGACACTAAAATATGTTGTCCTTTTACCTGTGGTTGATGTTAAAGTAAACCTCACACTTTGTAGCAAAAGCAACTTCACACGTATGAGCTTGGCAGTGTCACATACCTCCTTGTCCCATGCCCACCCACCTCTGGAGCATCTCCTGTCTGCACAAAGGCACTTCAGGAGCACAAAGAAGGAAAGTGGTTGAAGAGGCAAAAGAAACTATTGAGAGAAAAAAATTAACAGGGATATAAAAAAAGGTTCAGTGGGTGCAGTCATTGAATAACCATGCTAGAAGGTGCTGCAGAATGAAACATAAACCCTCTGAGGGGTTAATTCCCCCAGGCTTATTTGGCTAATGCTGTTAGGGAATCGCAGCATTTACTCTCATGTCTGTAGATGGAGTAACAATGAAATGCAGAAATTGCTACATGGAGGAGAGGGAGAGCTGAAAATGAGAAACTACAGCGAACAATGCAGAGGGAAAACCCAAATTCAACTTCTAAACAAAGATCACATTAATCTTTATTTATCTCTTCCTTGTAATAGAAGGAGGTAGATCCGCTAGCAGTGCAAGTGCACAAACCAGAGTAACACAGCCATGTACATTGAATTTAATCCCTGACCTAAAGCTGCAGAGTAACTGCTCCCATGGAATGACTTTGACTCTCCTGGGTTGAAGTCCAGCTCATTTGCTGTTACCCTTCTCTTACAGGAGAGGCTTTAGCTCACGTGTCAGAGGCTGATGCAGTGGGACACTCAGCACCCTGTTTCTCCTCCCAAGCTCTGCAGTGAACACTGAGTAGGTCTGGAAGAAGTTTCCTTAAACAAGTTACTAGACAGATCTCGAGTGATAATAGTTTTACAGTCACTGCTTGAGCTATTAGAAGGATTCCTCTTGAAAAATATGATTCTGATTCAAAATGCTGATTTTCTCCCTTTCCCCTCTCTCTGTCTCCTCTAAAGGACAGGTATCCCCCTCCTCTGGGCAAGACAAATTCTGACACTTCTTTAGCTGGAATGAGGATACAGGTAGTGCTGCTGGGGGGAAAGGAGAAGAGTAGAGAGACAGAAGACCTTTATGTTGAACCAACTCTGTGTTTTGGTGATCCTGGTTAAGGTGGGAACTCACTTCAATAACCCGAGCAGCTCTTTCATGGCTGTGTGCTACCTGCCCATCTAAAGGGAGAGCAGAGCAAGCTGTGCACTCATGCAGAAATGAAAAGGCGCTGGATATTGGATAAAATCCAATGACAGTTACATGTGCAAAAAACTTCAAGGGCTTCAACATTTTTGTTCAGTACAGTCATAGCAGCAAAAGAGAGCAGGTGATGTCAAAACACACGTGGATGTCTGTGGGTGTGAGGGACCTGGCCTGAGGGACTGAGGCTTCGCTTCCAGCTCTAATCACGAGGATATGAACATGGACCTGCTTTTCTCCAGTCCTTTTCCCTTGATGGCAACATACAGTTCTCTGTACATGTAGGAAAATGGGGCTCAGCTCCTCCACGCAAGACGGAAACAGTTCAGCATCTGCCTGTTCCTTTTCAAAGGGCTTTCAAGGATTCTGTCATATAAGCCTAAAAGGAAAATTGCAGCAGGATGAGAGAGGAAATTCCTTCATGGATAAATAGCTAAGTGATTAGAAACAAAGGGTAGCAGTAAATTATTATTATTATTATTTTCTCAGTGGGGAAAGTGGAAGTCACTCCAGGAGTCCTCAAGGGAATTTCTGCAGCACCACACAAGCCAAGAAGACATCTCTTACAGTGGGGTTTACACTTTGTCCTAATACATGCAGAGGCCTTGTGTAAACCAGTAACCTGGTGCCCTTCCTCTGAATGAGAATGCAGGGGGTTGAAGAGTGAGGAAATGATACAGGGAGCAAGAAAAGACAGAAAGGGAAACCCAAGAAATGAGCAGAAGAAAAAGTCACTGGCAGCTGGGCCAGTTGGGAATACTAGTCCTGAGGGAAACAGTCTCCAGCTGATCTTAAAAACTGCTTCAAATCAACAAAACAAAACAAAAAAAGGAAATCAGAGGCAGGAATGGGAATGAATTATCTGATGGAAAGAGGTGTTAAATAGCCATTGGTCCAAAGGAGGATTATTGAATGCAGGGGTCCTGCTGCTTTCAAAATCAGACCTTATTCACCCCTTTTCTGTCTTTTTCTTTGCAGCAGAATACATCCCAAAGCTGGCACTTGGCCAATACTTTCAGTTGATGAAAATAAACTTAAACTAGCAGATTCCCTCCATTAACTTGTTCTGAGCACTATATTTAAGGGGTGCAAGCGTCTGCAAAAAAAAACCCCAAAACACCAAAAAAAAACCCCAAACAAACAAAAAAACCCACACAATAAGGGATGATATTTATGTCTTAAAGTAAACAAAAGTGTATCTGTAAACACATAAACAAGGAAGGAGACAAAACCACTTAAGAAGCTCGCATATTAAACACACTTTGATAGAAATCTTAATTCCTTCTTTCTGAAAAAAAATCTACAAGGATAATGCTGTAGCAGGGCAAGTGGCTGGGATTATTTGAAATGAAGGCAAGAAGATCTTGTAGTGCCCTATGGCAATCCGTCTGGGGAAGATTTCAAAAATATCCAACACTTAACTTTAATATAGTCTGTCCCAAAGGCAAAACTATTTGCTTTTCACAAGGATTTTTATGAGCTACATCTTAAAAGTAATCACTGGCAGAGATAATTTATTGTTAGCCAGGGAGGATATTGAAAGGCAGGGGAGCTATTAATCATCTATGCAGATATGTGTGAGATGCTGGCCCTATGGAAGTCAATAGTGAAATTCCCATTGACATCTGTGGAGCTGGGCTATTACTCTCTGTGCTGGAGGTTTAAGTGTTTGCTCTGTCTATTAGGTCAAGTTTCTCATTCGCATAATTTTCTGATTTACACAGAGTTATGCCAAGGTTTGACGGAGGGAATATCTCCTCCGGTTTGCTGCAATGAATGTTTTTCTGCAGGAGGACCGCTTCAGTATAATAGGAGTTGTTTCTGTATTACAAGGTGCAGGCATGCTGTAAAAGCCCAGGTGTAGAGGCAAAGTCAGTCTTGGTGCAGAATTGTGAGGATGCTATGGCTGAGATCATGTTGACACAAGACACTGTCATGCTGTCTTCCTGGCAAGTCCATTGGTGTTTAATTTTGTTTTCCTTGGGAGAGGTTCACAATGGAGCTGTCAAGTACAACAAGCCAAAAGCAAGTACAATAAACAATCCCAGAAATATCCACACTCAAAATGCTTTCATGCAATTACCAGCGTCGTTCAGCATAATCCATGTCTTTTGTGGAAAGTAGGGATATGCACCCCAAAAGTTAACTCTGCATAAAAAAATAATAAAAAATCAAAAAAAACCCACACAGCTTTAAGCAAAGCTCTTCCCTTTTCTGTTGGAGAGGGTGATATATTTCATAGCAGATCACTTGATGAAATTATGCCACTTAGATACCATGATCAACACACTCTCACTCCTGCTCAATATTTAGATTCTTTGTGAAATGTGTTGTCGATGCTTCATAAAGCTCCATCTCCTCTGCAGCCATAAAGGATGTGATCAAATTATTTCTACCTGCTTGTAGACAAAGTGCTCTGGAGGCATCAATTTTAGTCTCAGCCCATGGGAACAGAAGTGATTAAACAATTGCTGTTTAAAAATAGCATCACACATCGCCAGCAGTCCATGCGGAGTTAGCTGTAAACCAGCAGCAGCAGAGATGTTTGTTTTTACCCTCTTCTGGGCTGTCATGGCAGACAAAATATTCTCTTTCTCCAAATTGATTTGTTCTGAAAGCCCAAGTATATTTGTTTTCCTGAGCAAATCCTTATGATTAATAATAGTAGGTGAGAGTTATTCTGTGTGCTTTATTTTAATGAATAAAACCCAAAGCACAGAGAGGTTTGTGTTCAAACAAGGCTTGAACAAAATTCAGTGTGAGATTTTTACTTTTAATTTGTCTTTTGTTTGGTGTTCAGATTTCAAACCTGTAGCACCACACTCTAAATCCCTATATGGGAAAAGCAGGATCAGGCCCCAGTGATGGATTAAATCTCACTATCCAGAATATTTGAAATTGCTATTTTGTTCAGAAGCATGAGGCTGATAAAAGGAACAATAGCCTTATCTATATATTTGTTTTCATGTATAGTCAAAACAGGCTGAAAAGCCTGGTCTCTCTTAATTAAATCATGAACAAATATGAGATTTCCTCCCGTTGAAGCCCAGCCTGCTGCCTGAGCTCAGGCTTTCCACAGCAGGCGGGGTTGGATCGTGCAGGTTCAGCTGCCTGAACCCTGTTGTCAGCAGCTTGAGCGATACGTTCAGAGTGCACGATCTGGTCTGGCGCATAGAGAATGAGATCTATTGAACATGAACCTGGCACCCTAGATCTCGAAATTCAGATTCAAAAGACTCACTGGCCTCCTTCCCAGGGCTGTGGGATGTCAGTCCTGGCATTCAGCACCATGATCCCACTTCCTGGGACCCACATTCCTTATTTCTGGAGCGTTTGCTCCTCTCCAAGGAATCAGGTAGCACAAGGTGAAACCCCCAGGTTGGGGACCTATCTGAGCTTCCTAAAAATACAGCCCCACCTCATTATTCCCTGGGGAAGCGAGCACATGGAGCATCCAGGAAGCTGGGACAGCAGACCTGGACCAGCAACCAAACCCACCAGGAGCACATCCAGATCTCAGAGGTTTTGGCAGCACTTTCCCCACAGAGAAAATAATAATAATTGCGCTCCCCACTCTTAGGTCCTGCGCATGAGATGCTTTCTGTGTGTCTGTCATCCTGTGACTGGCCACCCATCCATCCCCAGTTTGGGAGGGGAGATGCTCCTGGGTGTGGAGCACACGCTGCTGTCCCCGGCACAGCGCAGAGGGCAGCCAGCAGCAGCAGAGGCGGGTGGTGGATGGCACGGGAAGGCGTGGGAGGACAGGCCAGGCCGTGTGATCATTGTTGGGCACGCAGAAAGGCATCAGATGCAAAAAGCATCTTGATTACGGCAATTCAAGGCAGAAGTGAAATTGCCTTCCTAATTTTGGAGAGAGCTGATAGGGAACACCCTCCCTGCTAAGGCTGGAGCACAGATGGAGCCAGACTGCCAGCGATAAGGTCATTCAAGGGGGAATGTGGAAGGGCAGCGCCTTTGGGGCAAGGTCCTGCTCTGCACTGGATGCTGGCTAAAACCGTCAGGCATTGCCTTTCATTGCCCCAATTTAGTAATTCCTTTAGGAGAAGAGCTCGTGGAAAGCATGTTTTTCTGGATCACATATTTCCCATTTGTCCAAGCTCTTCCAAAGAGCAGCTGATTTCAGTGCCTGTGTGGCTCTATGAAATGGCTGTGACAGTTTGTTCCTCTGGCTTTTCCGTGCAATGCACAAAAGCCTTTCCCACTTCCCCAAATATCCATATCCCCAGAAGGGCATCACAAGCCAATATTCATGTAGGCTTCCAGAGCACTGCAATATCCTTGGAGGTGAAGGGGGTTCCCAAGGGGGATGACTAACCCTGATTTTTTAATCAAACAGCAGAGGGTTGTAATGCAAACAGAGATCCAAATGCCATTTTCAGATCCCATTCCTCGGTGTGTTAACCCTCAGTAACACCTTACCTGCCCACAGGCTGTGGAAAGGAGGGCTGTCTCTGCCCTGCCTGCGCTGCCTTCAGCTGTGGAAGACAAATCTCGTTCTACTGGGTGGTAGGGAGAGGATTCCAAGCCTGCCAGGAGCCCATAAAGGCCAGCACCCCAGCAAGGGACCTGGACAGACTGAAGAAGATATGATGGCAACCTGAAGAAAAAGGTTGAATCAGGGTAGGAGCTCCCTTTTTGAAGTGGGGGAATACACATGAGGAATAGTTATAACTCTGAAGCCAGACCATAGAAACCATGCTCTGCCACTTGCTATATCAATTTGGGGCACCTTAAAATGTGCTGGGGAATCAGTGAGCATATGGTGAAATGTGAGCATGCAGCCATGCAAGTGCAGTGTTTGGTAGAAATGGAGGCAGGGAGTGGGGAACCAGCTAAACATAATTTTATGCTACACTGAAATACTCAACACAGGAAAATCAAGGTCACATTTTTTTTGTGTGTGCATTTGTCAAGTCCAGGCCAGATTTAACGGTCCAATTTAGTTATTTTTCTCCCTCACTGTTCCTGTGTTGGAAATCTCACACACATGTTGTAACAGATTGTGTAATGGCTTTATTTTCCTGTGAACAGAATCACTTTTGTGCTTTGAACCCGACTCCAACCCCCATCTCCTTATCAGGTGAATCTCCGCTCTCTTCTTAATGCTGCGTCTACATTAAGTTGCATCTCTTGGGCCAATTCAGGACACTCGCTGTCGGCAGCACAGTACACAAATTTCAAATTAGCTTTTAAAGTAATCAACAATTTATCATTTATTTATGCATCCTTTTCATATCTAGCTTAACATTTTAAGCATTAAGATAAAAAAAAGTCTTTGAGTTTACTGTTGCATTTCATTCTGCATAATTGGATGTATGAATCCTCTTTTGTTTGATATACAAAACTCCTGTGATGGGGTGTAATTCAGCTAACAATTCTGCTTTTTGTACATCTTTCTTCCTGAATTTCACTAAAAGGAGTGGAAAAAAGTAGATGTGTGTCATACAGAGCTTTTCACATTGTGGAATTCATAACCCTCATAGGACAATAACATAAATGATGCATCATCAGATTCTGCATTGTCTGAGGCATGTACCTGACACTCACAGAGAAGGAGCTTTTCTGAGTAATCTTTTCACACCATCAGCCTTGGAGGGGTTCTGCTGCCCTGGGCAAAACTCCACCCTCACCAGCCACCGGTACAATGGGGTCCTGAATGTTTTGCGAGAGTCACTCTCAAGACTTTAGAGTTCAGACTTTTTCTGTCACTCATGTTACATCTGCTTTTCAGGAGCAAGGCTGTGCTGTAGCTATTTTTTTCTGAAAATGGAAAAAACCTTTAGTTCTGTGCTTTGTTACGGATTGTTTTGTTATTGTGGTTTTTTGTTGGTGGTGGAGTTTTTTTGTTTGTTTGTTTGGGGTTTTTTTTGGTGGGGAGGGATGTTGGGGTTTTTTTAGTAAAACTCTTCCCGTTCACAGCCCATTTCCCATTCTTGTTCCCATCCTGACTCCCCATGGCCCAGCAGAGGCTGACAGAGCCCCTGATGCTGTGGAAGGAAGAAGCAAAGCCTTGCCACCCTGCAGAAATCAGTCTGTGGCTGTTGCTTGACAATGGAGGAATTTTATTAAATTCAGAAACTTTGAAGTTAGAAGGTATCTGGAGAGAAAATAAAACCTTGTCCCTTTTGCAGGTTAAAAAAAAAAATAAAGAAGGAAAAGGAGATCATGGAGAACAATATCTAAAACAAACAGCTTGGGTATTAGGGACTTATTTGGTGATGGAGAGGAAAACTTACTAGATGTGAGTTCCAGTAATAGCTTTCTATAGCAACCACAGAAATATGAGATCTGGGCAAAAAGAGAGAGAGAGAGAAAGAGACAGATTCCTTTTGCCTCTGCTGATGAAGACAACAATTTTTCCTTGAGCATGTCTGGAGAAATATATCAAAAGCCTTTATTCACCACATGCTCAACACAGGAATAAGAGAATACCTTATAATGTGATCTGTAGGTGCCTTGTTCTCTCCCAATATTCTAACCTATCCCACCTAATGATAGTGAGAAAAAGAATGTTTTAATTTTAAGTTTTACTTCTTTGAATAAATATTTGCTTACTGAGAAAGATTTGCATTTTGTTAAGAAGCCAGGGAACACCTGTACAATCATATACTGAAGGCCTTAGATGAGAAGATTAAAATGTTCAATAATTTCAAGATAGAATTTGCATGTTCTGACCCTGAAATTGAAAGATATAGGCATAACTATGGCAATTATATGCTTTTTACTTATCAAACTAAACAATTAAGGAAGAAAAAAAGTTGACCTAAAACAGCACAAATTGATCCCAAAGCTTACCCGAATTACAGGAAAAATATTTCTTCTTCAAGTCTAAAGATACTTAAATTATAGCAGTGTTTTAAAATTCCTTTTACAGTCAGACATAAACTGATTTATTTTTGGGTTACTTAAAAACAAAACCTACTTAATTTGACATGATTATTCATTAACTTATGCTTCCTTTCAACCATATTTCAAATTACAGTGAAATTAGTATAAATTATGAACATGAAGATGAGAAAAGGAAATCCTGAGTCCTGAACTTGAGTCTGATGCTTGTTAAATGGTTGTTTATTGCTCAGACACACATGATTTCTGTTGATCCTCTGCTGCTGTGGAATCCTGCCTGGTTTTGTCAGCCTCTTCATCATAGCACCTATATCTGTACTTCCCTGTTGCTGTCCCAGCTTGTCCCTCTTATTCCTTTAGCCCAATCTTTGCTCAAGCCTAGGCGATAAAGAGTTTTCAGCCCTAAAAGGTTTGCTTCTTCCTTACCCAGTCCTGCATGGCACGACCTCGTGTAAATTCTTGTATTCCATATTTATGCCACGGTTCCCCTCTTCCTCAGGTCTTGAGATGCCGTTAGGAATAGATGTGAGTCCTGACAGTAAAAATGAAAAACATGAAAGAACAAGACTTGTGCTCTTTCCCCCAGCTCCATCTGAATCTCTGTTCTAGCCAGCAGCACCAAGGGCTTTGGTTTCCCGTTGCAAGTGAACCTGTCTCGGCTGAAAGGCGGCGTTATGTAAGATTTATATGTTGCAATTATGAAGTATTATTTTTAGACAGTTCTCCGGCGTTACAACATTTCAGACAAAAATCTAAAGTTGTATAAAAGAACAGTCAAAGTGTAAACCTTGAAATACAGTTTTAATAGTGCCCTCAGCTTGGCAGCAATACAGTATTGCACCAGTCCGGTACCAGGAGGAGCAATAAACTCCCTAAAGGCTCTGGGTGGGGAGCATCAGTCAGGAAGCACCTAAATATTGGTTTGCATTCAGGAATGCCAACAACATGTAACAGGATGGCTCAAGCTAAAGATTCAATCTTGAAAAAAGCCTTTCATTCACACCCCAGTATTGGGGGACATCAGGATATATGTCCAAACGAGCTTGGTAGGTTTCTTTGGACCTGATGAATCAAGAATTACTAGGTCTAAAACTGGACTGTGGTCAATGTAAACATAATGAATTAGGAGTATATTGGTAAAAGCAGATTATTTGCAGAAAAACGACAGACTTGGTGCCCTATATCACTTCTCCCCTAAAGGTTACCTGTTCCTACAAAAAAGTTATTGAGAAAGAGGAGGAGGGTAAAAAAATCACTGTTAGTCCAAACCAGAAGTCCTCAGATTTTTACCTGGTTTGTTCTGTACTGCAGAATGTTCTCAGGCATCGATGATGCCAGTCGTGCAGAAGTAATAGACTTTCCTTACAGCACCCATCTCTTTGTGAGGAAAACAAGTCTCTCAGACATGACATCTCCAAAGGATGTCTTTTTGTTGTTGTTGTTTTTGTTTCTTTTTTTTTTTCTTTTTTTCTGTAATGGTTGTGTCCTGTTTTACATCTGATAATGCTCTGTTAATCAGTTATCTCCATGTAGAGATATGAGAACTATTTCTAATACGAAGGGAGCACCACGTGGAGCCAGAGTTCCTTTCTACCAACCAAGGGACCTAAATTTTAAACCCAGAAAATCCTGTTCCTCCCCACTTCTGATCCTCTGGCAAGTAGAAATGGGAGAACTGGAAGTTGTCCCTCCAGCCTGGCACCCTGAGGCACAAGAGTAGAGGAGTTCACATCACTTAGAGAGCTTCATACTTCTGAGGCATTCAACTTTTCGTCCAAGTTGCTAATTCCTAAATCTTTGTGTTCTGCTATTCCTGACCATATTTTAAACCTAGACTGGGGTGACTTGTGGCTGTTTGGTGGGGTGTGTTTGCATTTCCAGAGACCTGCTGTGGAAAACCAAACCATCTAAGTGTGATGCTAAACCATGCCCCCGCAGGCGGGGCAGACAGGCCTTGGCACCGCAGCAGCACCCGAGCACTCCCAGGTTTTGTGCGTTTGCATGTGAAACCAACTTCTCTGAAATCCATCCTGCTCCTACGTAATGGCTGTTCTGCCTACCGCAGGATAAAATTAGCTTCAAGGTGAGAGATTAAACTGTGTGCATCGTCACAGAAAGAGCTCACCCCAAAGCTGCCCGCAGGAATGTATTGCAAGAGATGGTGCAGGAAAATTGCTGCTGCTGCTCCTTCCAGCCCATATCTGATCCAACCTCATGCTGATTCATGTAGCTCAAATTTGTTTAAAGAAATTAGATAATATTGTGCCAGTGATATGCAGTCATGATTCAACTCACTCCTCAGTCTTCTGTTCATTACAAGAACCTGAAAGTGTTAGCAGATTAATCATCAGCATAGATTCAATTTCATTGACTTCTTTTAAATTTATGCAAGGTCTTGCTACTATGGACCTTACAGGTGTTGTCCATTCATAGCAACTCTAAATTCATGTAAGTCTGAATTTCAGGGCAGGACCAAAACTATAAGATATTATTGCTTAGAACAATGTTAAATTTAGAAGTAGGGAAAAGGGACTTATTATCACTGCACATATTTTTAGTATTTTCCTGGACAGGATGAGTGTGTGGAAATAAAGAAAATAGGTTTGGTACTGGTGACTTTGAGAAGACACATTTTTAGTTTTTATAGAGGTTTAAGACTCTACTGAGCAGTATCAAATATAGCTTCCTACATAAAATGTTGTTAGTTTGCCTTGTCAGTCTGCTGATGCTCCTGAGCTTGGCATGGAGGGGAGCTGTGGGTGTCTTGCTGGAGTAACAGAGCCACAAGTGAATATGCTCAAAGTTTTAAAGTGATCATTTTTATTCCCTTTCTCTTTAAAGTTCTCACTGGAAAGATTTTATATTTCTTTGAAATTTTTCAAAGCTGGCTGTTAGGACAATAGGGGGTTTAATCAGCTCCATCCTTCTTTCACTCCCCTTTCCTGTCTTGTTCATCCTGTTTATTAAGCAGAGATTTCAGGATATTTTCTTTTACTTCTCCTTCTGTTTGTAATGGTCTTAGAATAACCTCCAAATCTCAATAGTTTTACTAGATAAGTTAAATATCTAGTAGATAATATCTAATTTAATCCACAATGCAATGGACATTTAGATTTACATTCAAATTTATTCATGATAACCAGTGATCTTCTGTAAAACTCACCAGGATTTGAAATGTAACGCTGGGTTATTTTACATATTTTTTCTTAAAAAAATTTAACAGTAGCAAAAACCCAAACCCAAGACAATCATTTCATTTGAGCCATTATGAAACACAGAGATGGTTTCCTAAGTTTTGAATTTAAAAGCCTTTCTATTTTTACCCTAAAATATAATCCACGTAATTTAAGAGTTATTATAAAATCAGTAGTTAATTGATTTTTATTTTCCCTTCATTTACTGTGAAATAGAGAGCTGTGGGCTAAGCCCATTAATCCATGATAGCTGTTATATGAAAACCACAAATATTCTGAAGTTTCCAAAACAAACAACCCCAGACTTAAAAATTAACTTAAAAACTCAGATATCAGCCTGAGGGGAGCTCAAGGAAATGAATAAAAATATCCAGAAAGAATTAGAATCAACACTGGAGAGAGCGTAATTGGGTTGACTTCAGGTTGACTAATTCACACACTGGAAGTCGATGATTTTGGGAGTTGAGATCTGGGTTTTTTTAAGACTTGTCTTGTCTTCATCCTCATTCTTGGCCTCACTCGAGGTATCTACAAATGTGTGTATTTCTCCTTGCTTTTCCTCATTGCCACCATGTACACACATGCACATATGTGTGTATACTGACTATACACTTCCAAATTAATATGGAAAATACCTCCTTTTAAGTGAAATACACTCCAAGCAAACTACTGCCAGCTAGGAAAGCAATTACTGCCCGAGGTAGGCAGGCTGCAGTGCTCATATGTGATATTGTCCTGGAAATTGTGTGACACAGGAGCTAAAACTTCCACTTCAAATGCAGCGCTAATGCCTCCTTCTTCACCATCAAAAAGTAAGTTGTGATATTTTGCCTTTGTAGTAGGGGAAAAATGCATAATGGGGCAGTGTGACTGAAATCTGAGCATTTAGCCCAAGGTAATACAAAAATAATTTCACTTACTTCAATGAAATAATTTCAGACCTAAATCTGAGTAACTGAAAATAAGTGTTTTTTTATTTGAACTTCAAATTCTTTAACAGCTGAATTTTTCAAGGAGATCCCATATTCTCACCCAGCACCATGCAGAAAAAGCTTTTTTCCCCACTTTGAAAAAATAAACCCTTCCCTTGCTGTATTAACCACCTAGATATTCATATGGTCAGCACAAATTGCAGGGATCAGTCTGCCAAAGGGAGATATATTTGCAGTCAGCAATCTCTCCTCCTCAGATGTCAGTGGACATATCAAGAAAGTAAACAAAATTAGAAATTAGGCTGAAAAGGAAAATAGCAGCAAACACCTCCAGTTTTGTGCTTCCAGTACACTAAGAAGTCACTTGCTTGTGAAACTTTCCAGGCTATGTGTGCAGTTTTTTCAGATCAGAGAACCTGATACTTTATATACCTATATCCATATAGATATATAAATATATATGTATGTATAGATACAGACATACACAGATACATACAGCTCATGGTCCTCAGGCAGCCAGTGCCCTGCAGAAAAACACAGGCACAGCCTTAAATAAGAAATGAGATCCAAATTTGGACCAGCTTGGCCCAAGGAATGTGAGAAGTCAGACACAGAAGCAAGACTTGTATCTTGATTTTGTTAGTGCTGCGTTGCCCTTCCAGAAAGAAACGAGGAGGCACTCTGCAGGACATCTGGAAAGCTGAAAGGAGGAAGGGAAAATGCAATGTTAAGAAAACTGAGCTGAAATTTATCCTTTGCTATTAAACAGGATGTTTCTTTCCCAGACTGGCTCATGGAGTCACAACTTACGGCTTGCACTCCTGGATTTTCTGGATGAAATAGATTCAGTGGAAGACTCTATGTGAACTCCCATCCATTCAAATTACTGCCTTCCTCCAGGTTCTCCCAGGCAGCAATATCCTGCCCGTGCAGGCTAACACAGCTTGGCCTCTGCACTGCTCCAGCAGCTCTCAGAACGATTATGAGCTGGTAGTTCCACCACTGAGGTCTGGGAGAGTCAGGGTGCTTATCAGCTTAAGCGATGCTACAATTGCAAAAGAAGAAAAAGAACCACCCAGTCTGCACCTTTTAACCAGAAATACCTCTTAAAAGCATTGCAGTTGCTGGTAAAAGTACACATATCTACTTTAATTCATTCTTGCAGGTGTTTTGAGTTGTGTAGTGGAATATTTAATACTATCCCTGCCCATAAGAGTAGAATGAAAGGCAAACAAAATACTCAGCTATTTTTCTACTGCATTTTTTACTTCTGGAGAGGTTACAGTATCAGCAAATCATCTTAATGTTATGGTCTCACCTGCAATTATGTCTTCAATTTTGGTTATTTCTTAGAATGTGTAACACTAATAAAGGGATATACTGAGCAAAAATGTAAACTGTAAAAAAAAAAAAAAGAGAAACCTTGAGATAATTTTGGTTTTATATTACAGGCAGTAATAATGGTTTAACTTGTGCAAAAATGATAAAAAATGAAGCAGTAAATAAAATCCTAAGTGCTGTATATTATTTACCAGGAGGTAAACTCTGAGAGCATATCAACTTTCTTAGTGTAAGAGGGATAAAACATTCAATAAAGCTGAAAACTCTCTCCTTTCAAACATATAAGAAAATGTAAAATTATACGTCTCCTCTCCCACCTTCTTCTCCCATTATTGACCCCTGAAACTTGAGATAAGTGACTGTTGGGGTTCTAAAGAAAAGAGAAAGGCTTTTTTATGGATAGTAAGAGCATCACTGGCAAATGTACAGTGAAGACTTCCTAAAATGCTCATGCTTCATGGAATTAGCCAATCAGATAGTGGAATAAGGAGAACACTCTCTTGGTGTCCCTTATGAGGGGTTCTTGTGTCTTTCTTGCAAGTGCTTGAAACAGGAAAACTCCTGTGCTTTGACCATGCCAAGGTCCATAAGTGACATTACATCTCCCAAAAAATAAAAAAACCTGATTTTTACTTTTTCTGCTTCCAAACTAATTAGCAGCATTGCGCAGCGTCCCTCAGGCCCTGTGAGAGAATAATTTCATATTTTGTAGAACTCAGGTATTCTGTTCCAAAAAATCTTTCCTCCTAGCTTTTTCCTCTAGCCCTGTTTCTCACTGGAGGTCACCAGAGCGTTGTCTCTGCAGATGGGAGGAAAACCATAAATAAAGAAGAGGTGAGATGCAGTATGTGAGTGAGAGTGGTCTGGGCACTGCACTGATACGGGCTCTGGCTCCCTGGATAGATGGATCACTCCTTACTCTTCAAAGTACGTCGTGCTCTATTCCTCACAAGTAATCCCAGTGAAATCATGCCCAGGTAAAATAGTTCTCCATCTCCTTGCTGGTTTTGCTGCCAAATCTAATGTGTGCTGTGGGCATCCAACAAACAATTCCAAAAGGCAGGGCAGGGAGGAGGATTGTGCATGTTGTAGTTAAACAGAACTTGGATCATTTAGAGGCTTCCCAAGCCGTTGGTTGTGGTGGGTCGGTGTGACGTGATACAGACACTGGGGTACACCAGGTCCTGTCAGCCTCAGAAATGTCATGTCAGTATTCAGCACACCTGAGTGGAGAATAATTTGCTGGTGTCGTGCTCTGAGGTGTCGGGCCTCTGGTGCCACAACCACGTGGGCATGGTGTTTTCCTGATGTAGGGGGAACAGGAGCAACGGCAGCTTTGGGTTACAGGTTCCCCTCCACCCTCCTGCTGCTGTGCACAGCGGGGCAGATGCAGGAATGTCTTTAGGAGCACATAAATCTCCCATAGTGAGCACCCAGAGGCAGTCCCCTTCCCCGGAGAGGGTTGCATATAATTTATTTTCATTCACGCGCTTTTCCTTTCGTGCTAGCAGATAAGTAATCTTCCTCTTCTCAACTACATCCTTAATTATAGCAGACAGAAGATTATTTACCACATTGAAATTTCTTTCAGATCCATTAGTTTGCTCAATGTGCAGCTAACCATGGCATTTTTTTCTTTTGACAATGTTCTTGCAAAAGAGTTTGCTAATACACAACAGCAGCACATTGGTCTAACAATGCTCAAAACACAGCATCTACACTGGCCATGTTTTAAAGGGTCAGGGAGGCATAATAATATTCCTTGGATTTGCACAGTCCACCCCCCAGAACCATCAGAAGGCTTTAATAAGAGTAATTGATACAATAATCTTGGAAAGCACTTTTGAAATGGGAAGTATATTAACTTTATTAGCATATAACAGAACTATATAATAGATCAAGTCATTAACTGGAATATTGTTATAGACTGAAGAGAGAATATGATTTAAACTTAGAAGAAAAAATCCATTTTTTTTTACTTTTACTATTATTTTAATAGTCGAATGCCTGTTGTAAAATGTGCCTTGAAATATTTGAAGATTAATTTGATACTCCATCCAAAGTGGACACCTTCAGCACCCATCAGCTGGTTACTTTCATATATTTCCTTGCTCTTATTCACAGTCTTGATGGTTACAAAAAAAAAAATTAAAAAAAAAAATCCATTCACTTTCTTCATTTTAAAAGAAAAGCTTTTCACATCATTCCCCAGAGTGGGGCTTTCAAGTCAGGGACTAAGAGAGTTCACATCACTCCATATGAAGCAACAAAAGGTGGAGAGCGTGGACAAGGAGTACCCAGGCAGGGCTCAGAGGCAAACGGCCCATTTCAAAGGGCTGGAGCAGAGCAGGGGAAGAGGAGGAGTGGGAGAGGAGTGTCAGCGCTTGGCCTTTGCTGGGTCATGTCATAAGGTGAATAAAGGGTTGGGAAGGATGGCGGCTCCTTAGGGTCTGTGCCACAGTGCCAACAGCCAGTCCCAGCCAAGCCTGGCAATCAGATTGCTGGGCTTTTTAATCCCATTTATATTTTCAAGACAAGTTCTTTGCAGGGGTCCTCATTCCTCTCTACAGCTGCCAGGAAGGAAGTTGTAGTGAGGGAGGGGTCAGTCCCCTCTGCATTATCTAAGGAAAAGGATGAGAGGAAACTGCCTTAAGATGTGCCAGGGAGGTTCAGATTACAATTAAAAATTTCACAAAAAGGGTGTTCAGGCCTTGGAACAAGTTGTCCAGGAAGGTGGTGGAGTTGCTGCCTCTGATAATGTTCCAGAGGTGTCTGAATGTGGCACTGGGGGATGCGGTTTAGGGGTATTTATGTTGGAGCTAGGCTGTTTATGGGGCAGGATGACCTTGAAAGCCTCTTCAAACCTTGATGATTCTGTGATTCTGTATGTGTTAAAAATTGGAAATTGTTAAAATTTTTAAAAATCCTGTTAAAAACTCAAAAATCCCTTAACACAGCAATAAGACCCCCTCAGGTGATACTCTTTAAATTGACAAAAAGAAAGCTGAAACCACTTTTGCCACCCCCAGAGTTTGTTCTCCAAGCAGGGCTCCTTTCTGGTGCCCCCAGACATCTTGCAAAATTATTCCCTGGCCTCGGAAGATCAGTCTGTTCTTTTTGCAAAACTCCTCATGAGTGCTGAGCCGTTCCCTGAGGAGAAGCCATGCGAGGGGTTTATCTGTTTCCCCTTCCAGCTGGGCTGGGGGAGCACTCCCTCGCATTCCCCACAGCAATTCCCTCCATCCCATATCCTTGCTATCAGCAGAGGTTTTGCTGCCTGGAGAAGGAGGATTATTCTCTCCGGGAAGCACAGGCCGGCATCCTCAGACAGAGAGCGCATCCCTGATGGCGTGTGATGATGTGCTGTAATGCAAGGCACATCCCCAGGCTTTTCCCACTATCAGCACTGACTCTCCCTCATTACTTCTTGGTTTGTTTTATCTTTTTTCTCTTCCAATGCTGGATTTGCTTCAACAAATTAGAATATCTTTT
>WBMY01002798.1:1513438-1564974 GCA_013397315.1 Donacobius atricapilla | reverse complement strand
CAACAGCGCTTTTGATCTTGCACATAGAAGTAGTTCAGGGGATAGATTAGTTACTGGGCAATGAAATGAATGAAATCTCTGCTGTTTAGTCTCATGATAACAGGGATGTGGCCAAAGGGGAAGTGGAGTCTGAATGGAAAAAGAGAACAACATTCAGTTACAGTAGCAATTGTGTTACATATTGATTTTTAATCCATTGTTTCTTTAGGTCCCCACACATCGAATTCTCTGCCAGCTCTTACTCCAGGGTCTGGGATTTAACGAGCCTCTCAGATGAATGTTGTATTCCTGCTTCTCCCAAACACTATTTCAGACTTTGAAAACTCAGGGGTATGTTCTTGCAGTGTCTTAACTTCAGCTAAGTTCAAGCTCTTCTGTGTGGCCGTCATGGCTAGTGGCAGAACATTCGAAAACCACAGCCTGAGACTCCAGAAGATGATTTCAGAGTGAAGAACAGTTTGCCATGCAAATTCTAGTGCAGGGCACAGCCAGGCTTTGCAATATTCTATTCAATAGTTTTGTTTGCAGCTTCTTGAATTTCTTAGGGAGACTTCAGGTGACTTCTGTAGCCTGTATCTCAGGCCCACGTATATTAGCTACCTGTATGAGTGGCCAAACTCATCTAAATACTGGACACCCTCATCATATGCAGTGTTTTATACTCATTGCTTAAGTTAAATCTAAACTTACTTCTTCTAATATCTTAATTGAAGAATTAAAGAAAAAAATAAGAAAAATCTAATTGAAGCAACAGCTGCACTTAAAGCTCAAGAATAATTTTCAGGAAGGGTTTTCCTAAAAAAAATACACTTATGTTATATCTGACTTCTGATTTTTCTTTCTTTTTCAAAATATAGCTTCCTTTTCAAACTTGTCTTTCTTTGACAAGCCTCAGAGCACTACCTCTAGCAGACGTTCTGAATCAACATCTCCTCACTGATNTGAATGTACATCTCTTCACTGTTTTTTTTTTTTTTTTTTTTTTTTTACATGGAGCAAATAAATTAAAGATCAAAACGAGTATTGGAATAATACAACACCTTTCTTTTGCATGAGGGAGTGACCTGGTTTGCCACTCTGCTCACAGGAGCGGTGTGCCAGCAATGCTAATGAAGTGCTATCAGTTCATGTGCTCTCTCTCGGTTAAATAATGGTGACTTTGAGAAGTGACACTTCTCCAGCCGTGTGGTCCTGCATGGGGCACGACACACAGACACACAGAGACACAGAACTCCCTGTGATGCAGAGCTCTGCCTGCCCCATGCAGGATTGACCCGGCAGAGGGCTGGAGGTGGTGCTGGGGCCATGGCTCTGTGCTGGATGATGCTCCAGCTTTCTCCAGGACTCCATTCCTGTGGCAGAAAAGGATTGAAATGGTGCGTTATGGCTCATGGAAAGAAAGCTCCCGCTCATCCTCACCGAGACAAATTAACATGTGGCTGCAAAATGTGCATGAGCATGGGTTCAACATGTGAACCCTTGGCAGGGGAGCAGGTTTCAGTGGGAGCTGGAAGGTTTGGGCTCTCAGTTACCAGTCCACATTAGGTTGTCTTTGCTCCTGTTGCTACCAGCGGCTGCTAAAATAGAGTTAACCTGGGTGCGTCCTCTTTGCTGAAATTCTAATTTAGCTTTTCTGTGTAAACACCCATTTAGTATCTTTATCTCGCTCCCACCTTTGTAAAATAAAATAATAATATTCTTCTGCCTCATATGGTGTAATGAAGTTTAATACATTAAAGATAGTGAGGCACTAGTTGCTATAGTAATGTACTATTTAAATAACTAAGGGAAAAAAAGCCCCTCAGAAGTGTTTCAACAAATGCAGTTTATTGAGGGTTACTTGTTTTGCGCAAAACATCTTTGGGATGGTGAACACACCATGGGGAAAATCTCCGTGAGGCTATCCAGGAAAGGAGCTGATAAGGGCAGTGTGGTTAATCAATGCGGAGAATGGAGAAGGCTTTCTCATCCTGCCACATCCAGGCTTAGCTGTCAGCTGGCCAAGTGGTGCTGAGGTGGGGGAATGGTTCATCTGAGCCCCTCAGCCTGGGGGAGGCACCTCTGACCATCCCTTCCCGTGCTGACAGGGCCAGCAGCAGGCCCAGTGCCTGTGAGGCTGCTGCATGTTTGATCATCTGTACAGGCACAGCCGCCTGGAGTGCAGCTCCCTCCCCTGCTGGAAGCAATTAAACTCTCTGCTGCTAGATTAAACTGTCTTTGGACAATACCTCTGGTCCTGAGATCAGAAAGCCGCCAGCAGCTTGCACTGTGCTGCTGAAGGAACTGCCCTGCCGGGCTGGGAATGTGGGCTTGCACCTTCCCTGGCAGAAGGTGAAATCAAATATATATTCTCCATTTCTTGGGCAAACACTGTAAGAAATGGAGAATATAGCACATGAGCATCACCACCAATCATTCTTTCGAGGGCCAAGTTTTAAAAATAAAGTCACTTCATCTGTATTCTTCACATGTTTGTTGGCTGTGATCTCTGAACAGCTATTAGATCAAATTCCTCAAGAGATTTAAGGAAAAAAAAAATCTGATTTCTGAGTTCTGACCAGCTTGATGGGCGCAGGAGAGAAGCTGTGGGTAGCAGAGGAGGTCAGCCCCGACATGCCCAGGGTGTCTCTCAGCCCAAAGAACATTTTGAGCTAAATCTTCAACTGAGATGATTCAGTTTTACCTGAGTCCCACTTAAGGCACCTGCGTAATTTTTGGATCTTGTCCACAATCACACCGAATAATTTCCTAAGTCAGGGAGACAAAGTTTATAAGCCTAACCCATTCTGTAAAGATGCTCCTAAGCTATGAATGCAAGGATACTGATTTCAATTCTATTTCTGATTGTGATATAGAAAAAATCAATATTATTAAAAAAAAGATAGGTCTTTATGAACACTTTAAAAATTGCTTATTTTCTGATTTAGCTTTGAATAAGAAGGATTTTTTTTTTTTAATGTGTAGATATGTGCTACTAGATGCTCTATTCTTTTGTAAAATTTTGTTTGGATTAAAATGCATGGACAGAAATAGAGAATATGAATAAAAATGTATTTTGGTAATAGGTCAAATGCAAGATGTATCACTTGCAAATCAAACCTTAAAGCAAGTGAATCTCTGTTGGAATCAATAGGAGCTGAGATGGTTGACTGAGCAGAAGGTGGGAAAAATAATGGTTTGTTGCCTCTCTGCAGCAAATACAAGTCAAGTCAGTCCACCATGACCTCAGTGTGTAGCAGACTTTATGCCTAAATGGTTTATTTTACATATTGACAATGGCTTCTAAACTTGACTCCAGCTTGCAACAACTTACACCAACAATTTTACTGATGGAAAATAAATTACACTATACTCAGATGGGATTTTTTTCTTTTCTGGCAGAATGTTTAATTAGAAAATTCTGACTAGCGCAGCAAAGTGTTTTGTGGGAAAGTACCAGTTTTGAGAAAACTTTTTCCTAAAATGTTATACAAACTGGGGGTGAAAATTCTAATTCCAGTAATATAAAGAGAAAACTACACCTGGTTTTGTCTGATGCAAACTACCTGAACACAACCTTCCTCGAATATATGAGCATGTAACCCCACTGGGGTATAGAACCAGAGGATCGTTAGGCCCTCCAAGATTCCTTTTCCAAAATAGCATTTATACCAAGAGGAACCACAGTGATAAAGACTTTCCGAGTGTCGTGGCCCGCACCTGGAAACAGGATCATGCCATTGTTTTGGGTCAAGTACTTCTTCAGCCTCCTTTCCTCACCCTTATACTTCTATTTGTACAAAACCTGTTTATTTACCTGTGAAAAGCAGCCCCATCCAGCAGAAGATCAGCAGAGGAATATGCACTGATCTCCAGGAGCCTGAAAACCCTAAACCAGGCAGGGGAAGAGCCAAGCTCGGCTCGGTCACACCTTGTGTGAACGCCTCCAGCTGTGAGTTTTTACAATTTTGCTTTGTGGTGAAAATTTCTGAAACCTCTTGGTTCTCCCTCACCCCAGAATGGGACTTTTGTAATCTGAAAGTGTTTTATGGCATGAGAAAATTGCTTCCTGTCTTGGGCTACTTTTCAAATTGGACCCGAACTGTCATTATTGAATGGTTTTCAGGTTGTCCTGGCTGGTAACTGCGGTGACTCCATTGTGATGAAGTTTTGAGGCCTTTAAAAAAAAAACTTTTGGCAGTAATTGCCTGAATTAACTGAAGGGAATTTCAGGCCCTGTGTACTCCTATATTCAGTGAACTGCAGGACTTTTTTTTTTTCAGTGTTCTGTGGGTATTAATTAGTTTGGAAAAAAAATTAACCCTTTGCTCACATTCTCAAATATCTGCTCATGCAAATCAGTATCTGTTCACACAAATCAACATATTCATCTCCTTTCAGCATTTCAAATAAACAGCTAACAAAAACATCTTTAATTATTTTATGGTCCTTCATGTCAAACAAATGTTCTCCCTTTTTTAAGAGGAAAGCGTTTGAAACATCATGGGGTAAAATTAAGTTATTTGGCTGAGACCGCAGAAAGCTGCTTTCAAACCCAAATCATAAAGCAGCAGACCTTACTGAAATCACCTCCACGGAGATTTAAGTTAAAGTGTTGTACTTGTCATTGTGAAAAAAAGCCCAACCTGTGTACAAAGTCAGCTGCAGTCATTCGGCTAATAAGTATAATCTGTTCAACTGCTCTAACTCAGCCTGGTTTGAATGGGTGCCCAGCAGTGGTGGCTCTAATGCTTTTTAGCTGGGGAGGGAGGGGTCAGCAAAAAAACCCTCCAGAGACTCTGTGTGCGTACACGGAGGAGAGCTTTGAGAGAACAGGACTGTGCAAACAAAGCCACTGTGAGTGAGTAATGTTCAGGACATTTTGAGCAAGAGAAGATCTAGTTATATCTGAGAAAACAGAAGATGGCTATCTGTAAATATCCTTGCAATCTCCTTCTCTGAAAAATCCTTCTCTGCAAAATCCTTCTCTGCAGCATGTTTGGGGTAAATGGAGTTGCCCCATGCTTATCTTTGCAAGCTTGGGGCAGCCCATGAAACTCCCTGTGAGAGTGGTTGCATGAAGGCACCACGATCCACTAAAACATTCCCAGACCTTGTTTTCCAGCAAAAAAACATCGTAACAAAGAGGATTCAAGTGCACAACTGCACAATGGATTTGTACAAGTGGCCACACAAATAAAAGAAGTTCTGCTCTCTCCCAGGTAAGAGCTCAGGCTGGTGCACAGCCCGAGTTCAACACCCACCTCACTAACTTAGAGATCCCACCAAGCTCTGTTTTCCATGCAGCAAGGNTATGCATGTCTCCTTTTGAAAGATGCTCAGGAAGACATAGGAAATATATATCTACTGTCATCCCTCAAACTTCTTCCCCGTAAGGAGAGGGAGATGACACAAAGCAGACTAGTCTGGGTACTTCCATGATCAAATTGCAATTTTTTTCCCTTCTGGAATATTGTGGGTCAATTTCATGCTGAATTTAAATATCTGCAGAATCATAGGTTTAATCTAGATAATGTATTTTGTAAGTTTTCCTGATTTAATTTCCTGGCATTATTTCTCCGATGTGCACTGTAGGCTTTGCTACGTACAGCGCCGAGATGATTGATAAAAATAATTTTATAATGAAATGTGAATTAACACTAATTCAATTTGGTGAGGTTTGGAGATGACAACTATTGATATATGAATTTCCTTGTTCCTCAGGAATATACAGTCAATAACACTGAAATTGGGATTGATCAAATGAATTGTCTTACTTGTGGCTATAGCTCCTTTCATGACTCATAATATTCCAAAATATTAATAACTTTTAGGGATAACAATTGTCACAATGACTTAGGATCAGTCCACATCTTGTCCAGAGCAGCTGTGGCTTCCCCANAAGTCAGCTGCAGTCATTCGGCTAATAAGTATAATCTGTTCAACTGCTCTAACTCAGCCTGGTTTGAATGGGTGCCCAGCAGTGGTGGCTCTAATGCTTTTTAGCTGGGGAGGGAGGGGTCAGCAAAAAAACCCTCCAGAGACTCTGTGTGCGTACACGGAGGAGAGCTTTGAGAGAACAGGACTGTGCAAACAAAGCCACTGTGAGTGAGTAATGTTCAGGACATTTTGAGCAAGAGAAGATCTAGTTATATCTGAGAAAACAGAAGATGGCTATCTGTAAATATCCTTGCAATCTCCTTCTCTGAAAAATCCTTCTCTGCAAAATCCTTCTCTGCAGCATGTTTGGGGTAAATGGAGTTGCCCCATGCTTATCTTTGCAAGCTTGGGGCAGCCCATGAAACTCCCTGTGAGAGTGGTTGCATGAAGGCACCACGATCCACTAAAACATTCCCAGACCTTGTTTTCCAGCAAAAAAACATCGTAACAAAGAGGATTCAAGTGCACAACTGCACAATGGATTTGTACAAGTGGCCACACAAATAAAAGAAGTTCTGCTCTCTCCCAGGTAAGAGCTCAGGCTGGTGCACAGCCCGAGTTCAACACCCACCTCACTAACTTAGAGATCCCACCAAGCTCTGTTTTCCATGCAGCAAGGCAGGAAGAGGGAGACAACAGGAGATGGGACTGCTTGGCTTGTGCCTGCCTCCCTTTTATGAGGGGTATTAATGACTCATTGCTGACACCCTCACAGAAAATTAGGGTGTGTAATGTTGTATTTTTCCAAACTTCAGGAAGGTTTCAGAGCTAATTTTAGGTGAAACTGGGAGCTTTGAGCCTGTGCAATCACGACATATAGAACAAGATGGAAACTGTTTTAGAACTGGAATTATCATTGGCGTGTATGGATCCATGTGTCAAAGGCAGGAAGTTGCAGCTACTGGGTCCTGGGCTTGGTGGGCACTGCTGTGAATGGGTGTTTGTCTTCAGGATTTAATTATATATAATTCTTATTCAAAATGCATAAGCATTGAGAATATGTGACATTTATCCTGGGATGGTGGAAGGTGTGGGCATGGCAGGGGGCTGGATGGGATGAGCTTCAAGACTTTTCCAACCCAAACTACTCTGTAATTCCATGATTCCATATCTCTACATCATTGTGGTTGTAGTTATAGTCAGCAATTTAGCTCAGGGCTAATGGTTTCCAGAATCATCTGAGGAAATACAGGATAAACATGGAACACCACCTTTTGGTAGCTAATTTTGTGGATAGCTTTATCAGTTTTGGTATCATTAACACTGGAAAATAAACATAATTCTCAGGGTAGTGTGCACATGAAAGCAAAATTTGGAAAAGGAAAAAAAACCGAATCAGGTCTAATTAGCCATTTGTCCCAATATATTTTATGGGAAATTCATACTTATAAAAGAGTTCAAAGCCATTTAAAGAATGCATTTATCCACGAAGAAAAAGCAGTGTTAAATCCAACTGTATCAGCTGCAACTGTAAATTACGAATAAAATATCTTTTATGCCATTTATGGTATCTTCAAACAGCAAGTACCAAAATGTGTTTCTGTGATGACATAACAAGGTGTTTCAAAGTCAGGATTCTATCCAATGTCCTCTAAAGTCAGATTTAAAATAACTCCTCTAGAATCTGACTTCCTTGAGTCACCGTGGTTAGAAGCAATCTCATAAAAATATGCTAGCACTTACTGGCCTAGTTAAGGACAACAACTTGCAACAATGCACAAGAAACGTGTCATGATCAAGGGAACTGAAATATTTCTAATAAGGAGACTTTGCATCCACCAGCTCCTGGGATGGAAGAATGAAGGAGGAGGAAGAAGAGAAAATTCCACCTGGTTTTCTTGATTTGTTTTCAGTGGAACCCAAATAACTCACAGCACAGTACACAGACAACAAAAATCTTTAATTTTCAGAGAACCATATGGTGTGAGACTCCAGGAAAGAAGAAGCTTTCCACCCCCACCAGTAATCCATGTGCCCAAAGTTATTTACCTGAACCTTCATCCTCAGATAACTTTGACAATTACTTGGAAGTCGTTAAAAATGTAAGCAAACCTTTCCAAACTGGTTGAATGATGGCAATTAAGGCATCTGTGAAGTGATTAGCTGGGCCCAGGCAATGCCCCACATCTCATTTTGCTCCCCATGTGATGTGGTGCTGTGGGTAGTGGTGCTGGCCTGGCTCAGGGCTCTTGGGCTGGACACCCCTTTTGGCTTTCCCTTTTGGATGGAGTCTCTGATGGCAGTCAGAGCATGGCTACTTAGCCCTGTTTCTTCCTTTTTTCCCCAAAGAATGGGGCCAGAGAGGTTCTGAAAAGGCTTCTGAAAAGGAGGCAGCTCTGTAAGGCTGGAAAAGAGGAAGAACATGGGACTTAGATACGCTTGTTCTCTTTAAAGATACACTTTATCATGCCTCTCCTCATCCAAATAATTTTCCATTCTTTTGGATGATTTCCCAAAGTTGTCACGACAGAGGAAAAGCCTGAAGAGGATTTAAATTAGGAGATTTTTTTATTGCCAGATCAATACAGGGTTGTCATTCACTATGTAAGAGGAAAAGTGAAAGTAAGAGACACTTGTGAGGGAACTGGGCAGGCAGAAAACAGTTGAGAGGATAGGTAACAGGATAAGAAGGATTAAATCTTGTAACAGATGTCCCCATCTTTTTATTTGCACAGGGCTAAAACCCAAAATGAAAGAAATCTGACAAATTTATGGCTAAGAAAAAGGCTTTAGGTAATGTTATCTTAAATGACAAGGAGAAAGGTGAAACTGGTCAGTCCAACACTCGTCTTTTTCTTTTTTCTCTTCCTTTCTCACTTTTCTTTCCTTAATGTAAATTAATGGCAGCCCAGAATGGATATCCATGTTCAAGCCTGTATAGATGCAATTCGCTTGAGGCCTTGCTTCAATCTGGTCATCCCTGTTGCTGAGAGGAGGCTGTTATTACCCCATCTCAGGTGATCCTCCTTGCTCACTGCTGATGCTCACAGCCTGTGTGATGATGGAGAGGTGTTTACACCATATAATCACCGGTGGCCAGCCTTGCAGAAAAGGGAAAAGGCAAGAATTTCATAGCTAAAATTACTTTCTCTCTCCTTTTGAGATGGATCCCATCAAATCAATGTTGTGAGAGGTAAAAGAGCGTGGGTGGCCTTTCAGTGTCACTGAGCAAATTGTTGCTATTCTTTGTTGTAAAATGACAATGCCATTTCCAGAGCTCTCAGTCAAGGCAACATCGTTCCCAGACACTGAATCTTAATTGTTAGATTCCTTTATTTTATTTTGAGCTAAGTTGATGACAGTGAATAGACAGGAGACAAAATATGGTAATTCATTAGTAAAAAAATGCACATTAAAACGGTAACATTTCCACAAGTAGGGAAAAAATGTATCAGGCATTTGTCAGACTACCATGATCTCATGATTTGGCTGAAGGGAAGGACCCTGTAGTTCATCCTAGTCCCACTGACTAAAAGGAGTGTGCCCCAGACCTGGTGCTGAGCACAGAACCCGGTTATAAACACAGCCCCGAGATCCATGCACGCCCTGCGTGGCTGCCTCTGCAGCTGGTGATGGCCAGGAGCAGATCCCGTAGCAGTGAATTGGTCTCGGCTGAGGGAGAGGGTTTGCTGGAGGGTGAGGCTGCAGCAGAGCTGGCTGATTCCCCGTGGTGCTGGAGCCTCCCTGGCCCAGCCGTGAACCCAGAGTCCCAAGGGCGCTCCCTCATTTCGGGTCCCACTTGAACACGCGGCTGGAGACACTCTTGAGATCAATTTTTAGATTAGCTGAATACTTACTCACTGAAGCTGATTATGAGTGGAGGCTGATTATAGTAATTTTGACATCTCTGAACAAGTTTTAGAGTCCTCTGATGAGTGCACATCCCTTCCTCCCCAAAATGGAGGCACTAGAAATCAGTGAGCACTCAGCAGTGCAAAAGATCTTCCCTTCTGTAGTTTGTTTTTAGACATAGGTTTTAATGCACTTTCACGTCTCACAGATGTTGAAAGAATTAAACACAAACAAGGCCTGGACCAAAGTAATTATTTTGGGCTGCAGAGAAATCTCTGATGTGACCCTAGATCATATTATTCTTATGTCGGTCAAAATTAAGTACAGCCACTGAGTTTTTAGAAGGATATTCATGATTCAGAAGATCTTCTCCTTCCTAAATATCTGCATTCTGTGTCTCCCAGAAAAATTTCCTTCCTAAGTATTGGAATTCTGTTATAGAAAACCAAATATTTGACAAAATACCGAAAAAAACCCCACAAGCAAAAAAAACCTCAACAAAACACTTCTACCAAAATAATAATGTGCCACTAGAAGATTAATTGACATTGCTTCCTTTGTCCACTAGACATTGAGCAGGCAGATAAATCATAATATCCTTTTACATTGTACAAAAATATTCTTTCACCAAATAAATAATATATTCTTATCCCCAAAACATCATTCCAAGTTGCTCTACATAAAAAACTTGCTGTCAGTCAGACTCACCTTACCTCTTACCTCCTCACAGGCACAGAAGGCTTCTCCAAAGCCTTCCTGTCTGCAACCGGTTATGCAAGCTGGGGGAAAATATAAACAGTTTCTCAGCTTGAGAATATGGTGTGAATCCACTACTAAATTTATTTAGTAAATCAAGGGTTTACTAAATAAATTTAGAAAATAACACAGAAGTTCAAGATTTAGAATCGCTCTAAAATTTTGAACTGGTTTATTTTCTTCATACTGGATTATTGAAGCAGCGTGACAGGTTTTAGAAAGGAGAGAGATAACCTGTTTATTCAGCCAGGTCTCCCTAAGTCCAAATATTGACTTCTGGTTTGCCATACTCCCTGAAAAGTTCTCTAGAGACTGAAAGTATAAGCATGGCTTACAAAATTTGTAATCTTCTAGGGCTGGACTGACTCCTGATTAATGAGAGGATGACATGATTACTCCTAGGCACAAGAAATCGATGTTTTATATTTTCCATCTGCCCTGCCCCAAAAGGAAAGAAAAGTTATATAGATGACAATACTCAACAGGTTTTGGAGGCATATAATATATGGCCCATGGAAATGAATGTCCAGAGATCCCAAATGTATCCACCTGTAAACCTGGTCAACTGCACCAAACAAAGAGAAAGTTTCCATACACAGTTTGGAATCTGTTTCATGCACAGTTTTCTGTGCATGGTTCCTTTTACATTGTTGTTGTCTAACTCTTGGAAATGAACCTTAATGATTTCTATTATGTACTTAATTGCCCCTCTATTTAGACCAGATAAAATATTAGACATGTAATATATGGTGATTAAATTTACTCTTTTCATATTGTGGGTATAAGACGTGACCATTAACTCAGGAATACAAAACTAACATTTTCTTCCTTTCTGTTGAAGTGTTTCTTTTGGGTCCTTTCATTACATCTGCAGAATTAATGAAAACAAGCTCTTTACATTTCCTTTTCTCATAGCATTTGTTCATGTGGAATTGTGAACCACATTTTGCAGAAATGCTCAAAAGATTTCAAACAGTTGATTTAGCTTCTTCCACCTAAATTAAATTTTTAGGATTTTATTTTTTAATGTATGTTTATTACTATTCCTTTACAATGTTCTGCTCTGGAGATTATTACAGTTTATCTTGCTTATCAATAGCACGCTGACATTTATTGAGCTGGAAATATTGTTTGCTCTTCACTGTCAATCAAAATCTTGACTCCTACATCTAGCTATCCATTCTGCTTTAAGGTTCTGGCTGATACTGGGAAAAATCATTACTGGATATAACTTAACACAGAAGTAACTGCTGGGTATGGTGGTGTGTTGAAGAGACAGCACATGTAGCAACTACTGTCAGAGATTGAAGAAGTAACCCAAAAGCAAACAGGCTGTGTTACTTAAACTCGTCTGCCTTCAATTAACATGAAAATTTAATGCTGGGAGGGAGTCAAGGCAGCAAATATCTGGAAAAAATTGGCCCAGTTCATTTACATCTGATTTTTATGGTGTCACTGAGGCATCCTTTGGCTTCTGTTTGAAGAACATCAGACTTTCTGGCAGTTAACATTTCAGATGTGAGGATAACAGAATAGATCAGGAATGGTCCAGAAGTGTTGTAAAGAGACAACACTGGCAAAGCTGTGGGGAAAGGCACAGTTCTTCTTCTCAAAGTTAGAGAAATTGGGTGGAAAGAGCAGCCTATACAATTAATATCCTAAAAGATCTAATAGGATGTATCATATGAATGCTGGACAACATCTGTTCCTGAGAGAAGACAGATTTATCCATATAAAAATGCTTTAATGCTTTAAGGCGGCCAAGGAATGCACCAAGTAAAGCCAGGTCAGAGAGTGAATGTGGGACAAAATGGCTGGAGTGAGAGCTGAGAGTGCCCCCAACTCCAGGGGAACAGGAATCACCAGCCCAGCTCCCCATGCCTTGCTCAGGTACTCTGAACTCTCCCATTTCTGAAGGATCATCCCATGGACGCTCAATACTCACCCCAGCTGAGCTCGGGGTATTTTCTCACTCCCTCTCACCCAGCATTGCTGAGTGACTTTTACACTGGCAGATGGTGATGGGACAGCAAGGGGGAATGGTTTTATCTAAAAGAGGAGATTCTTGCCTGTGAGGGTGATGAGGGCCTGGCACAGGCTGCCCAGAGCTGCGGCTGCCGCATCCCTGGAAGTGTCCAAGGCCAGGCTGGATGGGTGTCCCTGCCCATGGAATGCAACGGTATTTAAGGTCCCTCCCAACCCAAACCATTCTATGATTCTGTATATAAAAAGCAATTAATTTTCCTTTTAGGTGTTGTGTGTACAGTGTGCTCGATTGGAATCCTCCTAACCCCTCCTTTAAGGCTCATGGGCAGAGGGAGTAGGAGCAGCCCTGAGCTGGCTGGCTGGGAGGATAAGCAGGAGGGAAGATAGAAAACAGATATTAAGTTAACTAAACATGGCAGATCAAGACATATTTCTCTCTTCTATACCCACTCATCAAGAAAACTGAAGTGCTTTTTGTAATAAAGGCATCTATTCTGTTGGAGATGGTCAATTTAAAAACAAATTGTCAGTCTGTGAAGTGATCCTTACCTATGAAAAACTGGGACCTTAATTTTTTCTTCAAATCAGACAGCTTTTTTATGCAGCTCAATTTCATTACCACTGAGATGACTTTCAGGGTCACTCTGAGAAAAAAACTAGCAATTATATTAAATAGGAGAAGAAAATAAAAAACCCTGACTGTTGTGTTTACTTGAATCCTGCCATTCTGTCATTCCAACATGAAAACTGTCCTTGAAGTCTAGGACAACCTACAAAGACAAGCAGTGGAGGGAGTTTATATAAATCAAATTGGTGTCATATGATCCCCAAGCCCTGATGTGTTTCTATAAAGTTAGGAGCAAACTCTATTTTAAGCACCAAAGGACTGTGTGGCATCTCTTCTTTTATTTTTTTTTTTTCATTTCCAGGGGCATGTCTCTAAATAAAAAAGAATATCTTTATCAATAAAGGCATTCACCACGTGGTGAGGCACAGCCCAGGCTGAACTCTAATAAATGACCTGCTTGTAAATTGTGAGTGCAAAGCCCGAGCTGTTCACTGGTCACACTTGGATCCTTTACTGAGAGGGAAATCCTCATCCATACAGTCTTGCAAAACACAAATCTTAAAAACTCAGTGGCCAAACTCACTGTGTTGTCATAGGGAATGGGCTTGCACCACTGTTTGTATTTTTCCTGTCTGAATGCAGAAAACCCCCTCAATAAGCAACCAAAAATGGGTACTTTACCCACAGTGATAAGCAGAGGGTTCTTTTGAAGGGGAGAGACATCTATTCAGAGGTGAATATTTCTTCCAGTACTTCTGGGACCTAAGTTTCAGGTGGAAGAACTAATAACAACAATAAAAGAAAAAAATAGTTTTATGGTCTGCTCCGTTTTCTTTCTCATTCTCTTTTGTGCTGCCTTCCATTCTCCCCCCTCCTCTCTCAACCTTTTTTTTTAGACATAAAAATATTATTTTTTAAGTTTTCAATTACAAAGAAGAACAAAAGTACTAAGAAGCCTAAGTCACTATTGCTTCTGAATCAAGTTTTGTCCTTAGATGTGGATTGAGAAGAAAGCCTTCCTACTGAAAAACAAAAAAGCAAAAAAAACCCCAAACAAACATAAAAAACCCCAAATAACAAAAGCTACAAAAACAGGGGAGGAAAAGCCTTTTCCTATCAAAATTTTAAAAATAAAATATCCAGTTTCCAAGCAAGAGAAATGGAGGCACCAGACTTGCATTTTTTATGAAAAACAAATATTCTGAGCACAGCAGCCTATTATCTGCTTGGCACTGGTTTCATTGTCTATAAAATTATGTGACCTTGGCTATAAACCTCCTATGAGCTGGACTGCATATAAAAATACCCTTCTCTTAGAAAGGATTTGTGCGCTGTTCTTGCAGAAGGTGCGTTTGTACTTTCTGCTTCAGCATCACTCCAAGAACTCCTTTGCAATGACTCTCTCTTGTACACAGAATGCACTGGTTAAAATTCACATTTGTTTCAGAAGGACTTAGAATTAAAATTCACAGGTATATTCTTTTTCTATTTTTTTTTTCCATTGTTATTATTTTTTATTTTTACCTGCAGGTAGCATCAGATTCACTCTCAGCTTTAGTATAAATAGTTTTTGCTGGTAACCTTTCGGTTACGAAGAATTCAGCATTCAGACCTATCAATCTTGCACTGCAGAGCTGCCAAGTCTCGTAACAAAAGAGTGTTTTGTTTGAAGGGCAAACCAAATTGACTTGTGTTTCCAATAACTGTAATGTCCGGCTTCTTATCAGTATTAATAAGAAAATGCAAATTGCATTCCTGTCAAAAAAAAAAAAAAGAAAATGAAAAAAAAAAGTTGAAACGAGCGGTACAAGCAGTAAATTGCTTGCAATATGCTATTATAGTCAGTTTCTCATTTTCAGCTATACAGTAGTTTAGTTAAGGTGAGCAAAAAGAGCAGTCAATGCAAAAAAAGGACCAAAATGTTCCAAGTCTGACTTTTAAGTATGAGCAAACAGAAGAACATAATGGATAATTGAAGCAGAAACAATAGCACACAGCAATATGTAAATCATCAGCAGGTTAACTGTTAATATCTTTATTTGGATTTTTATTTGAAATAAAAAAAATCCTATTAAATACATTCTGAAGTACCCTTGGACAATGATCAACACTTAATTAATCAATTTTCTCTCTGTGTTACAAAAACAACTTCTGCTTTATTGCTTTTTGGAAACAAAATTAAAATGATGTTGTATAAAAACTATTATAAAGGAAAACTTGTCGTTTGCAAAATGTTCCCCTCTTTGACTAAATTGTGTCATCTCTGTTTCTTGTTTGATTATCTAATGTCAGTCAGAATGCAATGGGTTTACTCTTTTTTTTTTTTTTTTGCTTGTTCAAATACAATATCTGGTAGATTAAAATACAACTTTTTCTCTCACGAAATCTCAGTGCACAGTATTGGATAGAAGGGTCACACATGGGACAAATGGAGCTCTCACCAGGGTGTGACAGGCACCTGGGGATGTGCAATCCAAGGGTGGATTAGAGGTTAGCTTTAAAAACTTCTAGAATAGATGATGCTGAATAAAATGTTCATTCCATTAGCTCTGTACCTTCTTTTCAGGGTAATCTGCAATTTAATTTGCATTAGGCACGATCATCCTGGTTTGCAGAGTTGGTGTGGAATGAAACATCACTGAATTATCCCTCTGATATCAGTATCACTTAGGTAAATATAAACCCATCAAGGGGATCTGTGTTAGATCTGTTCTCTATCACCTCTGAGGAATAATCTCTGGGTACATTCAATGATCTTAAAAATGGACATTATTAGGAAGTCCTGGTATGAATGTGAACACTGAAAATGGCTTTTGAAGGGTTTCTATCCTTTGGGAGATTCTCTCAGGAGGAGCTGCAGCCTTTCCTACAGGCAGATCAAGTGGCATTTGGGAATTAATAGATTCAAAAATTCCGTCCCAGATCCAAGTCAGAAACCATTAGAAAAAACTGTACAAGACTCACAGCACCCAGAAGCACATGTGCCCTCTGCAATTCCATCTCTTACCCAGGAGACAGAAGGAGCATTTGCATGGGGAGACCTTGTGGCAATCTAATCTCAAAGTGGCCAAGGCAGAGAAGATGGAAACTTGCATCTTGTTGTGTAGTAGTGAGATCCAGATGTGAAAAATCCCTAAATTCAAAGCACAGAGAACACTTGATGATGGGAAGTCTCTTTAAATCATGAATCTGAAAAATTGACCAAATTCTGCTCAAATTATGGTATAAACAATTCAAAATTCCCTTGCATCGCTTCTGATTTTTATGTTATCAATGGTTTGGCGTCACACAAACAAATAGTTTTTGACTAACAGTGCCAGGACTCCAAAGGACCCTGGCCACATGCTGCCAGCCTTTGCCATGGGCAGGAGGACAGAATAGAAGGCGGTTTTGGCCAGACCACAGGTTTTCTTATCTTCACACAGAAGCTGTCCCATTTATTAAACCTCCAGCCATCTTCTCCAAACTTTCTCACCCCAAGATACTTTTCCAGTGTTTGTTCAGGACGTGAGTACGATGGGTTTGTGAGGTGACACAGCACTGCATGACTTTGCTTTTTCACTTTCTGTGCCTTCCCTAACACATCCTGGAATTTTGTTGGCTTTCCTGATTCTGTGATTTCCTCATTTCTGGGAGTAGTGACTTCACACATCACTTCTGCACCTCTAGTTTCTTCAGCTATTTTATTGCTGCTATTCAGTGTCTCTCTGATTTTTCAGCCTTCTCTTCTGTTTCACAGTTTCATGGTTTAGGTTTCTTCTCACACTTTGGTCTGTAAACACCTGCCAATGTTTTAGTAATGTCAAGAAATTTTTCATTCCTGTTCTTAGAGATATGGACAGCTGATGGACAGTTGTCTTGATCAATGGGATGGGGAGAGGTGTCAACCTTCTCCCCCAGTCCCTGGCCTTCGTAGAAATACTATAAAATGGAGTCAGACCTTTTTAAATAAATCAGTTTCAGTCTGTGCCTTCTAAAAAGTGTGTGTGTGTGTCTGTGTGTGTGTGACGAACAGCATGAACTCGGCACTGTGAAATCCTCTCCCTGCTCCTTGCAGAAGGCATTCACATTGCCCAGCTCTGCCTGACCATGCTGACACATTTAAATTGACAGAACTCATACTGTTTTCCATTATTCCCACTATTTGGGTTTGATTTTTATTTAAAGATGTCTTATTCTTTCTAATTATCTCCTGTGTAGTGTTCTTTAACTAAACCCCGTGATTTTTTTTTCTTGACCTTTTCTGAAGACTGTTTTGCTGAGGGTTTGCCTAAAGTGAAAATCAAGTTTTGGGTTTTTTTAATTAAAAATTTAAAAGTTGTGAGCCTATTGCAAATATTTCACTCTTTTCTCTTCCCCTTTTTGTTACTTTTTAAAAGATTTTCTTCACTTTCTATGGTTTTCCCTATGTCATTTATTAATTTGAGAATTACTATATAAAATTTAATTATTAATTCAATACATTTGCCAGTACAGGTAGACATCCTGTTACAGAGTGGACTTTAGGACAGTTGGGAGCTGCTGCTTCTTAACTATGTAATCTATTAAATTTTTTTTTTGTGTTTGCTTTGTAGCAATATTCATTACTTTTCATTCTTTACTTCCCAGTGGATATATTTAATATCCTTTTTTTTTTTGTATGTTTTTTCTCAGGAAGGGCTGATTCCTCCATCTCAAATATCTGACATTTGTTTGGTCTCATGAGGCCAAAAGGACCTTGATTTTGTATGAATAGATTATAAATGTTAATAACAAATCTGAATTTTCCTCAATTGAATGAAATGTGTTGTCAAAATTATTACTCCTAAAATTAGTCTCCTAACTTGTTTGAATTATATTCTGCATAAAAATGGGGTCACTGTTTGTTTGTCTGTTTTGTTTTTTTTTTTTTTTTTTTAATATTTTAAAGACAATGATGAGGAATAAGCTTCTAGAAATTCACAGTGATCCAAGGTAAAAACAAAAAATTAGTTCTTGCTTTAATTCCAAGTAAGTGTGGGTAAAAAACACTGTCAGACTTTTATAAACATGTGAGCCCCAACACCTATCCCATTCATCCTCTGGCCAATTTTTATTCTTGTCTAATTTATCTAAGTTAGAGACCTCTAAAATCCACTCTGATAGAGCCCGGTAAAATGAAAAAGAATTTCACCTCAGAAAATGAACCCAGATGGAAAACTTGGGAAATTGAGACCAAATGAGTATTAGTGTAGTTGAAAAGTTAAACTTGAATTAATTAATTTATCCCTCACTAAATTTTTATTCCTTAAAAATATCAGAGTATAATTGATATCTTGATGCTTTTGAAGTCAGTGAATTTAAGTGTGCTGAGGGTTTCATTTTATGTCTCTTTCAAAATAGCTTAATGTTAGATAAAATGATTGAAAGAGTATCAGGTAGTTATAAATAGTTAAGCTACATTGGCTTTTTAATTCCCTGTGTCCTATGCCTTAAAGCCGATTTTAATGAGGAAGGTATTGTCACATTTCCTCATCTCTTGTATATTCATGACTCTAGAATGTTCAGATAATTCATTTCTCACTAATCAAAAATCCCAGGAAAATATCAATAGAATTATTCAAATACGTAAAATTTCAGAAGCATTTCCCTGGTAAATGCCAAAATGAATGGCAGCGCTTCACAAGCAGAGGTTAATCACAGCTCATTGTTTAGCTGCTCCCTGCAATGACAACACTCATTATGAATGCATGTGTAGATGGAATGAGGAATTTTCCTGGGTCCACTGCTCAGGTATTGCAGCGAGATGTTCGCAGTTCTTGCTGTTGACTTCTGTTTGCAGGGGACCCAATTAAGGCATCAAATGCTAGAAACCATGGCTACAGTGGATCTCTGCACACACTGAAATAAGTTTGGAAGGCTAATTCCTGCAAAGCCAGGCATGGTGGAGTGTTAAACATGACTCAGAAAGGGGCAAAATCTCTCAATTCTGCTTGAAAATTATTCCTTGGAGAACCAGAGGTAGAACTGGGAACTACATGGCCCATTGTGGCATTTGTGAGCTTGTCAATATACAGATGGTTTTGGGTGCTTGAACTTAGTTTCATGCCTGGCATAAAAAAGGACTTTATCTTATGATTTAAAGGTAAAATTCTCTCTACTGTGGCCCACACAAAATATTTGCATTCATTTGCATCACTTACCATGAGTGAGTAATAAGCCCTGTGCTTCTCTCAACATTGCAAAAAAAGTTCTCCTTAGAAAACCTAAAAGAATTCATTGCTCTCCGAATCCATGGATTACACAAACCCCCTCACCCCACGATGATTAACTCTGCCCACAGCAGATCACAGAGCCCAGTCCATCGGGGCCATTTGCTGTGCTTGTTCACACATCTGAAAGCCTCATTCTCTGCAGCCTGAGAGTAAATTGAATTTTAATTTCAGTTTTAATGTCTGGTCCCCTACTTCTTGTTTTAGTTGAATCGTAGATTATACTGGTCAAAATATTTGCTGCGTCCCTTTAATTCCAGTGATGCGATCTCATGATATACACTGCAGTCACTGCTTCCAGAAAGAAAAGGTGAAAATATAATTGTCCTACAAGGAACTAATGCACAATCTGTGGCTTCATGTGAAATTTTCTAGAAGGACCTATATTCACGGGGCATATAAACTTAGTCCAAGCTGGTGAATCGAGCTGTGTGAAATTACTGCGCATCACAGCTGAAGAGTGATTCTTTATACATTTTTCCTCCTAAAAATTGTGGGTATGCTGCAGCTGAGCATTGCTTTGAGCACTGGGGCTCCTTGTGAAGGAGACGCATGATCTTACAGGCAAACAGAGCTGATGCTTGTTAAGAAAACCCTAAATAGTTCCAGGCAATCTCTCCATTCAGCTCGTGTGCTGCGCAGAGTTAAAGGACGTCTCACCCTCTTTGGTGTCCCTCCTGCTTCTGCCAAAGTGCCCCTGTCAGCACTAACAGCAGCAGGAAACCTGCCCTGACTATCCTGGTGACCAAGGGGAAGTGATTGATTACCCAGAGAGAGCTCAACACTCCACACTGGCCACAGATATCTCTGTCCCTCCACATCGACTGATACAGGGAAGAGAAGGTGCTCTTGCCAGAAGGGAGCTCTTTAGAAGAAGACAAAAAAAAGCGAAAATCAGAAGAAATAATGCTCCTTGGTACTGCTAAATTTTTTATGCAGTTGTCTTCCAGAATAAGTCTCAGATGTCCTCAAATATTAATACTTGCAACGAAACGCCCAGATTAGCAGTTGCATCAATCCTTCCCTCGGACAGAAGTTGCAGCCTGTGGGAACGCGGCCGATTAAAGATTGTTCCAGCCACAGTCACCTTTGCCTTAAGCTGATGCCAGGTGCTATCAGCCAAGTTAGAAGTCAACAGAGTGTGCAAAATATGATCCTCTGGGGGGAAAAATCTGACTCATCTCGCTCTCAGTGTCCCAGCGTGGTGGATGTGAATGAGGCACTGCGGGACAGGAGAATGAGGGCAGATTGCGGCAGGGAGGATAAAACTGCTCCGTGAAACCTTTTAATACATTTTAACTAAGAGACTTGGGGCTGTATCTTGTTCTCAATTTTGTATTGACCTTTATGGGGTTTTAAAAGAGAGCAGATTTTCCCTGTTCTTAATGTATGCCACTTACCAAAGATCCCTGGAGTCAAATCTGCGCTAATTTACACAACGTGCAGATCCTCTAAAGGCTATGGGTTGCAGTGTAAATTAGAGCATAAATCAGGTCAGAATTTGGCCCCTGATGAAGAGCCAATGGAAAGATGTTGTCTTAAATGATTTAAAAGAAGCAGCTAAGCCTATTGATTTTTATTTAAATGAATCACACTTGGAATAGATCTCAAAATGTTATTAAAAACTGAAACAGAATGCTCTTTATTCTACAAGATGGAAATATTTAGCATATCTACCCTCTTGTGACCTGAAGGGAGAAACTGTACTGACAGTAAGAACCAATTCTTAAGCAGTCCCTGAAAATTAATATATTCCATGAATAACAGAATCAAAATTTGATGCTAAATACTTAGATAACTTGGAAATAGCTAAGCAAAGGGGGCATAAAGAGCATCTGTATTTTCTTGTTTGTTGGGTTTTAATGCCAGGATCTTCATGATTTACTACAGTATTTCTTCCAAGGCCGTGGGTATCTTTACTATCTCCACATATTCATAATATATCATTTTGGAACAAATTCATGGCTAGTTTTCACAGGTGCAGTCACATTAATTTCACACCTCTGAATTTAGCTCTTTGCTGTGTATCTGGAGACCATTCATCAATATTCTCTGGAAACTAGCTTGCTCCCTTCTCAACAAATAACCATATCAGCCTCTGATATTCCCAGCCAGAACAAATTCCACTTGGTGGCTTTCATTTTTATGTGTATATTTTTCTAAATATAGGAAATATTCTAGCAGATGGGAGGCAGGGTGTATAAGAGCTTCTATGGCAAACTTTAAATAAATTGATTTTGTGAGGAGACCTTCTCAGCTGGTTATTACATCAATAAATCAAGAAATATAGAATGTGGAAACATTAATCAGATTTTGATAACATCTTCTGGAGTCATTCAGAACAGCTGACATAAAATAGCTGTAATTACATATTGTGGCATTGTATCATGCGTTTCATATTTCATAACATTTATTCCTAGGAAATGTCTCAACAGTCTCCTATTAGTAGGAGACCATTATCCTTTGACAAAGGCCTATTTTTCTATTCTACTGACATTAACTCTTAATTATCTTTCTTTTTTTTTCTTTTCTTTTTTTTTTTTTCAAACAACAATAAATTAAAGTAAATGAGGATTATGGAAATCTCTCTGACAAATACCCTGTGACTGTTACCTTAAATGCTCAGGGCTAGAGAATGAAATTTAGTGTGTATGAGCTCAAAGACGCTATTTACTACTTTAACATTTTACAAGTCATACATTAACATTTAGCAAGTCATAAAAAATTTACATCTTTAAGCGATTTGTACTTAATAGGTTAGTGATATGCATTTCATTCAGGACGCCGGGGAAAGAATCTATAAAACAAAGGCATTTTGCATTGTCTGCAAATAGTTTATACTGCTGGTGGATCAAGCCATCAAACCCACAGGAGGAGCCTGGTGTGCTCGTCTTTAGTTGAGGGATATTCTCCATGGGGGTAACAACATGCCCGTGGTAGCAGACTGGTAAACTGCAAACTCTCTTGAAGTTACTCAGCTTCTATCAAAGTGGCTGCAATTTAAGGAAAAAGGCTTAAAAGATTCCAGCAACCACTGCAACAAAATTAGGGAAGTGGATTACTATGATTCTGCTGGGATGAATATTGTTGTATGATCAGTTAATATTTGCCCAATTTCTTTTCAGGACGTTCCTGCATTTATTTTTGGCCACATTTGATGTGCTCTGATAGAGCCGTTGTTAAGGACACAAACTTTGTGTGAAGATCCCGGTAACCAAGCCCTGGCTCTGTGAATCAGTCACATCCATCCTTAACCAAGTTGGTGCCACTAGGTGGTACCCAAGAATGTGAACCATAGACAGCCACTTTCCCACGAGTTCCCTACTTTTGCAAGGGAAGGAGCTTCCTCTGGGCTTCAGGAAAAGACTGTCACATTCTCATCACCTTTCAGGGGGATGTCAGAGGCACAGAAGGATTCAGGCCAAATCCCTGCCAGATGTGATCCTGCTCTCCCAGTTCCCAGGCAGCAGCACTGAGTGCTGCCACAGCCTTTCCCTCAAACACAAACTTCTAAAACCTAATGAAGAGGTATTTAAGACAAGACTTCAAGCTGGAAATTCTCCATACAAAACCAGAATGTGAATTAATTTGTGTACATTCTGAACTTCTTTCAAGTATATTTTGAATAGGAAAAACACAGAGATAGGTTTTCCCAATACGTAGTTCCTATTAAATGATTTACTCTGCTCTATTCATGATTATATAAGCTAATTTGGACATGCTGCTATTTCACTATTTGCACGTCTCTGTTGCTGACAGCTGAAAAATGAGCATGATGATAATACAGAGTAGGATGTTTAGGCAGCAAAACACAGCAAGAATAACTGGTGAAATGTTTCCTTCAAAATATGCTTATTAAATACTGTAGGTTCTTTTTAAGAATCTATTTTAGACATGACCCCTACTTCTCTAAAGTTTCCCCTCTATGATACAACTGTTAATTATTATCCTTTAAATGAAACACGTCTTAACTCATGGAAAGCCTGGAACAGGGCTCTGCAGGATAGTCTGGCTTTTCCTTTGGGAGATCTCCTGGGGAGCAGCTTGGTGTTACAAAAACGCTTCAGCGTTTACCCTGTGGAGTTTCTGTCACGTTGCAGTGCTGTGGAGGGATCTGTGCAGCATTCGTGGCATGGGGGGGAGCAGGCAAAAGTGTAAAATTTACTGTGAAATCAGGGAACATGTGGTCCAGTCCTGCTGCTGTCTCAGGAGGGGCATTAAAAAGATGTTCATGGAAGAAATATTAATATCTTTGTATCACAGACTTTAGGAGATGTTTTACTGTTTGCTTGGTGATATTAATGCTTTCAAAAACTAATGCTTTCAGTTAATCTTTGAAACAGAAATATTGGTTAAATAATCCCACATCTCCTCCAAATGAGATTCTTTATAAAGCACTTGGATCAAATCTGATCTTGTCCCCTTGTTTTTTTATATGAGTTGCTCTCTTCTGTCTAGTTTCTCTCTGGAAAGAAGAGGAAAAGGATTTTATAAACCAAGTACATTTTTTCCTGTATCTCTGCCACCTTCTAGATTAAAAAGTGCTCTGTGCCAAGAATAGACAAACACAGAAGTGCTTCTAAGGTTTTGAATGCCAGCAGCGCTGTTGATGCTTCTGCATCAACTTCGTCAAAAGTTTTGGGTCCCACCCACGTCCTCTCCAATCTTCTCCAGCTCTGATAGAATAGAATCACGTAGTTGGGAAAGGACCTCTAAGATCACTGAGCCCAACCATTCCCCCACCACAAAACCACGTCCGCTAGTGCCACATCTACATGGCTTTTAAATCCCTCCGGGAATGGTGACTCTGCCACTGCCCTGGGCAGCTGTGCCAGGGCTTGACAACCCTTGCAGTGAATAAGTTTTCTCAATATCCAATCTAAGTCCCCTTGGTGCAACTTGAGGCCATTTCTTCTTGTCCTGTTGCTTGTGACTTGGGAGAAGAGACCAACCCGCACCTACACCCTTCTTCCAGAAAATTTTGTGGAGCAAGAAGGTCCCCTCTGAGCCTCCTTTTTTCCAGGCTGAGCCCCCCTAGGCCCTTCAGACTTGTGCTCCAGTTTCCTTTCCTTGACCATGCATGCAGAGGAGCACAATTTCCAGCCTTTTCAATGCTTCAAATGCTTGAAACAAAGACTGCTCTAAAACGTTTATAATTAACTTCTTTTTTCCCCCTACCAGTTACAGAACAAATAAACATTTGAGTGCTTTGATGTTTTGATTTTGACCTAGCTTTCCAAGTGCTGAGTGTCTATATATATATATAAAAAATATCAATAGTTGCAATTTCCTTTGGAGTTAGAAAACCTTTTGGTCAGCTGATCCTTTTGGGCATGGCCTGAAATACAGGCAAAGCCAGGACACAAAAATCCTGCCACATCCTGTTGAGAGTAGCACACGCTGCCATCTGCAGTGCTGCTGTTCTCCAGGTTGCTCTTTTCCCTGGGGTGCCATCCTCTGCCTCCTGAGTGGATGGCAGAGTTCAGACCTGTCACTCTTTCATCCCTCATGGGCAATTCAGCACCTGTAACTCCCAGTTTAAAAGACCGTGGGGACTTTGAGCAGCCCGCAGAGGAAGGAGAAGTATCGTGGTTAATGTTCCAGCTGATATCAAAGCTCGTGAGGTTAAAGCTGTTCATTTGAAATGTGAGAGTAGTAGCTCTGGCTCTGGGTGCCTGCAACATTTTTTATGTCTTTGTGCAAAATGGTGGGAAGGGAAAAGGGCACAGAAATATTCTATTTTGCTTATTTTTAGTAAGGAGTTTTAGGGTATCCTGGTTGTACCGTCTGAAAAGGTCTCAGTTGGTGGGAGTTTCTGTAAAATTCAGGCCTGAGGAAATAGATGTAGCTACTCCCAGTTTACTGTCTGAGGTGTTAGAGAGAGGAAAGAAACAGTTATTTTCAATAAATTTTACACATAACTTGACATCCATTCAAGCGCATCAACATTAGCCATCAATTAGGAGCTCAATGCATGGTTCTGAGTAGCTGTAAATTACTGCACACTAATGGCTCTTAAGCAAACCTCCAGAGCAGGTTCAGCTTTTTCTCACCAATAAAGCAGTGAACATCATAAAGCCGCAACAGGGAAAAATGTTCAAATTAACTTAATCTATTTTCATTTTCAAATAAACAAATCTTACTTATAGAGCAAATAGCAGCAACAAAAGCAACACGATACTTTCCAAATCCCTCTGGACCATTTAGAATACTTCTCATTCACATTATAGCACAGGAAATGCTTTTCTCCATCTCTTTCTCTCTCTTTCATCTGAAAAAACTGTCACTCCAGTTGTGCTGGGAGATTTCTGTGGATTTTTTCTGTTTGATTCTGTTTTCCCTTTGCACTAAAACTCTTATCGTATTTAAGGGACAAGAAGTCTGTTGCTTTCCCATCCCCATAAACTTGTCTCATTCTCATTTGCGTCACCATGAAAAAATGATATTAAGACCTTTTATTTATTTACTGCCTTTCTGCAGCTCTGTATGAGGCACATATGTTTTGGAGTGAAGCATATCTCTGACAGCCTCCCTGAGATCATCAGGATCAGATCTGCTAAGTAAGAGGATGCAATTTTTAAGCCTTTTCTTTAAGCTTTATCATCATTAATGGAACATACTTCACTGAAAGTTTCTTCAGAAGTATTATGTCAAATGCTGACTTCATTGCACATATGTCACACACTGATATCATTATTATTACTCAAGTCTTACTGGAAAGAAGTTGGGGCCAAAGTACTTAATTTACTTAATTAATTGTTAACTGTTTGACCAAGTATGTCTTCCATAGAGAAGATGGGAGTACAATGAAGTGAGAAAAATTTCCAAGGGCTTTAGATCAGGCATTAAGTAAAGGAGTTATATCTTTTGGAAAAATGAGTGTCAGCTAATGCAGAACTTCTTTCCTTTATTCAGGAGATTCATTAATATTCTTCCTTATGCTGGAATATGAGCAAAAGTCGTTCACACAGACACTCAGCCTTCCTCTTCCCTGAATTTCCAGTATGCATAATTCACCTTTAAAACCAAGTCTTTTAGAAAAACATTGTGATATCGATAAAAATTCTCCTCTCTTGCGCACTGCGATAGTGAAATCTGAATGAGTGTCCCTTGCACTGGTCCTGAAGAGAAATATCAGGTGGCTGATAACACTATTCTGCAGTTATTTACAGAGAAAGTAATACTACTTTCTCTGAGGATTAAATTTTTGCATTTATTCAGGCAGTTTTACTGACATATAATGAATTGTGATTGTGAATGGAGCTTTAGCACATTTACATGTTTATGTCTGTCTGTTCCTTTCTCTTGTCTCCCTAAAAAGTCATTAATCCTCCTGTCTATCCCAGTCAATATTAGTTTACTCATATATTCTTTAGTTAAGTTTAGGAGGTGGACAAGTCTTCATTATTACAATGTATAATGCCTAAAAAAATAAAACAAAGACAGACAAAATCAGAGAATCATAGAATGGTTTGAGTTGCAAGGGACCTTAGAGATCATCCCTTCCAATCCCCTGCCACGGGCAGAGACACCTTCCACTATCCCAGGTTGTTCCAAACAGTTCCAGAGTGAGGCAGCCACACCTTCCCTGGACAAACAGTTCCAATGTCTTATCACCCTCAGAGTTCAGAATTTCTTCCCAATATCCCATCTAACCCTGCATGTTCATGTCCAAAGTCCTTCTACGGCTTCAGGCGTTTGAAGGGGCTCTAAAACCCCACCAGTTTTCCAGGCTGAACAGCCCCAGCTCTCCCAGCCTGCCTGGAGCAGAGGGATTCCAGCCCTCAGAGCATTTTTGTGGGCTCCTCTGGACTCATTCCAACTGCTCCATGTCCTTCCTGTGTAGTAGGCCCAGAGCTGGATGCAGGTGAGGTCTCACAAGAGCAGAAGAGAGGGACAGAATCACCTCCCTCACCCTACCGGCATTCAGAAAATCCTAGAAAGATGAAAAAGTAACCAATTCCTCCCTTTTCCTCTTTTTCTGAATGCACATCCTGCCTTGTTTTACAGCTTAGGAGCACAATGATTCCAAAAATGCAACTGCTGAGACACATTGGTTTGCTTATTTAGAACCTGCAAAGGATCACATGGGGACAACAGGGCTTTATGTAGGTAATTTACACAAGATCTAAAATGCATCGGGAGCCAGTTCTGCTCCTCAAGGCAGCAACTTTGTGCTGTCCTGAGAAGCATGTGCACCCTTTAGCACACATCAATATGCAAAAATATGCAGATGAGCCACTGAGTGAGTTCACCCCCAGAATTTCTTTTGGCTTCTCCAGCAGGTGCTTCTCTCTGTGCTGCCTGGGAAGCCCAAGGCACTGGTGGTGTGAGGTGCTCCTCGACTGCCTGCCAGGGTCCCCTCAGCATTTCTTACCTTCTTTCTATTTATCCCACCAGAGATAGAGCTGTGTGAAAGCTAACTGAGCCAAAATCTCCCATGGCTTTGCAGTTAAAGGAGAGGAAGTTCACTCACATCATGCTGCTCTATTTAAGTCCTCTAATCTGAACTATGAAGAGGAAATCGAATTAAAGGTTGAGTCACTCAGAATTATGCATTACATTCACAAAAAAAAAATAAAACATTCCAAATCTCTATATTACATTAAAAATACACTAAAAGAAAGTTAAGTTAGCAAAATCAAACACTTAGAAGCATGGAAATACCATAAAAATCATTACTACCTTATGCCACTTCAAACTAAGCCTCCCTCTGCATATAAAATATAATACTGCCTTTAACAGCAGCTTTTCATTCCTTTTTCCACAAAACTTCTCCCTCGCTGCTTCACGGTATTAGTCTCCCTTTGCTTTATCTCATGTGTCCTTAAATCTTCTTATTTCTCCGTTTGCTCCTCCTTTTCTCTCTATCTTTTCTGTTTCTCTGAAACCACTGAAATCTCCTCTTGCAGTGTTGGTCAGTCCTTCTAAGAATTAATTTTTGGTAAGAATTACTAGATGTGGAGTTGTTGATGAAGGGCAGAATTCAAACCCTGTGGTGTTCCACGAGAGGTTAGGCTAATGCAGTGAAAAGTTTGGTTTATAATTTATCCTTTATTTAAACTACAAAAGAGCATCACCTGGACAGGCAGTCACTTAGGTTAAAAAAAATAATCTATTTAGAGCTGGAGAAGTTACGCTGCAGCCCAAGTTCCCCATGAGGGCATCAGTGCATGCCATTGGCCTGGGCAAATTAGGGAGAAAGTCAGTGAAAAAGATGATACTTAAAATACCCCAAGGAGATATTTTCTCTCTAATGCCTTTCAAGTATTCAACCTTAAGGATCACTCCTAACAACAGAAGGTAAGGCATTTTTAAACAGACGTGCAGTTTTGAAATTGACAGTGTCCCTTTAACAACTTCAACAGTTGGACAGTTTTATGTAGGTGGGTGAATCTGATGCTAAATAGTTAAACCTGTTTTAACTAAGAACTTGTGACTTCCAAAATAAAATATTGCCTGTAGAAGAAAGTAACAGCAATTGGGAACAAAGCACAGAGGAATGGGCCAGCTCTAATTTATGCAGGTTCAAGGAGGTTCATTTATGTGCTTTATTTTTTATTTGGTTTTTTCTTTTCTTTTTTTTTTTTTTTTTAATGTGAATAATTTAACCAAGTTTCTGATAACTGTCTCTGTTGGAACAAAAGGTTTCAACTACTGTTGGACAGTGAGTTCAGCCTCTTACGGGTCCAAGATGTTGGAAAACATTGACTGAGTGCAGTCTGGGGCCTCCAGTTCTGGGTGTCTGCCACGTTCTGCACTGACCAGTGTGTCCTGTGCCACACCAGCACATCTGTGTGCACCCTGCAAAGCCACTGTGGGCTGGCTCTTGGCTTGCAAAAGCTGCTAGATCTGCAAATGCAAATGTATTCACATTAATTAGAATAAATGACCACGTGGTTGCATCGTTAACTAAGTTCCCAAACTCCCAGGGAGGGAAGGTTCTGCACAGTCAAACACTGCAGAATTTGCATCTGAGCAAAGCATTTTAGGTTTCTGTATATTTTACTAACAATTAAGGAACTGAGCTGGCACTTTCCTTGCATATTTGCAATTTAAATCTAAAATTTTGGGCCACCCCGACATGTTTTAGCTCCTGTCTTGGTGGTTGATTCACAGGGGTGAAGAGAGTGACCTTGTGTGTGATGATGGTAGAATTTAGAACAAGAATTAGCTACATTGCCTCACAGAAATTGTTTGGCTTGCAAGGATAGTTTTTTGGGCAGCCTCTGCCATTGTACAGCATAAGGTGATATTTGATATATCTCTGTGTGTAACCGAACAGAGAGGGGAGGGCAGCAAAGGAGCCAGGCCAGCAAAACCGGGTGAGGAAGCCACGGGGCTTGGATTCAACAGCCCACAATCATCTCCTCCTAAGGAGAGTGCAATTAAACCCTGAATTTTTACAGATCAGCCTGCAGCAGATCAGCCAAGGAGGGCTGGTGGCACAAACAGCAGCACTGCCAGAGACACACTGCTCCTCCTGGGTCAACAACAAACCACCGCCTAAAATTTCAAAATATTTTCGGTAATCATCATAATCCAAAATTACAACAGGCAATTCCACTCCTTGTGTCAAAAAAAGAGCTCAAATTTCTGCTCATCCTTGTTATATGTACTTGGGGAATTACCACAGACCACTGGGGAAAGCCAAGAGAATAAACAACCACTGAGTGCAGGCTGTTCCTACAACAGAAAAAATTATCATCCCCAGAAAGGGAATTGGAGAAACCTTAATTAATGGAAATTCTCTAAACCACACTTTCCCTGGGGCCAGTGCTGCAGGAGATTTGATCTGCTATGCAGAGGCTGCCATGTGCTCCCCTAGCAGGGATGTTCCTGTACACAGCATCCAGCCCTTTATAATTATCTGTCCTTTACACATTTAATAGAGGAGCTATATATTTATATCTGACTTTTTAATCTGCTTCACCTCTGTGGAAGTACTGCATCCAGAGCTCTCATGTTCATTTTTTACTACTATACACTTGTTGACCAGATTACATAGAAGAAGATATATTAGGAAAAGTTTGCACTTGAGAACATTAAAGATAATAATGATTTCTGTGTTTTGAGATTATTGGTTGTATAGACTTGTGCTTTGTCTTGATAAAGTCCATGAACAGTATGTGACAGATCTGAAATACCTAATTAAAAATATGAAATAAATAAATCATATAAATTTGAATACTATGGCCGCCTGCTTGTAATCTATAACATACCAGTGGTTTTAATGTAGCTGAGATGATATGATTTTTAACCTTCCACTCAGACCAAATTTAATTTGTATTTCTCAAGGCTGGCTACTAAATCCTCCTCCTTTCTTGGAAGTCTCCTAAGAACAAAAGTTATTACCGCCCAAAAGTGTAGTTATGGTGTATAGTGGTTTTTTGGTTAAAAAACCAACCAGATATGTTGATCTTATCTGAAGGTGTGGCAAAAGTTATTCTTATTAGTAGTGTGTTGGAATATTGCAATCAAAGAGAGCTTTTTGAGTTGTCTGCTATGTAACATTTTGGTGAGAAGTGACTGGAGGTGTCTGCCTGAAGAAGGGGAGTGCTGCTGCTGGCTTAGCTTTGTCCCTATTGGAATAATTGAATACTATTGTCAGAATCTACCCACCCCATAGTGGGGATCCTTGTGGGTAGATATCAAAATGATAATCCTCCCTCAAAGAAGGAAATCTTGCAGCCCTAATCCTGCCTGCTGCCTCAGAGGGACAGGACCTGTGCTGCCCCATGTCCATGCACCCGTCCCATGCCAGCTCAGGATGAACCTGCACGGAGCAGCTTGGCAGGAGCAGACTTAAAGTTTTAAAAAACACAGATGCATGACAGTTAATAGAAAACTCAATTATAAGTCACATCACATTAATAAATATATGACAAGAGGAGAAAACAACTCATGAGACAACTATTATCCGAAGATGTTTCCAATTACAAATCGCAGCACAGCTTGAGCACCTGGGCTATTCATCCCGAGAGCTGATTACAACATCATGATATGAGTGATACAATGACTAATACAATATCAGGACCAGCATCTCCCACTCTATTTTTTCAGTATCGTGTAAGTGGAAAGTGTTTAATTAGAAAGCTTTCAGTATTCATTTTCTAACTTAATAGGCTTTTCTGGTTGATAACAACCTTATTATGTGTTGGGAATAGATGCTTAGCCAACCCAAAAATATCTTTTCCCCCTTTCTTGTCTTTTAAGAAAAACAAGCAGATATCTTTCCCATCCATTGAAATGCTGTTATTAGATTTGACTCCTTTTAATAGAGCTGTGTCAGTTCAATTAGTGTAAGGGGGAGAAATGACAAATTATATTCTAGTTTTTGTGAGTGTAATATCATGGATAAAACAGTGTAATTCCAGGCTATGTATGCAATTTTTCTGGTACTTTATGGTAAATCTGGGCAAATGTGTGAGGCAGCGAATCTATCTCTAAAATTCCATCTTGTATACAGCAATGTTTGATTAAAGTATTAACATTTCATACAAATGAAGCTCTCTCATTGCTATTAAATAGATGTACTAATTTCTTCCAGTTTCAGCAAAGTCACTGGTTATCTACCAGGTACCTCCTGAGTATGCTACAAGTGTTGCAGTCAATTACTGGAGGATTTTATGCCAAAATTCCTCTTTTTTTGTTTGCTTGACATGAGACTTAAATGACACCACATAGAAATTGAAGCTCCTGGTGCTCATCAAACATAAAGCTTTCATTTTTGTTCCAAGGGAACTTTTAATGAAAGTGATGGGGTTTGCATCCTTTATGTTCCAAAAGCTTTCCTTTGCCTTTCTTAACGGTTACTGTGAAGAAAGAGAATTTAGGTAAAAGGGACTCCTTGTTTTCTTAAGTGTTAATATTTTCCTCAGTGTCCATTCATGATATGGGTTTTTTTTCAAAAGTGAAAACCTGGGGCTTGCTTTGGGTTGTTCTTCTAAGTAAAGACAGAGAAAAAATATTATCTCCCTTGGTTTAGAGGAAAATTTACATAGCACATTTTTTAATACTTTAGGAGGGCTTTAGTATTTCAGAGGATTTTTACATAATACCTGAATCAATTTAGTTAGATTTTGGTTTATGTGGTTCTAGCAAGCTCTGGAATGTGTAACTTCAACTGGAAATCTAATCCCTGCCAAATGCCAGCACTCTACATTTAATGTGTAAAGTAATTTCAGGTGGCCACGCATCAGCTGTGATCCCACAGTCAACACCTAGGAGTAAAATCTTAAATCTTATAACATGATAACAGGTTTGAATTTCATCTCTCTTTCATCTGAGGATAATTTTGCACTGAAATGGTAAAAATGGTGTAAAAACCCCCATTGTTGGTCCAAACAAATAAGAAGAAAGAAAACCCTTTCATTTTGTCAAAGCAACATAGGGTCTTAAAAGTGTCATGAACAGATGGGTGCAGGCCCACCTTTGATAACTGGAAGAATTGGAACCAGGGAACAAGGGAGGTAGATTGCTTCCTGACATCAGAAACAGGGGAAAAATACCTTTTGGAGGATGAAATTGGTTTTTAGTTAATGATTGAGACGCGCTACAGACATTGTTTTGTTGGTTATCACTCCACAGTTTCAAACTTCATGTTTTCCTCCAAGCAGAGTCATGATTCTGACATTTTTTTCTAATTGCAAAGCTAAGTCAGGCTCAGTTTCACTGGGATCTCAAATTGTCATAGTATCAATAAGTGGTATTTTGGAGGTGACTTTCTTAAACAAAAATTATGATCTTTTTTGTCTGTAGGGTGCTGGAGGAACGTGCGTATCAGAAGAGGGCATTTCATCTGCACTGCTGCATCACCTCCTCCTTCCTCATCCTCACCCTCAGCCTTTCCTCACTCTCCAGTTCTGCTTGGCACTGTGAGTAACACCTGCACCTTTGTAATTTCTCTTTCAGCACAGTTAGTGCCTAAAACATTGAATTATCCTCGTTATCAGCTACCACTCTGTGTTTTCCAGGGAAGCTTTGTGTGCCAGAAAAAGGATTATTTTGGTTGCCGTTAAAATATTAAACAATAAATTTATATCTGTAGGGAAAAAACTCCTTGACAAAATCTGAAAGCAGTGGAAGTGAGTGCAGTTGTTGGGATTTTGTTGGCAGTTTAAGTCACAGGAGCCTATAAGAAGGAAATCAAGGACAGTGATGATGAAATGTTCAGTGCCTAATCTCCAGTAAAAATAGAATGCATTGGGATATTTCTCAGAGTATTTTTTCCTGGCATTATTTTAATGTCCTGTTTCCATCATTATAAGGGCAGTAAAAATATAAATAATACACCACACTTTTTAATGTTGCTGTTACCTTAGTGTGAGGAAAGCTGGTCTTTGAATGTTGAGAGAGGTGTTTGATCCTTTATTTGCAGTGCAAACTGCCAGTAGGTCAAAGTCCTAATGCTTTTCCTAAGAAGCATATATGTATTTTTATAACCTCTGAAGCAGGCAGCAGCAGATGCAATTAACTGTGGGTTTTGGTGTTTGTTTATGGTGCACACGGAAAGCAGGGGCTGAGACCATTTCAGTTCTGCTGGTTTGCTTGTCAAGTGCATGTTCTTTGAGGTCAGGATGTAATATAACTGGATAGGTAAGGTTTCTTGATCTCCAAGTTCACTTTGCACTCATATGAAAAGATAAAATAATGTCATTTGTGTGGCTGAAGAGTTTTTATCTCCATATGGCAGCACTCAATAAATGAAGAGATCTCATGAAAACTCCGTGTTGCTGATTCTTGCATGTTTATTGTAACTCTGGTCTCAGTTGATATTTCCCTTAAACCTCCTTTATGAGCTGTGGTTGCTGATGGAAACTGAGTTTTTCAAGAGGGAAAAGAATGAGAAAGGAAAAGGAGAAAAAAAATGCTAATTTTAAGTTTTGATGAAGAAGATCTTGAGAAAATTGATCTGAAAGGTTTAACATCAGACGTCAGTTCTGAGAACTCACATTTTTAAGTCACTGTTTTCAGGCTAATGTAATGATCAGGCCTGGCTTAGCATTTTAACAGCTGCATCTTTTCTGACACCAGTGGAATTATTCATAAGGCTGACGTCAGACTTCGCCAAGGTAAGGAACATCAGTGGGATTAGGCCATTATGAGCCAATCTTATGCCTACTGGAAACATAATTTTGCTATTAGTATGAAAGGTGTACAGACAGGCCCTCTGATTGCATGGAAAACATTCAGGTTTATATTTATAATTTGGTGTGTGTGTGTTCTACTTTGTGTAAATCAGACCATTTTGTAGTGTCTATCCCTGTGACTGTGACATGTGCCTTTATAAATGAAACATAATATGTTGTTTTGAATGCATAATGGCACTTTGCATATTGATCTATAAGTTGGAGATTTTTACAAGTCAACATTGACTTTCCTTGTGAATTCTTTTGAATATGTTAAAACACATACTTCTGTATGAGAATCCTACTTTTTCCCACATTACTTTTTTTTTATTATTTCTTTTTGTTTTCCTTTGCATTCCTCCCTGTTTTTTCTCTACCTTTTGCCTGCCCTCTGTGTGCAGGCTGCCTCTGAAGGCAAACAGCCCTGACACCCGACCCTGGAAGGTTTCAGAGGAGTACTAGGAGACACACATAAGGCATAGGTAGCATTACAGTAGAGAAAAAAAACCTGTGATGCATTATTATTGTCTGCATGACCTCCCTCTGAAGCAAAGCGCAGCCCCAACTTTGATATGATTATTCCTGAATGTGCCAAAGCAGTACTTTCTGAAATAGCCCCGGTGTCAAAGATGATGAATGGCCAATTCTGTAATGTCAGTCCCAGTGGTAACTCCAGCAGTGACACAGTCCTGGGCTGTCTGGAAACCTCGATGGGGAGAGGCACTGGGAGGGACCACGGGAATCAGCTCCTCCTGTCTGCATGGCACAGCGAGCTCCTCTGCCTCAATCCTGCTTTGGTCCAAAGCTGGGCAAGTCATCCACGTACAGCTGCTTTTACACCTGCTGACAGGTGATACATTTGTTTGTCAGACTCACCAAAATGCAAAAGAAGTACTCAAAAAAAGTAGCTACTATATACGAAAATAATAAGCACCAAAATATAACCAGGTTTGAACAACTGCCAAAATTCCATTTCTGTTGCTAACATCTCTTCATGGTGTTTTCAAAAGATGTCTTTGGATATTTTAAATGAGGTTCGTTTGTTATGAATAAGTTTACCTGAAGTTTGAGGGCAATGTTCACTGTTTTGTCTGGGCTGTCAAGACAATATTTCCTTTATTCAGTGGCAGCTCACTCTTCTGCCCCATAACAACTTCTTCTGCAGGGTCCCACTGCCAGACTTGCTGCACCCCAGGAGCTGAATCCCACAAAATCACCTCAGTGCTGTGGTGGGAATTTCTGACAGAGTGAATTAGTGCAGTGCAGCTCTCAGCCTGTCAAAATGCACCTACCTGCAGTCACTGTGCTGCTGCTCATCAAAGACAAGTCCCCTAGGGTTTAAAAAAATAAGGTGCTCATCTCATGGTGATGACTCACCTTCATCTTTTAAATGTGTATATTGTCACGAAATTTCTTTTTTTAATCTACTCCAAGCTCCTGTTTACAGGTTTTCATTCCAGCAATACCCATTTTCCTCAGTTTCCTTTTCACTTCACCTAAAAAAACTTTGTACTTCCAGAAAAACGCATAGGGTATGTGAAATGTATGGTGCCTGGCAGATTTCTTTTCTTTTCTTTTTTTTTCTTTTTTTTTAAAAAAAAAAAACCACAAGCAACTGCTTTCTCAGTCTTGGCTTGGTATTTACTTTGAAAACTGTTCTCTTTTGTTGTGCTTTTAAAAAAATCAAGCCCATTCATAAAAATCATTCATCTTTATATGGTGAATTTGTCTAGCTTCAGATTTCATATGAATTGTGACACAAAGCATACAACCACTTAAACATTATTTTCGGAAAGTTGTTTTTCTTTCACTAATTAAATCTTCCAAAGCCTCAACTTAAAATATAAACAGAAAGGCATCATAATAAAGTTTTATTTGGAGTTTAAAAGCTAAAACCCTTCTGTTCCTCAGGTCAAAATGAAAAGTTATTTCTTTTCTTTTGCTTACATGTCCTGCTGGCGAATCTCAGTCTGAAAAATGCCTGTTCCCTCTGCTGTTCTTCTCCTACTCTTAACCAATGCTTGAGGACCATTTTTAAACTTGTACATTCTGACTTGAAGTTTTTATTTCAAGAGTGAAAAACTTTCAAGGATTACCTTCTCCATAGCCAGTGGCAAATATCACATTTGAAGCCTGCCAGTCAGATACAAGTTTTAATATAATATTTCAATCTTAAGCCATCATTGTTTCAAAGAACAATGTAATTTATTAGAGTAACAAACCAGGCTATAATGGGCTCAAATCAATATAATACAATTAAAGGACATAAAATATGCAGAGCACAGTGGCATTTTGGCTCTTCTAACTACTTTATTCTCGTGCCCATATGCAATCCTGTCTCAAAGCATTGTCCCATGGGGACCACGCTGTGGTCCCCTAATTTGAAAGGGATCCTGCAAGCAGAGCACAATACTTAATGTACATGCATCAGTGTCCATCTCAGTTCTCCTGGTGTTGAATATGATGTGCAGCCCCTACAAGAACTCAAAATGCTTAGGAGAGCCATTCTTGGTCTTATAAACAGAAGAAGATATTGCTATATTGTTCTTTAGGATAAATGGATTAAAAGTGGTTTGGTAGATGGGTGGGAGGAGAAAGACTAAAACCAAGACAAAACCCTTTGCAAGCAGTACAAAAGCAGTTTTAAGGGCTTAAAAATAAGGCTAATTATTTAAAATAATTCATAACACTTCCCACTGTTGAAATCCCACATAAAGCAAATGGTTCATGCACAATAGCAAAATGTAGAATACCCTTATCTGATTTCAAAAGGCGCTTGTAGCACCTCATGCTTTTAGGCTCTGGTCTGGAAAGGTGCACAGGAGCCACACTTGCTAACAACACACCAACACTGAGGATCAGCCCTTTTTTCTTTAATTCCCTCCTGATCATAAGACTTCTTTCATTTATGCATATTATTCCTGGAGTCTGATAACTGCACTGTGGGATTTTCCAGCATGAATAGCTTTAATTCTGTCAGTTTAGCTTTGTACATATGAGATGCTAAAGCCAGAGATACAGTGTTCTGTTATAAATCTACTTAAAATATCTGATAGATTTCAACTTTTGGTAATTCTTTAAAGTTTCTGGATATAAAAGAGCCTTCCACTACTTAATTTTGCCACAGATGTTTGTAATCGATGGTAAGTACTTCACAAATATATTTCTTTTTCTTTTGATACAAAGCACATTTGAACATTTTAAAAGGAGATTCTTCTGGGAATCAAGAGTGGCATATAAATTGTTCATGGCAGCTTCTAGTGGTAACCCAAAGGTTGGAGGGTAATGTTATATTTAATGACTAGCACACAATGGAGGCATTATGGCCATTAAATATGAAGGACCAGACAGTACACGCTACCCAAATAACTTCTGCAGATTTGAAGAGCAGGAGCTGTTTCTTGAGACGAGTGTCTCAATCCAAGTATCATTTTCTCACAAGTTTCTAAAGGAAAACATAAACCTCTCTTGAACTGAGCCTTCTCTTGAGCTGGCCTAAAGGCTCACTCAATTTGTGCAGCACAGCTGAGTCACCATGCCTGAATTTATAGTCACTAATACGATTTCCCAATGTCCCTAATGCCACAATAGAGCAGGGGACAAGGGTCCCAAAGCGTTATATATATATATTTTTTTTTTTTTGCTAAGTTTGAAATGTTTTTTTGAAAGTTGTACTCTTTTGTAAAATAAGTGGTTCTCAGAATTGTTAGGAATGGCTTCACCTTGCCTGGGTTCTGTTCCTGTGCTTGGCGTACTTGCAACAGAGTTTTGTTAGTTAGTTCACTGGCAGCAGAACTTTCTCATTTCACCTTTTTCATTAATTTGAGGCAGTGTATGTGGTCTGGCTTTGGTTCAGAGCTGTATGACAGGTTCAGACAGTGGAAAAATTAGGAAATATGCTGCTGATGAGAAATCTTTAAAACCAAATTAAAAATTTAAAAATCATGAACTGAAATGAATACCTATCATTTTCCTCACTGCCAAATACATTAGTGCCTCACTGTGATAACCCAAACCTGACGGTTCAGCCACTCAAAATAGGCCCTGACCTGAAACCCTGACCCTTTTCTCTCAGCAGGGGTGGGGATTTGGTGCCTTTATGCCAGCACACCATATTTCAGTATTTGCTGCTCTTTTGGGTTTGCTGGAAGGCAGATTTGAAAAGGCCAGGTCTGCATTGCATAAAGCCCAGTACCACGATGCTTGGGCCAGAGAAGGGACTTCAGGAGATCAGACTAAGCTCAGATCTCATTAAGCTCAAACCTAAGCTGTTCCAATGCATCAGTGACCTGACTGACACCCACATAAAGCCGCACTGATGCGTTGTTTGACACACACATGTGGCCCAGCAGCAGCAGCAGAAGTGACTTGGTCCTGGATCTCCCCTGCTCTCCGCTAATTTTTGCAGCCTCAAAAGGCTTCAGAACTTCTGCAGAGCCAAGAGCTTTTGCAGTGTTTAGACACAACATGTGTATTCCTCGGGTTTTGTGCCGCACATGTGGGCAAAGTCTCTTTTACCACAGGCTCACATTTTTGTTCCCTTCCCATGATTGCTTTTGCGGGCTCTCTCATTACTCTGAGACCTCTGGCTGAGGTGCCTTTGCCTTGCCTGGAGCTGGCTAAACCCTCCCTGATGCCTCCCTTTTGTTGCTGAGGTGGATCGTGGAGTTTGTGCTTTGCTCTAACTATATAAGATACATTTCAATCCCTCAAGTTTGTTTTTTTTTTCCATCTGTTCTATTCAAATTTGTGGTTTGTTTTATTTTTGTATGTGCATAGGTCTTTTTTCAGCTTTTCCGAGGGGAGGGAGAACAAACACAGGGACTAGGAAAATAGAAATTATTTAAGGAGTTTCCAAGCTATTTGAAGGGCAAGACCTTTCTCTGAAGTTATAAATTTTTGTAAGGGTTATTTTCGTGACACTAAGGGTAGGAGTCCATGATTTTTAATCTTCTCACATATTTAATTGCTTATTTGCATCTGTTTATCCTTGTATTACAGGGTGAATATATAATGTCAAGTGCCTTTGTATCTCTTCTCTGCCTCAATCCAAACTGCATCTGACACCCCCAGCGTGGGGAAAATCTCAGCTGTTGATCAGCCAATTATTCATGATCCCATTAACATTACTGGAATTGCTTGATTTCATATTGTACCTTGTTTGGTAAGAAAAACACCCAGACTACCAAACGAAGCCCATAAAAATATGTTTTGCTTTAATAACTTCACAATTAGAATGCCACTCTGCTTATGCTAGAATGTTAACATCTGACGGCTAAAATGTGAAAATTGATATTTTTCCTAGTTGGAGTCTGGTTGTCAGATGTCTTTTAAAGTAGTAGAGAGTTTTCACACCCTTTATTTTGCTAAGAAAGGTCGATTTTCAGAGACAAAGTATTGGTGAACCGTGTTGGCTTTTCTTTAAGCACTGGTAAGCACAATTTACTTCAGGGTGATGTGACAACAATTGTTCTCACTTTTCTAACTTTGCAAAATAGTGAAAAAAAATATTATCAGGGAGACTTTATAAAATAGTTATTTCTATTTGTCTTCATCTAGTTGGCAGTATTGCGGGGCATTTCCTTTCTGAGTGTGGAATTTCAAACCTCACTTCTCTTTCCCTAAAGGAAATGAAATGCTGTCAAGGCAGCAGCATTGAGGGCAATATCGTGGTTTCCTATTGTGCTGCACTCAGACTTCGTTAAACAGCCTCTCCTAGGTTTAACTTGTAACTTTTGGACAGTGCAGAAACCTGCCTGATCTGTCCCACTACTCATGATTAGATTTGGAGATATGACACGCTTGAAAAGAGATTTTCCTTCTTTCTTTCTTTCTCTTTTTCCCTATGTTGAAATGGCTTGCTGAAAGATGGGATCTGCTGGACTCGGGCCAAAAGCACTTTGAGGCCATATATTTATAATGGTTTTGTTATGAAGAATGGCATCTGGCTAATGGACCCGTGCAACTGCTAGAAAAATATTGATATGCATTGAAATCACAGGTCATATTCGAGGGAATAAAGCCGTGAAGAATCCTGCAGAGGTTAGTTTGTTGTGTTTAGGCATTTTCTTGCCTAAACAGACAACTGTCTGTTGATTCTGTTTGCTATTTTAAAGGCTGTTTGGTAACAGACAGGATACTGTATATTTCTGAGATCTTTTCTGCTCCCTCTTTTGGTACAAGATAAACTTCTTGCAGCTCTGTCATCCAATACAGGCTTTCGTTGAAATGTTTTAAACCTTTTCACTGAATTCACGTCTTCTGCCAAGGATGCTTCTGTGAAGTACATTTTTCACACTTTTTCCACCATGGCTCTTTGCAAAGATTGGGTCATTTGTGTCAACTTGTAAACAGTCTTTTGGCTTATGATTCTTTTCTATTATTATTATAGATTAGAGTGGGTTCGGGAGCACAGCACTGTAATGTTGAAAGATAATTAGAATGTCCCAGTTTCAGGAGCACAGAAATTCTCATGTTAAGCTGGAGCGATGCTCAAAGTAGGATTTTGACAATAACCCATACCAGATGCTTCAGAGAAAAACCCTATACAGCACAACAATATAATAGCAAAATGGGAAGTTTCTCGTTACACCTATTGGCTGGCAGCTTGAATGCCTTCAAGCATAATACAGGAAATGTTTGAATTCTTATTCTACCCTCAGTTGTTCTTATATATATTTGAAAACACATATTAATCTTTATCCTGCCTTTGCGTTACAGTATGCCAGCTTTTCCTGAGGGGCTCTGAGCGCTTTTCCCAAGTTAGGAACAATTCTGCAATACTAAGTAGGCACCAATCTCCTTTGATTATTCAAAAGATTCTTCCTTCTCTGTGATTAGGAACTATTACCTGCTTTGGGCTATAGAACATCCTACTAATCGTTGTGGGGTGGTTTTTTGGTTTGGTTTTGTTCGGTTTGGTTTGGGTTTTTTTGGGAAAAGTGTCCTACAGTGTACATTTGGTGTTGTTAGAGATGAAACTTTAATGCTATATTCTAAATCCCCAATGTGTGCCATGCATCCGTTTGCAAAATCACCTTGTTTATGTACATGAAAGTGTTGTTCATCATTAGCACATAACAAGTGCCACATAACTCACTGCACCTGCCAATAAAAATTGTAACCTGAAGGAACTAATTCAAAATCCCACTGCTTTATCTGCTTTATTAGGGCAAGTACTCTGCCTGGGCACATAACTAAAGCCCCAGTAGTCTGATACAGATGTCCCCAAACACAGATCTTTTTCCTTCAACTGCATTTGTTCCATTTTCCTGATAGATTGCTTTCACTTCTTTCTAGTTTTTTTTGTGAGTGGTACTCAATAGAAAACCAGAAGGAGACTGTTTGGAAAATATTTCAACAAGTTGTTTTCTGTGCTTATGACTAGAACATTTGCTGAAGAGCCAGACACACTGATAGATCTCATGTCAAGTATATATATTCCACAAAGTAATATGAAAGGAAAAAAAAATATGCAAGGGCTGACAAAAACAATGTAGTAAGTGCAATGTAGGAAAAAATTTTCTAGGCATTAGGGGGCATTGCTTGCAATTATTTTTTCTTAAACTTCAGTTGTACTGGACAGTAAGAAACAATATAGTCCTGGAAGCAACAGGAAGAAATATGGCCAAGTAGCAGTGATGTGTAGTAGGAACATTCTGAGACCAGTGAGCAAATGGAGGCTCCCCAGGAAAACCCAAGAGGTGTAATATAAACTGGTTATTTGAACGAGTTGGCCTGGAGTAGTTGCAGAAGACTCTATTCAAAGATGAGGCAATGGGACAACCTGAGCTGCGAGGTTTATTGACAACACCTGCACTTCTCCAGGTGAGGGAACAGTCACCCTAAGCTCACAAAGTGTGCACCTACCTCAGGCACCCATGGAGACACAGCAAGACCCAGAAACAGCAAACTTCCCTCTCCAGTGCCTCCCAAGAGCCACTTGGAACACAACAGAAGTAGGGGCTTCTACAATTCTGTTAAAATCCAGCAGGAGGGAAGCTGGAAATGTACAAGGAGAGGGAAAATATGTCTACTGAAGGTATGCAAAGCAGAGAGTTTTGTGGGTGGGCTGATTGCCAATTCATCCACCCTCACTGGACACAGAGCAAACAAACATGATTATTTGTTATCAGTTTTAGTGCACAGACTGTCCCACCTAAGCAGAACAAATGTATTTGCTCTCTGTGACTTCTAACATGTGAATTTTCTGGACAAGATTTTTCAGGATACCTCACTTCCTGCCTGCCTAGGGGCTCCAGGAGCCCCTGAGAAAATTCTGAGCTGGGAGGACTTCTACTCCCCTTGGAGTTCAAGCTGCAGTTAGTGTTGTCCTGACTGTGAGAAGAACAGAATATAATCCAGGAATCTCATTGATTCCTGAAGAGATCTCCTATGAAGGACATCTCTGTGCTGTGAGTCCAGAAAACACAGCAAAAGCATGAAAAGAGTCTTGTTCCTTCCTACTCTCCAGGTGGATTTGGTGCATACACAATTGTATGCACACAAATGGAAAAGGGTCAGAGATATAAAGAGGAATCCTCAAGGATAAAGAAAACAATAATTTTAGGCGCAAATGTCCCTTCTGTCACCTGGGAGGCTGTTGACTTTAGAAAATGAATCTTCATTTAGTAACCCAGCTTTTGTCCCCTGCAGACATTTGTGTCAAATGCAATCAACAAACGTTAAAAAAGGAATTTATATCTGTCAGCAAGGAGCTCAAAGAAAAGCAATGTCCTAGCAGAGAAAAGAGGTTCAGAGGAGTGAGAAGATTGGTGCATTGTGTGTGGAGTGCGCAGCTCCTCTGTAAATAGCTATTGGAATACTAAAAATTGTCTAGTTTTAGAAACATGGAGTCAGTTCAGGTTGTTGTTAAATGTGTGGTATGTGAATCTTCAGAGGGAATTACAGCTTAATGTCTGAGTTTGGGTTTGAAATTCCATTCATATGGAGATATTCTTGCCTTCAAAACTCTGTGAATCTGTCTAACTCATCTAAAATGTGACATCTTCTTGTTCCTGTTCAGATTATGGAAGCATACTAAAAAAAAGGAATAAAGATGAAAATGCCTTTTTAAAAAATTATTATTTCTATATATGGCTTTTGTGAGAAAACAAACTATAAATAATAAAAGAAAATCCCTCAGCAGTGGTATAAATCTAGTTTTGCTGTGGGACTTAAAAAAATTCATTGGTGGATTTGAAAAGATAACTGAATGACTTCTAAATAGGAAGGACTGTGGTTATGCAATTTCCAGCAACTTTCTGATTCATAATCCTTTCTTTTTGATTCCGTTTCTTTTTTTCAAAGCCTTAAACACACAAGAAAATCTATTGGTAGTTTAATTTTGTAATTGTCATGTCCCCTGACTAATTAGGCATGCAATATAAATGAGTACAACACAAAAGTAAATGTGTGGGAGGTTGATGAGATCATAGTCCTACTGCAGTTAGTTTGTTTAATTCTCAGCAAGTCTGAGGTTTGTGGAGCTGTCAAATAATTCTTTTATCAGGTCAAGGAGAAAAAATAAATAGTTGGAATTCATACAGAAGAAACAGTATAAACCAAGTCTATTGCTGAAACTTTATGCTTCTGCTATCCACTATTTATAATTAAAGCTGGATGGCTACTTGGGAATTGGATGCTCATCTTCCAGAGGAGAAATGGATTGTGGCCACTGGAGATGAGAACTTGCTCTGATCTCCAGGCTGTCCCCAGCGAGGAAGGAAACAAAATGACTGTTATGGATGCTCAGCAGTAGCACATCTGATATCCCTACAGGATAAGCAATGGTGGTCTGGGATAAGGGATGGAGCCCCTCAGCCTGAGCAAGATGGAAGGGAAGGAGAGGAAGAGAAAGAAACACTGGTGCCATTTCAGTACCCAGTTTCAGTGCTCAGGTGAAGTTCTGCTATGTCATTTATTTGTGTGGTGCCCAATGTAAACCTCAACAGTAATCTCAGCCAAATCAATGGAGTGATTGCAGAGAAAGGTATTACCCAATGGGGCCAATGACTGGCAGAATTTTGCCCTTAGAATTCAATTAAAGTTATTTACCAGATTGCTGTTTTCAGCATCTTTCTTATGAACTAATTTCAAGAAACAATAGCAATTAGATGTCTATCAAAAAGTGTGATTTTCAGAGCAGTAAAGAGCAACAGTCCATGTGCACGTCTGTAGGAATTGATCCAGTGATTTACATGGGGAGGAAGGGATCCCACCACCTGCCCTGCCATGCCTTCTAGAGGTGTGTAATTCTCACCCGTATGCTTACGAATAATTAGCAAAATCTCGATAATTTGTGACCTGCCTTGTAAAACTGCCTTTCCTTGCCTCAGCTGAATAGCCCCTACTTTTGCACCAAAGGCCTCTCCCAGCTAATTAAACTGGTTTCTTAGGAGAATGCCCCAGCCATTTGGTCACATCTGTTTGATATGACACATAAGCATAAAACTCATTTCAGTAAAACGTGATCATAGAATCTGGGGGAAATCTTTTAAAATGAATATGTGTTTAAATAAGTGATTAAACACTGAAATTATTCAAAGGAAATTCCATATGCCAAATGGTGAGATATAATAGATATCTGATCTGTTAAAAGGAAAAACCTTTTAAACTGATCGATCTTCTGTGCAACAATTTATGTCAGTGCCTTTTAAGATGATCCCGTCTTAAATGGGTGGCTGACAAAGAAATATGTCAGATACAACTGCTAAATGAATAGATTTGCAATGTACTAAGGCAATACATTTAAGAGGTCTCTCATGCATTTTGAGATGAGGTTAAAAATCCTGGCAGCTCTTAAAAAGCAGATTCTTAAGTGGTGTATTTTTTGTGCCATAATATTATGGCTCAATAGCATAGCAGCATTACAGCAAACATGGGTTTTCTCATTCTTCTTCTCAAGACTTTGTTTTCCAATGAACTAGGCAAAAAATATTAGGTTGTGTTTTCAGTCTGAAAGAAAAAAACAGGTATTTTAAAAAGGGACAGACTGTGTACAGCAATTTTACAAAGTCTGGAAGCTGTACCTTGTTCCCATTCCTTCATCCAACCCATCATGGTCTTGTCCAAATTATCTGGTCCCTGGCTGGACTCCAGGACTGACTGATGAAGGTTTTGTTTGCATGATTTTCTTTGGCATTCCATCATCTCCACATGTAAGGAAGTATTAAAAAATACTTGAGCTTATCACTTTTTTGTCCTTAAGATAAAAAGGAGGTGGTATCATCACCAATTTAACAGGGGCATTTTAGTCAATAACACAGCATAAAGTTTTGTCTCTAAAATGTATTACAGTGATGCATCCTGTGTCTCCTGCCATGCCTATCCTGTACTAGTTATTATGCAGAGCAGTGTAAGATGGGAAAACAACTACAATTTTTCATCCTAATGGTTGCAGACAGTGACTGGTAAAAGGTGGGGAGCCTTGTATTACTTACTCTTCCATATTCAAGTACATATGCCACATTATAAGTAGTATTCAACCAGGAAACATTTGTCCTGAAGAAGAGGGAAGAAAAGCATTTTGGGAATTTGCTTCCTTGTCTGCTTCCAGAAATAAGCACTAAAGTATGACCCCTTGTTGGGAGAAATGCTGGGCTCACAGAGACAGGAATATATACCCAGATATGAATCCTATCGAGGATCTATGCTTTTCTCCTATAAAACATGAGTCAAGTCATGGCTATAACTCAAAGTATATCTCTGTACTTAATGAAAAACCACATGCTGCTCACCAGTACATCTCCATCTGAGTCTGGGGGCACCATCTTTTTAAAATCAGAGAACAGTTGAGATTTAATGTTCACCAGTAAATTTCCACTCAGCTCCCTTTAGGAGAGTGCTTCCGATTTGCAGACGTCTTTATAAGCCTATAACTCTTTATTTTTAGTGTCACTATATTGCCTAAGAGACCTCATCATAGGGGTGGGCAGCTATCTAAATAAGGTGAACATGCAGGACATAAAGATGATTTTCTAATCTCAAAGCAAGACAGGTAAGAATGTAGAAATAAATAAAAAAGAATGGTGAATACGAGAAAGCAATGAGGTAATATTGATTAACACGGTGTGTAGTACATCTCAGCATGGCCATAGTCAATGAAAAACAGTCACTTCATGAAAAGAGAGGTTTGAGGGACGTTCTGGAGGAGGAGTAGTTATTTTTTCTCATGTTTATGGGAAGCTCCTGCAAAGAGGGAGTGATAGTATGGGAGAAAGCATCAAAGTGCCAACTTGAAAAATGAATCCTTTAAAAATGGAGTTCAGCGGTATGATCTGGTCGGAGGTGGGGATCCGACATGGCTTTGGAGGAGGAAACAAGAAGTTTATGTTTGACACAGCAGAGAAAGTAGGAGGAGTAAGATGGGCAAGACAGGGGATTAAGAAGTGTATTCTGCACAAGACAGGAATATTCTCATAAAGCCAAAGAGAAAAGGGCTGCACAAGCTGAAATTCATGATGAAAAAAAGTTTGGATTAATTTCTAGCTGTTTTGATATTTATAAAACCTATGAATACTAGACATGCTGGATGGAAAAAATCTGCAAGATTTTATCAGAAGGGCTAGAAACTGATTAACTGATGGTGTCACCCACAGTGCTCCCAGACAAGAAATGTTCACTCAAGTGAAGAGTGAATTCAGGTTAGGTCATCTGAGGCCAGACAGTGTTAAGAGTTAATAGAAAATTAGAGATGAAACATAATGTGTGGGTGATGTGCTTAATGCCAAAGGAAATCATCAGCAGCCAAAAGGAGAAGAGCCTGTTGCTCCCCAGATACACCCTAATGAATGGAAGTTGCATTTGTCAGCTGCTGAGTGGGTTAGCACCTCAAGTGATGTTTAAAAGCCCATTTTTTTTGCTGTTTATCTCCTTATTTATTGTGAGATCTCTGTAGAGGTTACTGCTTTCCCTAAGCTGGTCCCAGTGTCATGGGAAGATGTCGTTGTTCGACACACAGACACACACACACACTCTCTTTGGTGAGAAGGCATGAAACTGTTTATTATGAAAATCTGACTCCATTTTATGGTATTTCTACAAAGGCCAGGGATTGGGAGAGAAGGCTGACACCTCTCCCCATCCCATTGGTCAAGACAACTGTCCATCAGCTGTCCATATCTCTAAGACAAAGAACGTAAACTACCTTGAATTAAGGAAAACATTGCTTCTATTTATAACACCCGTGTGTGTGAGAAACTGCCTAAGAACTATGAACTGTGAGAGACACAGAAGGCTGGAAAATCAGGGCAACAGGAAGAGGCATGAAGAGTCAGAGGGGCTGAACCTGAGACAGGGGCTCATCGCTGTCCCCTGACCAGCCGTGGTCCCCAGGAGTCTGGAGGTGACCTTGGCCCAGCATCGCTGCCCTCAGGCCTCATCCTCAGCGCTGTCATGTCTTGGCCAAGAATAGCAATGCAGATGGTTTAATTTAAATCCATGGATAGGACAGATGATGCAGCACTCTGAAGTGCTAGGAACACCTTGCCAAGGTTACGAGGACTTACAGGCTGAGGGACAAGTGCAGAGATATTCCACGTAGCATGGATCATGCATGAAATTCAGATAACCTGATGGACACAGCTGGGAGTGTGAAGAAGACACTGCTCAGGAGCAAATTAATAGAGAAGCTAAAGATGGCTTCTCTGATTGCTAAATATATTGCCAACATGCTAGAGGGAGGCATTATATAAATTGACATAGAGGATAGTGCTGAAGTGAAGAGTGAAGTAAAGCTAAAAACAATAAAATTTCTCACTTTGTATTTACTAATTATATAGGAGGCCACCGATTTCTTCACTTTGAAGAACTGAGCTTGTATTAGCCCACAAATGGCAAAATTCAAAAAACCTTGAAATGAGGTTCTGAGAGGGAGAGGATGCAATGTGCAGTCCTAGCAGTTTAACCTTGGTATTTGTCCTGAGAGGAAAATGAAATACACTGCAAACCCAGGAGTATCTGTTTTACCTGGAATAGAATGGCTTGGGTTGGAAGGGACCCGTAAGATCAGTCAGTTCCAACCCCCAGCTCCAAGTGAAGAGGGAAGGCATCCGTGGTCTGAAATTTTTGTTTTACACTTTATTTTTCAAATGTTGTACTACATTAGGCAGATGAAATGTGGGAACAAAGCAGTGCCTAGATTAAATCTTTTACCTTTCACGTTTTTACAAAACCCGAGTTCTATTGTAGGTGTGTGCTTCCACTACATACAGGTTTTTCCATTAATACAAGAATGCCTGATCCCGTGTTTAACATATTATTACCCAGGCAGACTCACTATGCAAGCTAATAGTTCTATTCATGCCAATAAAAATTGATACAAAAGCCACCTTTATTTCTATGTGAGTGTTTCCACCTCGCCTTCACACGGAGATGTTATTTTGGTGTGTCACTGGACAAGGGAAGATCTCTATCCCCAGCCCCACAACATTCCATTCCTGGAACCCATCTTCTGCTGCTACCTTTGGAAGCCGTAACACAGAGATGTGGTTAGAAAATATGGGAAGGGGATGGTTGCCAGCATTTAGTTTGGAAATTTTAGCAGAGGCCAGGCTCCTGAGTAGCCTGTGGGCACGTGTGTGTGTGGGTAGGTGTGCTCAGTCATGAGCAGGCACTGGGGTGCCACAGGAGGGAGGACGGGACATCCCCACGTCCGTCCCCCCATTGTTCCCTGGATCACACCTCGGAGCAGCTTCAGCAGGAGCTCTCAGGCTCTGTCTCTCTTCACAGGAATCAGGCTCAAAAACCTCACGTATGAATATTTAAACAAAAGGCATTAGCAAACCTGCCTGGCAAATGTAGTAAGAGTGTCTTTTTGAAGGAAATATGCAACCAAAATGACAGATAGCCACATTTTCACATCTTCCATTCTAAGTGCTCTTAGTGTTAATTTGTGAATTAAGGTTCCTAATGAAAATAGTACTTTATGCAGTAAGGGTGGTATTATATTTTCTTAATCTATTTTACAGAAACTCTTCTGTTGCTCAGGCTGTTCTCATTTAAAAGCTAAGACTTGCTCTGTATTTCACTGCTTGTCACCAGCTTGCTGACAAAACTAAAGGCTATGAATTTGTTAGACCCTACTTTATAATATATTCTGTTTATCATAATTTCTTTTTCATTATGATGGTGTTATTTTCACTGCTGTACTGAAGGTGCTGTCAAAATTTCCATTATAAATACTGTTTCTGAGGGTTTGTGAGTCTAAGAGTTCTGTATTAAAATCCTTTCTGGATGAAATCTGGCATGCAAGTCTTGGCAAAGAACTGTTTTCTTTACTTTCAGTTTAAATTGGCTTAGTCATCTTTTTAAAAGAAATTTGCATGTAAGTATCAGGAGCCACACATAGAGTACAGTCTCATACATTTAAATAACAACAAGATAAACATATATTTACAGAAAACGTTTCTGAATTTCAATAGGTATCAGTCTCCAACCACTAAACGATGCAGAAGAAAAAAGCCCTGTTAAAATAGACATATTCCATAAATACACGTTGACAATTTCATGACTGTAGGTTACTGCAGCAGATTTATAAGGTAATGAGTAAAGATGGTGTGTTCAGTGTTTGACAGAGATGCAAAACAAAAGTGTAGAAGTTGTAATGGAGGAATAGATATATCATCCCTCCAGCACAAGGCAGGTGTTTGTGTTTGGTGGGATCTTACTGAGACAAGCAAGAACAATCTTTCAGTGACCTCTTTTTTCATGAGACATTCAAGATGCTTAGTACAATTTTCTCTACATTTTAATTTATAGAACCTAATTTGTCCTGTCACTTCTCAGCTTTCGCTGACTTCTTGGGGATTATACACCTGCCTGATGCTTCTCCCTGCTATTGTAATACCTTGTTACAGGTTCTTTTAGTGGTTCAGTTTATCTAGTCACCTCACAAATCTTATGGTTACTGCTTTTACTCCCGTAAACTTCAATAATCTTACAAGGGCAGGAAAAGTAAGCAGTGCTTGAAAACGTTAGAAGAAATATCTTTTAATTAAAAAGGTGTGAACTATTAAAAAAAAAAAAGTGTGGGCTATGCATCAGACAGCACTCAAAGAATCACAGTTCTAGAAAAATGAGAAAAACACAGATGTTTCTCATGCTTTCATTTCTGGCAGTGTGCAGTTTTCTTAAAACAAAACAAGGATTGATTATTTAAAAGGGGTGATTTTTTTCCCTGGTTTATTTTATGCCTCTCCTGCCCCACACTGAGGCCCAAAGGGTGGCAGGGGCGGCACTGCCTGCAGAGCAAAGCTCTGCCTTCTTTCAGTCTTGGACATTAAACGTGTCTAGAGAGGATCTGGAGCTGTGATATGCTAAAACCTTCTGAGAAAAGACTGCAGAAGAGATTCCTAAGCACATGTTTGCAGCCTTTGTTTCGAAGCAGATCAGCAATTCCATGGAATTCTGGTGTGTGCAGCCTCTCCTCTGCACCCCTCTCTGCCACATGAGCGTGGCACAGGGCTGGGTGGAGCACTGTGTGCTCCCTCTGAGGAGAAGCCTGCCAGCTGTGCTCCCCATGGCCCCCCAGAGACCTCCAGAAATCTTCAGAAACCTTTCTGAAGCTTTGACAGTTTGAGGTTCTTGTTTTCTTTTTTCTTTCTTTTCCTTTAATAATGATCGCAACGTCTGTAACTGCCTTTGGAGACTAAGAAATTTCCATGGCTCGGAGCATATGCAATATCTTGTCTGATTAATATCAGCAGATATCTCAGTGCATGGGTGTGAGTCCAATTCGGGGTTTTTTTTATTTTTTAGTATGGTTCATTAAAGAAAAAATCCCCAGTGATTAAAGTATGTAAGAGGTATTGTGTTTGTTAACAGAGGCAGAGGAGAGCATTGTGGCAATATCTGTGAGGGCTGAGGCTGCTGCCCATCCCTGGGGCCCATTGCCCTGTGTTCCTGTAGCCCCAGAGATGCCCAGCAGGTACAGGGGTACAGCCCCAAGGAATCCAACAGCACCCAGTGGGGTGGCAGGTGCTGTTTTTAACTTGTGTGCTCACTGAAATAGATCCAGAAATCACGGCAAGACACCGGACTCCTTTTCAATATTCCCAGCTGGAATACCTGCGGGAGCTCCCACGTCCTTCAGCCAAGTGATATTTCACTGGGCATGAAGAAGAGTAACTAAAATAATCCTCTGAGGGAAAAAAA